>BSAI01000201.1:23704521-23935120 GCA_036245035.1 Adrianichthys oophorus | reverse complement strand
ATTTAGGAAAAAATGTAGAAAAATTGTAGGTTTAGAAACTAATTTAGAAAAAAAAATTAGAAAAATTGTAGGTTTAGAAACTAATTTAGGAAAAAAAATTAGAAAAATTGTAGGTTTAAAAAAAAAAGTCCCCTCCGTGAATCGCCACCTTATCGTGGTGGAGGGGTTTGAGGGCTCTAGTTCTCCCAGGAGCTACATTGTCTTGGGTTGATCCCCCTAATGGGGATTCCCACGGCAGGCAGATCCTTGGGGAAGAGCCGGACTAAGAGCGGTTCAGAACTTTCTACATCAAAGATCAGTAGTGTCATCTGGGCACCCAGTGATTGTGATTGAGCTACGAGGGAGGTGGACCTTGAAGGGGCTTGCTGATACTCTGATACTGAGCTGCTACCAGGAGGCCCGAGGTATAAGGGGCATGGACTTCTTTCAATATGAGCTCTTTCCAGGTGGGCCTAGGTATGAGGAAGTTATACCTTGGAAGGGCCCACTCTGATCATGAGCCCTGACAAGGAGGCCCTAGGTATAAAGGATTTGTATTTCTGAAGAGCCCTTTGAGCACGAGCCCCTACCAGGAAAGCTAAGGTATAAAGGACGTGTACTTTTTAAAGACCCTTTGATTATGAACCCCTTCCAGTTGGGCCTGGGTATGGGGGTAATGTACATTTGAAGGGCTCTTTGATTATGAGTCCCAACAGGAGGCTCTAAGTATTAGAGATGGGACAAAATATCAGCATCACAAAATGTCAACTTACAAACGATTCCTTGTCCATCATCATGACAGTGAAGTGCAGGGATGCTGTACCAATGGCACGTCATCAAATTTTACCAATAAGTTTAAAGCTTTAATATCATTAACGTTGACGGCCTAGTGGACACGCACGGACACAGCGTGAACTTCTACTATCGAGTGCAAAGAGGAGGAGCTGCTCACGCAGCACTCACTCTTAAGGTGCACACACACCGGCCACGTGTGGTGTGTTCAAGA
This sequence comes from Adrianichthys oophorus, assembly GCA_036245035.1. Classification (NCBI taxonomy): domain Eukaryota; kingdom Metazoa; phylum Chordata; class Actinopteri; order Beloniformes; family Adrianichthyidae; genus Adrianichthys; species Adrianichthys oophorus. Next base: position 23,934,135 of record BSAI01000201.1, on the reverse strand, counting down.
ATGCACTACATGCTGTATTTTGAATACGCACTCTGCGGGTGGCATTCGCACTGGACACACAGGTAGCAGCAGAGAGGGGATTACTTGCACTCGTCTGCCACCTACAACAGGTTGCTCAGGCTTATGAGTTCCTATAGCAGGAGCCATAAGAAAGTGAGTTATGTATATTTGAAGGGACTTTAGATTGAGCCCCTACCAGCTACTTTTAGAGGGGATTTTGATACTGAGCCTCTACCAGGTGGACCGAGGTATGGTGGAGGTGTACCTTGGATGGGCCCTCTTATCATCAGCCCCTATCCCTTGGTATGAAGGTCGTATGCTGTCCACAGTTTTATCTCGTTTCTTTTTAGGGTTGGATGCTTTGGCGAAGCGTGTCAGGCGATGACGGCGGAGTCTGGTTTGTGTGTGGATCCCCTTCTCTTTACATGTGTGCATGTTACTGAGGAGGCTGTTCTGTTTTGATTGTAGTTTCTTCTTTTCCTCTGCTCTTGTGACTGCCCAGGAATCAGAGCAGCACAATGCTGCGCTGGACTAAAAATTGACTAGAAATATTTTCTTCTGCTTGGTTTGAGGGCAGTTTACTACCCAAGGTAAGAGGATACAGCGCTGCTTACTGACTCTATGAACTCTGTTAACACAGACATGTTAGTATCGGCTAAAGCAGCAGCCCGTCACATCTTCTTAGAGTAAAACGCGCTCACTTCTCCTCTTTTAAAGTGGCCAACTTATAAAAATGAAAAAACGATCAAAACGGGAGAATGACTCCAAGTTGTGTTTCTGTCATTCTATCTATCACGTACTGTTGCGATGACAACAATTCATGATTATACAGTGTTGCATTTAGTTTTCATAGCCTTTATCCAGTCGGGAAAGCTGTCCGTTGTTCAGAAAAACATCAATTCGTGTGAACACGGAGTTATCAGTTGATTAAGCGGCTCGGACAGTCGTAAACTGTTGGGAAATGCTACCGCGAGCTGATCTTTATTTAAAATAAACACTTTCTCCGCTGAGCTGGCGTGGATCAGCAAAACGCTCTATGATGACGTCATGAAATGGGCGGCACCCACAAGCAGCGAGATCGAGGCGTCTTTACTTCCGGGTAGGAAAAGAGCTCACGAAACTAACAACTCGTTCGTAAAAAATCGTTCTTTAGCTTGCCAAAAGTTATATATGATCATATACTCAGGGCCTGAATGATCCGTGTATCGTTCGTTCATTCGTTCTTTCAATTTAAAATCAAAAACGAAAAAGCGAAAAACCGATCGTTTTTCATTTTTTCGTCTCAAAATAAAAAATGAAAAAAACGAAAGAACGAATCGTTTTTTCGTTTTCTGATTTGTGTCTTAAATCGAAAATGGAGCAAACGGAGTAACGAGCGTGTTCAGTTTCGTTTTTCGCAATTTCGTCTGGAAAGTCTGGGTCAACCGGAAGTAGTTTGCGTGGAGTTTTATTTTGAAAGTTGACCCACTGCTCGTGCTGTCAGTTGTCTTTCAACAAAGGGAAAAGATTTTATATTGTTTTTGCGACCGTAAAAGGAAACCCAGAGACCCCAGGATATGATAACCGAAAATACTTCCGTCACTTTCCAGGTAAGAATCCGTTTAATGATCTTTTTTTCCCCGTCACATCATGTCTCTGACGATGTTACTTTGTTAGAAGTTTTGCTTTGACAAGTAACTGTTGCCAACTGAAACTCGGGGATGCACTAAAGAACCCGAAAACCGTTCCTGTTGTCGGTAATAACGTTGTAAAGGGCCACCTCGCAACAAGGAGGCATTAAAGTTACATGTTCATCAACTTCATCATGAGGAGAATTAAAACGTCCGATTTTACATGTAGCTATTTCTGGAGTTTATGAAACCCCTTATGTAATTGTATATGACAAAATATTGACTGTAAATACAATAAAATGCAATAATCAGATCTGTCTCATATTTTTTGAACCACACAAGTTAACGTAGCTGCAGCGCCCCAAAGTGTGGAATGTGCTGCTAGCTAGCTAGAGCTAGCATCAGACACCCGTGTAGTTCCAGGGATCAATGACACAAACAGAGCTTTGTTTGATTAATTTAGGATAAGAAACGTGAAATATATGAAATCGTTGTTGTGGAATAATTTGTCCGACGAGTAATAATTATTGTCAGAAATATGGATATACATTCTGGCAGGGGAAACTACTTTTTCATAACAGATGTAGCAGAGAAAATCCAGAAAGTATCCAGAGCCATTTCTTCAGATTCTAACATGACATGTTGTTGTGATCTTTAGCAATGACAGACCAATGATTCAGTGAAAGTTTTCTTCTTATTTTAAAAATTCACAGAATTATTCTGGAAATATTCTAATAGGAATGTTTTTTGTTTGTTGAAGTGGATCATTTATCTTAATTATTTTGATTGTAATCAGTACTGTGTGTAAACTTGTGTTAAAAAAACTCCTAAAATAGATTAAAACTAAATAATGTGACATTTTCTGCATTACTGCAACATCATCCATAATAAAATAGGAATATGCAATCATTATGGGTTTTTTTTTCAAAAATCTAATGAGCTGTGTCCCTTCAGGAACAATTCTGAAATATTTGGAGATAAGACATTGAGCCACAGGGATCTGAGGAACATCCTGACCAAGAAGCTCCAGGACCATCAGGTTTCTGAGGACTTCTCTCTGACGTAAAAGCATCATCTGCAAATGTACATGGGCATTGGCCTGTTTTTACTAAACCTGTAGATGTAATGACTGGCCAATTTATTCTCTCATTTATTCAGGACTGATGAAGTAGGCAGAGAGACAATTCAGATTATTTCCCTTCCTTCAAAAAAAGAGATTGTAGAAGCTTTTAGCATCACTTTCTTTAAAGAACTAGTGAGGAAAAGATACAACAGACTTAACTTAGATTGTATTCCTCTGCCTACCATCTAAAATGTTCTGTTCTAAGTATATGACTCTTTGATTTGCTATTTAATTAACATTTTATTTATTTATTTTCAATATATATTATTTTGCACATGACTGGGCCAGTCTTATGATTATGATAAAATATTACATAGGTAAATGCAGATACGGTAAGCCCCCCAGTATTACATTGTATTATTCATAAAATAAATATATGTTTCAGGGTCATTCTTACCTTATCGATGGCTGACACAAGTGCAACTTCAAGTTGTCCGTCCGTCATGTGTCTTTTTCTCTGGAGCTGGAGCTTCAACCAGAATCTTCTCACCGACATTTCTGAAATCTCTGCATGCGTTTGACTTTTCTGAAAGCACTCTGTCACTAAACCTGAGCATTCTTCTAAATTAGCCATATTAGCATCCGCAGCTCGCATTGTGTGTCCTCAATAAAGCACTTAAAAAAACTACTTCTGGATGACCCAGACTTTCCAGACGAAATTACAAAAAACGAAACTGAACGCTCGTTATTCAGTTTGCTCCATTTTTGATTTATTACACAAATCACAAAAACGATTGGTTTTTTGTTTTTGATTTTAAGACGAAAAAACCTGTTTTCTTTTCTTACCTGTTTTTTTAAATATGTGCACCATCTACTCCAAAGAAAATTGTGTTTTGACAATTTCTCACGATGAGGACATGTTTAAAGAGAATTAAACAAAAAATTGCATTTCTGAGTATTTCTTTATTCATATCGTTGTTATTCAGGAGCAGAGAAAAATGCTTTTTGAAAAAGATCGTATTCTTAATGTAGAACATCCGATGGGTGGGTCACGACCTTCCTGCTCCGCTCCCATTCATCCACTCGTAGACGACTAGATTCACGTACGTCTTTGTTTTCCTCGTCTGAGCTGGAATCTGGATCAAAGCTGTACGGCTGGATAGCGCCAACATTGCTCGCCATGTTTGTTGCATCAGTAATGGTAGGTTGGAGTTGTAAGTTAGCGGGATCGAGTGTTAATGCAGATGGATGTTGGGAAGCAGGGGCAGGCTTCTTCAACTCCAACAGTTTTACCTACAACTCAGAGGAGAAATTCTAATGAACTCCTGCGCTCTCCAAGTCTTCAAACGCCGTCACTGAGAGATATTGCATGGTTTTAATTAATACAGTATATACAGTGCTGTACAGACTGTATGAGGCTCACAAATTTTATACGCATACTATTGTAATAAAATATGACATTAATGTAAAGTACAAAAATATTGTCTTTCATTTGAGACTCAATAAGGGAAAAAAGGGAAATTTTTAACAATTTTACATAATGTAAACTTAGAAGAGTTGGACTTTGGAGTATTGAAGGCAATAAAGATTTTAAATGTGTAAACTAGAGGAGATCTGCAAACTGAAACATGAAATGTGCCTTTACTGCATCTTTATTGGACACAGATGGTGATAAAACATTATTTTTAGTTCAGATTGATCCATGACTGATGAATCCAGAAAGATGCACATCTCATCTCATTCGGTTCATCCCTCTCACTTAGAATGAGGCTACATTTGGATTTTCAATGTTAAAGCACTTGTGAATTAGTTTAGGTTAAATAAACTTGTTACAATGCATTCCATTTTGTGAAAGTTGTATTAGTATTCTTATAAGCTTTCCAAATTCATACTTTTTCCAAAATGTATTTTAGTCTTGGGATAAATAAAAACACTCCATTTGTATTGCATCACCAGACTTTTGCCAATAGTCTTAGATCAGGATCATTGTACATCCTTTGTTGCTCTCTTCACACAGTGATGAAACTCTGAGTTGTTTTTTCCTGTTTTATTTCAAAGTCATGCCACAAGTTGACATTAAATACAAAAGAAAAATAATAATTTCAGATTGTAGCTATAAAATAACCACAGTGTAACCGAGAACTGAATTCAAAAAGCTCACATTAAAAAAGAAAAGTAAAGCTCACACGGACGAGCACACAGTACAGAACATACAGCACAGCTCTCCGACACTTAGCTATTAGTAAACATACCAGTCTGGAACACAAGTTTAGGTGGATTATATAAAATTAACAAGCTTATAAAATACTGATAAAAGGTCATTGTTATAAAGACAGTAGCAACTTCTAGAAGAGTCACCATGCATTGGGTTTTTCCAGTCTGCAGTCTATAAACATTGGCAGAAAAATACAGGAAGAATCGCGATGTTGTTCCTTCAGCAGACCTGGTCGTAGGTAAAAACGAGCCTCTTTTAAAGCAGTCTAGGTGGTTCAGACATGGAGCAAAGTCCCATGACTTCCTCTCTTTAAACACATGCAGAAGTATGCAAGTTGACAAGGCTTTAAAATCAGAGCTCCAGCTTTTTCTCAAGAATTTGTAAACAAAAATCAGCGTTTGGTTGGTCCATGTTTCTCCCACTTCCTTCATGTTTTGTGCAAAAAGTCAAAATCTGTTAAATCTTTCACTGTTGATTCTATAGGAGTTATGAGGTGACTACGCACACTGAAGGTTTTTTTCCATTTAGCTCTCTGAAGCCATCAAGTCTACAAACTTGTACTCCCATATTTTTGTGATTTTGTTGGGATTATCAGGAAGTTGCTTTAACACTTTGGATGTGGAGAAAACCACAGAAACAGGACTTCCTTTAAGTTCTTGTACATTCTTCACACCCTTCCATAAAATCTTCAACACTTCCTGCTCCTTTGCAGATCTAAAAGTGTTCCTGTGCTGCTCTGAACCAACCGTCAAACACGTGACTTTGTGCTGTATTGTCAGAAAAAAATCTAAAGTAAAGCTCTGGAAGAAGAGTGCAGATAACTTCTGTGCTGTTGAACGTGTGTGAGTCATAACTCAGGTGTGCCATACGTTTTGGTTTAATCTAATTTGATGCACAAACAGAGATAATCTGCACATTTAAAGTGGAAATAATTGTTTCCACAACACCTTAACTCTGGAACTTAACTGAAAATGGTTCTACCATCTAGCAGTTTTTATATTTTCTTCTATTTCTATGACATCACTTTGATTTGGTAATGTTTTGGAAGAAAACACTTCCTTTTGTTGTTTTATTTTGAAATTAATCTCCTGTCAGTTCAATCTGCTCTGTTCAAACATACTGGAGTGCCTCTAATTGGTCCAGAGTCAATTTTTGGTGGAGTATGGAGGACCAGTTGTTTGTGGGTCAGTTCAGGGTGCAGCTGCAAACACTTTAGCAATTTAAACCACTACAAAACGCCCCATTTCCAGCTGGTAGTCTGGTCAATCCGCAGAGCAACCGGGGATTAAGAGCAAATCGTCTAGAATGCTTTCCTGTCCTAGTCAAGTTACTGGTTTTAACTTGAGGATGTTAACTCTCAGGTTTGACATCTTAGGTGCCCTGAGGAACCTCAGAACCTTGCAAGGATCTAACTAAGGCCCAGCTAGAACGTTAGGACCAACAGATTTGTTCTTAATGCCTCTAAAAGACTATAGATCTAGCAAAGGGTTAAAAAATTATTTTATTCATAAAGTTCTGTCTGACCATCTTTTATTTTGGTCAAATAAAACCATCAAGATGGACAATTTCACACCCAACTTTTTTCTAATGAACCATTACTTTAAGAAAGGATGATGGGGCTGAGCATCTGAATTCATTTTGACTTCTAAATTTGCCTCTTGACATAAGGAGCAGGGAGTTTGTGTTTGTTTTGGGGAGTAAAACGAAACAGAAGAAGAAAATATTTGCAGATGCGCGGTTCGGATCTGGTAGACCCCGCTGTGCGGTCTGACCTCGCACATGTGCAATAAGGATTGAGCAGACCCCATCCCTATCTTTATTTTGTTCTGTTTCTGTCAATATTAAAATAAACATTTTAAGAAGTCATTATTATTGTTAACTTTAGGGAGTGTCTGGATAGCTGAGCTGATGTAGGACTGGCGGATGGGAATCAAACCCTTAATTTCCCAAGTGGCACGATGAGTTGAATGCAGTGAAACCTTAAGTAAGATTTTTCACGCTACTCTCTACCTATTTAGCCACAAGGGAGTCGGGGTTTCCCTGTGCCGGTCCCCAGGCCGGACAAAATACAGGATTGTGTCGGGAAAGGCATCCGGCCAAACCAAATATACAGATCAGTGAAAGCCGATTTGCTATGGCTACCCCCGAGGGGATATGCCGAAAGGTGAACAAAGGATTTATGGTCAACATCTGAAAAAATACTCTGACCAGCAAGTGCTGTAAAAGGCTTTAAGCGGAAATCGACGCATTTTGCACACGCAAGGTACCGATCAGGTTACCGGTATTGCTTAGCAACAAGGACTAGAGTTCAGTTTCTTCTTGTTACCTTCGTTTCTATGTCCATCCAGTGGGTGTGGGTAACACGCCCGCTTTAACAGGCTAGAAACGGTAAAACAAGTCTGTCTTGTAGAGCGCCATGTTGTCTGCAATGTGGTTTACAGTTTGACTTTATATCAGTTTAAAAACACCACAGAATAATTTAGATTTATTATTTATGATCAGATTCTTCGTAGAATTGGACCATGGCACATATTGAGAAATTACATCAGATCCATACCGCGCCAGAATCCACCGAACCGTGCTTTGGCCAATTACTACAAGCCAGTCTTGTTATGTTGGCTTAGCTGTGGCGTAAGGACTGATTTTAACAATTATGTCTGCTCAAAACTTCTTTTGCACTTGAAAATCAAAAAATAAACGCAATGAAAACAATTTTACTCCTAAACTGAAAAATACGTGCAATCGAAACAGTTTTAAGTCGAGAGGGATTCTCTCTCTTTTGTGCTCGAAACAGAACAGGGCACCACGTTACAAATGTCCTACAAAAGCCATCCAATCACAGAAAGACAGCCCATCAGTCTACGAGCTGATTGGAAGATTATCTGATCAATCAGTATCAACCTTCATGCCTGTGTCTGTGATTGGCTAGCTTTTTTGTTTCAACTGCAAAATAACTTTTTGAGTACAAAGTCTTACACTCAAAACAGTGAGTGTTGCGCCTGGAATAATGGCACGAAAATACCCCCATAGTGGTGGAGCGCCGAGACAACAGCAGAACAAACAAACCCTCCTCTGGGATGAAACACATTTGGGCAAATGGATAGATTTTCATAGCTGCATAGATGCTAAAGGCGTTCGGAAACCAGGCAGAGGCACCGATCAAAGGGTGTTGCAGAGACCTCTACAGTGACAGATTTAACTGGTGGTTGTGGACTTTAGTCACACAAAAACATGATGGAAGTGGATGTAAATGACTGGTCTGTCATTCCCCAAAGTGTTCCAAAGAGGGAGGAAGCAGGTTTAGTGAAATAACCTGCAAAGACACATGCTTTCACCTAAACATGGTACCCACAAAAAAAAAAAAAAAAAAAACACGTCAAGCTGTTGCTACTTTCATACACACACCGGATTATGCAAACTGCCAAGTACAAAACCTTAGAAAACCGGATGCAGTTTAAACCCATGCGATTGTGCAACAAAAGCCTATTCTTACAAACAGCGTGTTTATCAAAGTAGCAACAGGGAACCGTCGACTCTCCAGGAAGCCAAAATTTGGAATTCAAAATTTCAGTAGTAAATTTAAAATGCACTCTTGCTACATGCACGGCATTTTTGGATTTGTACAAAAGTGACCCCTTATGTGAGAAGTTCAGCTTTTTTTTTCAAACAGTACTAGAGTTTATCAGACTTTGCTTTGACATGGCCAAGGAGGGGACGTCTGTACAGAGGACACAGAAGCTTTGCAGCATTTACCAAAAACACTCCAGGTCCAGATACTCCAACCAGGCTGAAGTTTTCATGAAGGTGTGTGTGCACGGTTGTGTGTTTGTTTCTGGAGGTTAACAGTGAAAGCCGTAACACTTTTGGCAAAAGTTGATTATGTGCAACAAGTACAAAAAGCAACATCGCAACACAGTGAAAAAAATCACAGGATGATAGGAAAACAACAGAAAAAAGGAACACAAGAAGAGTAAACACTTGTCCAACCAAGTAAACACATTTCATCTGGCATTTCCTTTTTTTGGCACCTTTGTAACGCATCAATCCAAAGCCTAAAGAGGAAACTCGACAGGTCTGATTGTGAGTTTGAAAACTCCAAAGTGAGCTTAAATTTCACCAAAAGAAAATCACAAATCCATTAAAAGAATCTTCACCGATAAAAATATACAACAGTGAACGTGAACCTTAAATAGAAATGATGTTTGAAGGTTTTGTTCGTTTTGGTATGAAAACGTATGATTTCAAGTTTTTGTTTGGCGTCTAAAATGCTGTTAGAATAAATACATCAGAGCTTTTAGTCCTCTGCTTGTACTGACAGAAGAGTCAAGAGTTTTAGAGATCTGTTCTTAGTGGTCTTTGGTGGTTTTCGGTCACCTTCAATTTAGATTTATCAACACTAAAACACTTGTGAGAGTATGATCCAGCCACAGGAGGCAAAAGCTTTAAGAAAAAAGGCTGTAAATGAGTTTTTTCTTTTGGACAGTTTTTCTCTGAAGGGAACAGGAAGTTGCTTGTGTAACAAGCCTCCTAGTGGTTAATTGATGAACTGATTTGGCTTGAGCTGCTTTTGTTCTTAAATGGGCCTCAAGGAGGAAGTGAAAGTGTTACCTCCTGCATTTAAGACACAGGTGTCTCAGTGATTTTCAACTAACCTGCCATTGAAGCTCAGCAGCAGATAAGGCAGGGTTTCTGGAAAAATCACCTCTGTTCTAAGAGGACAACAATTCAACTTCCAAAATGAAGCTCATTTACAAATGAAAGCGTTCGGAGTCAGACTAGATTACATCATTCTATGTGCTTTCAAATTGGCCCAATACAAAGGAATAGTTTCTCTGGAGGAAACAGATCGATGTTATTTCCAATCAAACTCAACAATACAGTAATTAATGACTCTGTGTCTGCAGTTAGTTAAACATTGTGGGGCAACAAAAAGCAGATTCATTAACACAAATAACCAGTTGCAACCTCAACTCCATTATGAAAAATATTCACCTCAACCCCTGTTGTTCATTGTTGAAATCTCCTATTTTACCTGAAGCCACTGAACAATTCAATTTTTTTAAAGAAAAGTAATAATGAAAACAGTCAAATAATAAATGCCATTTCGAGCATAAAAACAAAACTAAGAACAATAAAGGTAACCATGACGAAACCTTTAGAAAGCCAATAGTAAATCTTTAAATTGCTGTACAGTTGTGAGATAAGGTAGGTGGAGACGACTTGAAAACTTCAAACAATTTCTGTAGCGTTTGCTCAAACGCTTTTAAGTCATCAGAGAAACAAAGAGAGCAGAATCCACAGTGGTCGAGTAAACACAAGCAGTCACAGATCCACACCAAAGCAGAGCTAAAATGCTCACAATGCCTCAGTCATTCTTGAAGTTCCTCAAAAGGTTCTGTGTTGGCCCAAAAAAACCATAGAAGCTGAGCAACATCAACAAGATCCAGACCAACCCTACTCGGACAAAGGGGTGTCGCCCACGCTTCTGCACGTGGGAATACCCCCAGTCACTGAGCGTGATCACCCATCATGTTGCCGGGATGCAGGCTGTTGTATCCGTCTGTCAGATAAACATGAGATCAACTCAAGGACAATATGGCCGAGCAAAACCGTCTGGACTTTTCGCTCTGCTTCTATGAAAAGCCAAACTACAGCCGCATCGTCACTCATGCTGTTGCTATAGTTACCCGCCTGTGGGAAAGCAAAGCTGGAGAACCGCAGAGAGGGACGCCTTTCACAATCAATCAAATTCTGCACTTTGCTGTCTGCAAATATCAGACAATTCTTCTTTTGGCTTGGCCAACCCGTCACCCTATGAAACAGACACCTGACTAAAAGATTTTAATACTATTTTAGTGTAAATCTAAACTGCCAGCGGCGTTGTATGGCTGCAGGCGCTACCTGCACCCGCCCTTCACACCCCTTTTTAACCCACTGGCTGAGTGGCAGCTACACGCCCCTCCCCTTCTGCTTTTTCATGCTGTTCAGTACTGCTCGTGACGAACTCATTAAAAAAAAAACACTTTTTCAAAATTATGGCTTTTCTGTTGGCCATAACATCATAGCAACCATTTTGTTTTTTGGTCACCCGGGGAGAACGGACAGGTCTATATCATTTTTAGAAGGAACTGTAAAAGTAAATATATGGATTTCCTTGGCAACTGAGATTTTTTGTTAAATTTCTAATACAGTCATATCATTTTGTTCAGCTTGAGTCAGGGATTTATAGATTTAACTTTCATAACTGACTTAATTTTCAATACAGTAAAACATGTACGAGCAATAGGGAAACACCACTTTTGCAAGTTAGCCATGCTAACGCTGATGAAAATTGACAAACTTTAAAACCCACATTTTTTTCCCAAGTAGCTTCCCAATGATGCTCGAGGAGTTGGGAGGCGATACATTGAAACCCTGTAGGAGGAGGAGTTTAAATGTGTAGTTAGTACTAGGAAAATTCAAGATGGTGGCCTCCTCCCCAAGGTCAAAGGTCAATGAAACTTCAGTTGTGGTTGTTGGCATAACCTGGTGCTATTTGAGTACAATTTTGTGATGATTGCTCAAACAAAAGTTTCTTTTTCCATTTTGTGCAAAATTGTGAAAATCGCCAATTGACACACTTTGCTACAAAATGGCAGCCAAGCTGTAGGTCCTGTGGCCATTCCATAACCATTTCAAAACTTCCTTTGGATATCTCTGACATTTGTGTTTTGGTTCCTTAGTTGTTTTGAATTACTTCATTTTTTGATGGTTTCTCCCGCTTTGATGTCATTATTTTTTGAGTGGGTCGTTCAATATGCCAAAAATCAATTTCACCAGTTTCTGGGGAATGCGACGGGGTGACAGAATCTGGTCCTTGCAGTCCAGGACTGCTGACGGACAGTATTTTCAAAGTAAAGTTTGGGTCTCGATGCAAAATGACACTTCAAGGTGGTCATTAAGGTACTTGTGAGGGATCGGCTCTGTCTGTGGATCTTCTCCTGTTTGGCACCACAGTTTCCATCACCGAGACTTTGCTTCAGCTCCAGGCAGGATCAGGTCAGACAAAAAAACAAGCCCCCCAAAAAATAAAGAGCACAGAGAAGTAGCACCTAAATAGTAGCCTACGACTGTTCACAAATGCTAGAGGTATTATGAAAGCATCACTGTAAGACAAGACTGTTTGAAGGAGTCTGATATGACCGTGAGGCGTAGTGCTGACATGCGGACTCCTCAAAACGAGCATCTCCAAGACGTTTCAGATCAGAGGAATATAGATATATAGAGTAACAATTGAATAGTACAATACAAGGCAATGAACATACTGAAAAATAACCCATGCAAGACTGGTTTATAAAGATGCTGTACACAAATGCGTGTTGTGTTTTAAATCTGAATGTCGCAGCCGACAGTTCAAGTAATGGAAAGGCGCTGGAAAAATAAATCAATCAGGAAAATAGACTCAATAAGCAGACTACTTCACTGTCTTACATTCAAAAGAAATGTCTTGATGAAAACTTCCTTGTTTTTTTTTTACTCTAAGGATGAAATGCAAGAAGAGTTGTGAGTTTTCGTAAGGCGGATTGCACTTTTGGGTAACAGAATGCTTTTCTGTTCGGGCTTCAGTCAGGTTCGGTTACCGCATGATCTGCAGGACACGCCTCTGGATGAACAAACGCTGTTCTCCTGCAGCCAAGGCAAAGCCGAGACCAAGGCAATGGTGGGGGTTGTTTGGCAGAACGTTTCCTCTGCTGCTCCTTTAAATGCCTTTTGATGCCTCAGAAAAGCTTCAAGTGCAACTCCTTCTTCCCTTTTCATTACGATAAGTCGAGAGTTGTCGGATTCATCCGAAGTCTTGGGTTTGCAGCAGTGGACCAAGCGGGACGTGCACACACACACACGCACACCACACACTCACTCACACTCTGCCCACAGCAGGACGAAGAAGACTCTGGTCAGAGGAAGGGCAGGCAGTGGTATCGCCATTAAGAGATGATGTGGCACAGGGGGTGGTGGTTCCTAGCTTGGCTCGGGGTTAGCCAGGCCGGGGCGGCCCGAAGAAGAAGACCCAGAAGAAGCAGAGGGCCCGGCTCATCTTTGGCCCCATAAAGCACTTGATTGATGTCAGGGTGAACCTCTGAGAACCAAACAGACGGGGGGGAGAGCAGCGTCTGAAACTCCGGCTGCTAAGCTACGATATAGATGTGCGGCGCAGAGAGTATTTTTTTTCTTTAAAGCCATGCGGTTCTGAGATCGTCCATAGCAACCGGCGCCAAGCGTCTGAGTTTCAAACAGCCAGCAGCAGAAGGAAGACAGGAGGTGAGCACGCGGCAGAGCAGGATGTCTGCGGTCAGCTTTGTACAGTCCAAAGTTAAAAAGCAGTGGACGGTGTTGCATGCTTTCCAACGCACCAGCACACTGGAGACGCCATGTTCTGGGAGGGTGGGGGGCGGCGGCCGGGCACGACGATTGTCCACAAACAACGAAACACATCTGACACCAAAACGAGACTGGAATGAAGACTCAAACAAACTAAATGGAGGCTGTGCTAACACTGAGAACAGCTGCTAGTGTTTAACATACCCCCCCCACATGTAATCGGTGTTGGGAGGGGGGGCGGACTCAGCCTTAAGGCAACGCATAGCCCTTGAAGACATTGGCACATGCAAGGAGAGTGCAGAGACGTCTGTTTGTGTCTAAACTCAAACAAATGCAGAAATGCATTGTGGGATTTGTGGAAGAGGATCAGAACCACAAACTGGTTCAAGTTTCCAACAGGATCTCATCCTGCAATGGCCCCAATTTACTCAGAAGAAATGTCAGTGAATGACGGTGGGTTTGTGCTGGAATGGGTTCAGACTCCTTTCATGGAGACGTTTAGATGCAGAACTTTGAAAAAAATCAAAAGAAGAAGACAAGATGAAAGGAAAACGATGTGATAACAGTTCAGAAGGACAGAAGACAGTGAGATCACAACGTGGCTCAAAGATCTGGCAACGAGCCTTTCGGAAGGAGCATCATTCAGCCGCTTTAAGTTATAGAAAAACATCCGATGACGGAAAACCAACAAAACATTTTAAAAAATAAGTTTCTTTTGCCGTGATTTGCCTTAAATCAGCTCAGTGATGGCCCTTCACGGGTGGAGGCTGCCAGGGTGAAGGGAACAGCGTCAGATGTTGGTGAGGGTGGTGGAGGTGATGAGGCGCACAGTGAGCGTGCCCGGCAGGTTGTCCTGGCGACTGCCCTTGTCGCGGAGGTGAAGAGTGTGCTGCTCCTGCCGCTCGTTGGGGTCACTGAACAAGATCACCTGACCCAGGAAGGTGTCCACAATCATGTTCCTGTTGTAGATCTGCACACCGGTGGAGGAGGAGGAGGAAAGGAGAGGAAAGACGGACAAAATTAACAGACAGGAAACAGAAATATTGGAGGAAAATTCTAACTCGATAAGAAGAAGGTTGAAAATGAAAAAGATCAAATAGGAAAAGAATATTTCTTGCACTGAAATGATGCAAAGCTTTCAAAAATATACATGACTGTTTGCATTTTGTTGATTCATAAAAATAACGTGAGCAAAAATCTATATCTCTAATCTGTGTTTCATTACATTCTGCATTTAAATCAGCATCAGTTCTTCTAGCTGCACTTGAACAAAGTTCAACATTTTAAAGGTTTCATGTCATGGAAAGACCATCGACTGTATATGAGACCTGGACTGAGTGACCCCTGGCGTCTCAAACAGGAAGTACCTGCTGGCTCCAAGAAGCCAAAACCCCATAGACTTCTATAGAGAAATAACCAGCTGTCATTCTACTGGTCAGGATCATCATTCTTGTTGCACTACTTTTTTAACATGTTCTTAATAATTCTTTTTTCTGTAGCTCAAGTCATTTGAGTTATGAACTGACCAATCAGATGCTTCAGTTAAAAGTAGGCGGAGTCTGCTGGCTCCCAACATCCAATGTTCAAAAAATTTGACAGATGTTGTGTAGCTCAATTTCGAGTGGTAGAGGTGTGGCCTTCTAACAAGCTCACCCCTGATGGGTGAGAGCGGTTGCCATAGAAACATCGATTTAGAATTACTCTGACCAATCACTGCTTAGTGATAACAACTAGTGACGCCTGTATTGACTTCATTTGGTTGGAGCTGACATACCAGAGGTCTGTGGCTTTTCAGCTTTGAAGAAAAATGCTAACAATTGACATAAATACGAAGGTCTGTTAGTTATGTTTTGGGATTTTTAAACTGTGTTCATCAAAAGGCTGGAGAGCAGAACAATAATGAGAATGGAGGTTTGGGAGATTCGGTCAGGAATAACGCTGCTCTCGGTGCTGAGAAGCACAAGCAGATATTTACCCATAATGCAACACCATCAGGGAGGTCTCAAATTTGTTCTCAAGCAGGAGAACGACCCCAAACACACATCAAAGGTCAATGAAAATGTTCTTCAGAGTAAAGCAGAAAAAGAGAACTGGAAGTGAGGGCGTTGCCCCACGGCACTCTGACCTCAACATGATGGAGGGTTTCTGGGATCACACGAAGAAGTTTGAGGTTCTCAAAGATGTTTGGATCAACCAACCGGCCAAGTTCCTTCAAAAACCATAACCAAGTATACAAGAACTGATGCTGGTTTGAAAAACATAAAATATTGATTTTCTCTTTGGTTCATTTACTGCACTTTGTGTGTGGAGAATTCTTCTTCTCTGCTGCTGGTTTAAAGTGTGAAGTCGGAGCGCTGCCTCTGCCTGAAACACGGTTTCACAGCTCTGACTGAATTACTGCAGCCTCCTGTATCAGCTGACTGATGCGGGGATCAGGTGGAACAGTTCTGTTAACGTTCTTTAGATGTTCCTCGAAGCCTTTGAAGTCACAATCTCACAGGGAGGAGACGAAAGGAGGAAAAGGAGAAGCTTCAACAAGCAAGGAGGAGGAGCAAATTGATGACATCTTTCATTCATTTTATGCAACATTTTCACGTTTAAGAAAAGTGTGACTGTTCTAACTTTTTTTCTCATTTAAACGTTGCAATCATTTGGACAATTTTTGAGTCTGCAAAATGTAAATGTCCTCATAAATCATGGACATAAACCAGCACAGTGGCGTGTCCACAGTTCAAGTCCACTCTAACAATCAAATTCTTTGCCTTCCTGCTTGATACTCAGCTTTGTTCTTTTTCTTTTGGGGTGTTAGAGGGTTAAGCCAGCGGTTCAGAGGGTCAATCAGCAGACGGACTTCTCACCTCAATGTGGATTCCTTCTTTGGGCTTCTTGCGATAAAAGAGGCCTTTGATGTCAAAGTTTGGGCACCGCGTGTCCTTCTGAACAGGTGAACGCACCCTCTCCCCCTCACAGGTTATTATCACGTAGGAATCCACAGCTGTGAAGAGAAAAACATCCCGCCACAGATTACACTAAACGCTAGAACAAAGGAAAACCTGAAAAACCAACACATATTTTTTCTGCTATGATGTCACACAAAACCGTGAAACATTTTCCTGATAAAACCTCCCTAAAAGTTGAAGAAGAGGCTCGCCGCGCCGCTCGAATCTCGTGGCAGGACCTCAGATCGCATCTGTACCCTTGACTTAACATCCAAACTCGCTATAGCAACCCCAAGCTGCCGCCGGGTGCCATCCCTGCTTTAGAGCTGCAGTTGGTCAGTTTTCACATAAAGGTTATATTGTGGGAACTGGGTGGGTGAAGTTTAGTGTGAATGCCTTGGTTTTTATGTGTTTCTATTTTAAAAAACTTTCTTCATTTTTATATGAGTATTTTTTTTTTCTTTTATAAAAAGCGCTTTGAGTTTCATTCAGAATGAAAAGCACTAAACAAATAAAGTGACTTTACAAGTTAGCATCTATAAAGAAGAAATATCAATAGAAGTAATGATTGGAAAAATATCTTAGAAGTTTGAACATTTTTAGCTTAATTTGAAAAATTATCTCTTTCTTGAAATATTTCTTGAAACCCTATTTCAAACTGTGTTTAAAAATTGTTATTTGGCGTTTTACTGTTAAAATATCTTGTTTTTGTCTGTTTAAGTGGTCCATTTTAATTCCTCCAGCAATGTTCTGTCAGTTTGACTGATAATCATCAAAGAAATCAGATGACTAGCTAAGCCAATACCCTGGTTAAATAGGAGTTTTAATGCAAGTGTTTTTAACTTGAAATGAAACGTAAGACAGGAAACTGAATTTGCTGCCACCTCGTGGTCAAAAACATAAAAACCAACAAATGCAACAAAAACAGCACTTTTTACAAAGCTGTTCAAAAAGCTGCAACATCACCATCATTTTCTAACCTATAAACGTCTTCAAACATTTAAAATCTGTATTAGACAGGAATGCTGAAAGTAAAAAAGAAAAGAAAAAATAACAGGAGTAGAATGTTCAATTGATTTGTTATTTTCCTCCTTCTGATCCCCTTTCCATGTGTTTTTCTCCATAATTTCTTTGTTTAGCAAATCATTTATATGCTGCATATTTTCAGTCATTTTAAAAAACACATCACCTTTACATTAACATCCTGCTGGAATCAGGATCTGCTGTGCTTTTATTTTGACAGTACTGTAGACAGGTGGACCTCCCTGCTCTGACTGCAGCAGCAGGAGATGAGAAAGAATCCACAACTGATCCACCTCTCAGCCTCTGCAGCAGAACTCCCCCATCAAGAACATAATTTCAGAACTAATAACAAAGAACTTACATTGTCATGAGTCTTCTCACCCAAATCATAAAAGGATATAAACAGTTTTTGTAATAAAAAAAAACTTCACAACAAAAACAAGGATTTTTGTCAAAAATAAATGAAAATTTGTTAGAGAAAATAAATGAAGATGAAGGTGCAGCAGCAGAGGCACGGTGAGCTGCTTTTATCAGAAAGCAGGAAGCTTTTGTTGTGAAGTTTTTATCTTATTTCCTGTGGCCCCTCCCATCAGAACCACTGACTGTATATGAGAACTGGACTGACTGAGTGTGACATCATCCATAGAATGTTTTTTTTTCCAGCTCTAACCAAATGAAGTCAATTTATTCATGTTTTTTGAGATACGAACGCCGCCATGTTGGAGCCAGGCATCAGTTTAAGCAGTGATTAGTCGGAGTCAGTCTGAGTTTCTATGGCAACCACTCTCACCAATCAGGAGTGTTGGAAGACCACACCCCTACCACTTGAAAACGGGCTACCAAAAATGTATCAATCACATGTTTCGAATGTTGTACGTGGGGGCAGCAGGCTCCGCCTACTTTTATTGTGGCATCTGATTGGTCAGTTTATAACAAAAATAGATATATAAAAAAGAGGATTATCAAGAATGTGTTAAAAAAAAAGGTTTTACAGCAAGAACGGTTATTTTGACCAATAGAATGACTGAGTAATAGCTGACTATTTCTCTATAGAAGTATTTTGGCTTCTTGGAGCCAGCGGTACTTTGTTTGAAACGCTGGGGGAGGAGTCACCCTGTCCAGTTCTTTTATGCAGCCAATGTTTGGCACATAGCTTTCTGGCAATTTTGAGCATTGTTAGTCAAATAAAAACAATGTTTTTTACCATTCATGCTAAAATTACCCCAAAAAATAAAAACAAGCTTTAGAATCCGTCTTTAGTGACTCACGAGAACAGGACTTGTTTTTATTTGAAACAGACATATTACTGTTTATTCTCACTTAATAGATGAGATGCTAACCTGGCAGCTGTGAACCAAAGAGGCGTGGCCTAACAAAGTTTGATCAGAAGGAAGGTGTGAAACAAATTCATATATATTTATCAGAAGTGAAATAAAAGCCCCGCCTCCAAGAGGGCCTGCAGCCCGCAGCAGGCTGTAGCTACGGGACAAAGGGAAGCTGGAGTTCAGCAGGTGGAGCTGGTGTACCTTGTGCTTTGCCCAGGAGTCTTTTCTTTTGGGGATTGAGGCAGTGCAGCTCTGTGGGATTTTGTAAAAGCGTCACAGGTTAACATGCAGATATTAGGAGGGACGGTCCACTGATGGAGGGGTGGTGGGGTCCTCCTACCTCCATTGGAGTCCTGTCCCTGCAGGCCTTCAGCATTCAGAACATGGACCTGAGTGACCAGCTGAGGGTAACCACACATCCCCGTCCAGCAGGTCTGAGGAGGCTCGTCCAGCGTCAGCTCTCTGAGAGGAACACATGTGCTCCGCGTCACCAACAGACCTCATTACTGCTGATTCAGATTTACGTTCCACACTGAACATGACTCAGCTCGTTTCAGCAGGAAAAGCTGACTCTAACCAGGAGTCGGTCAGGAGCGTTTGCTCCCAAATCAATCCAAGGAAACTGAACGTCTGCTGTTCTAGTCGGCCAGGTTTTTACTACACAACTCATCATCACAGGGCTGCACGGTGGTGTAGTGCTTTGCACTGTTGCCACACGGCAAGAAGACCCTAGTTCAAATCCCAGCTGGGTTCTTTCTGTGTGGAGTCTGCATGTCCTCCTCCAAGTTTTCTGGTTTATTCCCACACTCAAAAATATGCTTTGTAGGTCAGTTGGTCACTCGTTGTCCCTTGGTGAGTGTGTGACCCTGCAATTGACTGGCAACCCAAACAGGGTGTAGTCCCTACCATTCAATACCATGAATGGTACTGACCGTTCAGAAACAGATTTCAGAGTCAAATTCACAGAAATTTTAGCAGAATCTTATATTTACTTGCAGTCTGAAGGCACATCAGTGAAGACGCGGAGCAGGAACTCGCCCTGCTGCCCGGGGTCAAAGGTGGTGGGGATGATGATGTAGCGGCCCTCCTTCATCTCCTTCCTGAGGAAGACGCAGCGCGAGTTGATGTAGATGGATCCTGCTACCTTCTGCTGGGCCGTGTGCATGCGGTACTTCCGGTTCAACTCCACCTGAAGGAACCACAGATGAAACGGCTGCGTGTGGAGCAAAACCATCGGTCGGTTCCGGCTTTTCGGGTTTACCCGGTGAATGTCGAAGCCGATTGCCAGGTTTTCTCCTTTGCCCTCTTTGGGAATGGCTCTCTTCTCTTTCTGCTGCAAGCAAATCAGCACCTCGTCCTCCACCTTCTTCACATCAAACACGTACTGAAGGAGGAAGAAGAGGGTCACGACTCAGCACAGGCGGCTCAGCTCTCGCTAGGGTTACCAACCTGAGGGTTCTGCAGGAAAGTGTTCTTGTGGTTGATGCAGCCGCCGGCTCGGTTTCGCAGCGGGTCTTGGCGGTGGACCCACAAACCCTGGATCACCTCCTCCTCCCAGGTCTTGTGGATGCTTAAGTAGGAGGTGTTGATGAGGCGACACAGGATCAGGTCGGTGAAGTACTGGCAGAAGTCGTCAAAGGTCATCCTGCAGGAGGGCAGGTAAAGAGGAGAAGAAAGACCCGAGAGAGTGGATACCGACTGGAGGGAAAGAAGAAGATCTTGAACGGGTGCGAAAGCAGAGGAAACAAGACCAGGATCAGAGCAAACGGCGGCACGTCACAGACACAACAGGACGTTTGTCACCAGAAAGTACGCGGTCTATAAATGTTTTTAAAAAACTTTTTTTTGCTTTATTTTGAGAAAAGAACAGAACATTTTTAAAGTTCCACTCAGATCCTCTTCAAAGTGTTCTCAGTGGTCTTTTAATTATGATTGTGCTGCTTTTAGCTCAAATTTTAAAAACCTGTGTAGTTTCTGCAGAGCGACAGGAGTTCATCAGAAATTTGCCTCTGAGTTGTGGGCGGAACTGTTGGCGTGGAGCAACACCGGCCCCACTTCCCATCCCCATAGCTGAGAGCTCAGAGCAGGGAGCTTATGACTCGCCCAACCCATTTTCTACATCACAAATACAATCTTTTTAAACAGTATTGTTTTCATCTGCTCCTGATTCACAACCAGACAGTTTGATGCTCATGATGTACTCCCATGATGCTCAAAGGCGCAATGAGCATCATGGGAGTACCCTCGCATTCAGACAGCAGAACGTTCAGCCTAAACTAACTCTCCTCTGTCTGTTCAGAACTGGAGGCAGAGTTTGGGTTCTCACCAGAACTCGCCGTCATCCTGCACGGTCACGCCCAGCTTCTCTCTTTCGCTCTTGCTCACTTTGTTCCACTCTTCTGAACTGCAGCAAAGAAAAGCAAAGAACATGTCACCTGACGGGGGGACATCTCCATCATCCATTGACTTATACATTTAAACAATGAGATGCAGCTCAGGGCTGCACTGTGGTGTAGTGGAGGACTGTTGCCTCAAAGTAAGAAAGTTCTGTTTCAGCTTCATGTTGACTTTCTGAGGCTGTGATGAATCTGGGATGAAGATTTCAGTGAAAACTGAGCTGAGCATTCTAACTTCACCTCCATAAACTGTTGATTAAGGATTGTAGTGTTAAAAAGCAGACATCCTTCCTCTCCTTCACATAAATTCTGGACATAACTGTATGTTCCGAACTAATTTTTGATCCATTTCTTTAACATTTTTAAAAGTTTCATTTCTCATAACTAGTTTTTCAGGAGACACCAGCCCTGGATAGCAGAGCTAAAAGGGTTTCTGCAGAAATCTACAAACAGGATGTAACACTTCATAGTAAGGAAGTCTCTTCCAGGTACGTCCCTCTACATGCCATTATCAATTAGGTCTTTACGTTGAACCAATAGCCCACACTTCTTCTCAGCTAATCACTATCATATTTTTGCTTTTATATTCACGAATGATTGTCTCTCTCTGCATTCCAGACGCTTTGCCGTCCCTCCTCTCTCTTGTAGTCCACCTGGAGTGATGCTCTGGCTCTAAACACCATCAGTGTCCAGATTCTGGGGTTTATCCATCTATGGTTTAAGTTCACGTCAAGCGTGACATCATCGGCCCAGAATCTAACCGCCAAAGACGATGGATTTATTTTAGGCTCATTTTTCTGTAATATAAATAAAGCTTTACTTGCAATCCTGGTTTTCCTCTTTAATGAAATGTCATTTGAGAAATGTAACACAGAATGAATGCCAAACGTAAGACCTACACAACAGATGAATAATTCAAATTTCTATTTTGTTTTCTATCCTTCTATTTGCTTTTATCCTCACAAAACAAAATGTGGGGTAATGCTTTCATATAGAATTCCTTAATGAGGTAATTGCTAGTTGCTAGTAGTTGATAGGACATTTATAATACATTCATTAGAATTTGTAAATATTTTATTAACATTGAAACATTGAACGTCCTCATTTCCAGCCTATTTTATAAGAAATTAGCATTTTTCTGTCTCGTTTTTCTCTTTCTGCTTCAACAGGCCAACTTGCTCCTTTCCAATCATGAGGTTCTTTAACGTTCTGCACTGGAGGTTTGGTTCTCTATGTTGTTTATCAGCAACAAAATCATTTAAAATGTTGTTTTAAAGCAGATGTCTAATGAAATATGAAGAAATCCTACAAAGAAGACGGCTCTGATTTGTAAAATATTTAAATAAGAAATGGAAACAGAGACTTTTTAACTTTATTCTCCACAATTTAGACGTAAAAGGAAGTTTTGCATGATGTATAGCTTTAATCTTCTAACAGCCAAAGTGAATAGGATTGTGTGTTAGATTTTTGTTGATCATGTGAATTTTATGAGTTTATTTCTTAGCAGATAAGTTTGCATCATTGTGTTTGTTGCTTTTGTTGTGTTTATTTGTTCATGGACTCGCTGCCAAATGTGCTCATCTCAGCCCCGTCCTCTTCAGACAGTCAGTGAGCGATTACCAAGGAAGAGACGACTGGAGCTTCATGAATGACCTTTTCTGCCTCATCGATCAGGCGTTTCCAGCTTAACCACTCGGACGTTTGCCTCAGAGTCTGATATCCAACCACAGGCAGGAAGCATTTCCTCCTGTGAAAAGCCTAAAGCTACATTCACACCAGGATCAGCAAATCGCGTTTCATGCGGCCACTTGCAATCGAGTCAATGAAAAGTGGATTTTGAGCTCCCACATTCACTTCGACCAATCAGGGACTCGCATTTAGTAAGGGTGTTTGGATGGCGTCCCCTTTAATTCACGGAAGTAACAACCGTTAGAAAATTGATCATGGAGGAGAAATGAATAATTGTGGTTGGTGCCCGGCATGGATTGTGTGACACCAAGTCTTCTTTATCAGAATAGAGCTGTGAAAGAAAAGGTCTGGAGCATGATTCAACACATTTGCTTCAACGTTTCACACCAAACCTCTTCCAAGAAGAGGTTTGGCCATGAACTAGTAAAGAATAGACAAGTACAAGAAGAAAAAGCATTTAGTGCGTTCTTGAATGCATGTCACACATGAACATTTTATGAGAACTGGACAGAGTTACACACCCCCCCGCATTCCAAACAGGAAGTACCTGCTGGCTCCAAGATGCCAAAATCCCACAGACTTCTATAGAGAAAGAAACGGCTGTTACTCAGTCATCATGTTTGTCAGAATAACCGTTCTTGTGCTGATACCTCTTTACATATTCTTGCTAAACCTTTTTTTTTTCTTTATCACAAGTTATTGAAGTTTCAGACTGACCAATCAGATGTCTCTGTAAAAGCACGGGGCGCTCACTGGCCCTCGCCGTGAACGTTTGATACTTTGATTGACAGATTCTCCCATGACCGCTTTCAGTGGAAAGGGTGTGGCTTTCCAACAAGCTCACTCCTGATTGGTGAGAGTGGTTGCCATAGAAACGATGACTTAGACCAACTCTGACTAATCACCGCTTACTAACAGTGTCTGGTTCTAACATGGAGACGTCCGTATCACGGAAAACCGGCGACTGAATTGACTTCATTTTGTTGGAGCCAAAGTGAAGGCATTTTTATGGGTGACGTCACAGGGTTTTGTCTATCTCTTTATTCTGTCAAAGGCGTCACATGACCAGTGTATGTAGCTTTGTACCTCAATCACAAGGCTCTTACAGGTGGACCCGGGCTGTATGCGGGACAAAAATGATCAAACCTGTAAGGGGCACACAGGTTGCTACGGTCGTAGACTACTCAGTGAACTCATGCTCAGTTTTTCTACGGGTATACTGCGGGCGACAGGTCGTAGTGAACACTTAAGCAACACGTAAGGATAAGTAAGGGTGAAGTAGTGAGACACAGGCGTGTCGTACAAATTTTTTGTTTTTCAACCCCCCGGATCTCCTGAACTGCGCAAGGATCCCGTTAGTGCTGTTCACATGATGCATGCAGCCTGACTGTTAGAAATTAGGAAATTAAACAATCAGAATGTAGTTTGTATGGACATCCTACCTCGCATGCATTCACTAAGGAGCCAGTACTCACACCACACTCACGACTAGAGTATGGCGTAAGGACACCACGGTACGACATCATCATCAATACGTCACAATCTCCTGCAACTTCCATTAGCCTTACGAATACCTAATGATACACTTACCACACGCACGACAATGGTACTTTCCATTTTCATGATGTCCCTTGAGGTGGACGTACGATCCTCAAGGGAACTGCAAGACACACATGCGCTCCCCTTAAGATGTGGCTGGTCCTCTCTATGACCCTCCAAAACCCCGCAGCACCCGTACAAGTCCACCCCCGTACGGTTGCATGCGACTAAGGCTAAATGTGGAATAAACAGAAGAACAATATGGAGAAGTCACCTTCCAAAGTGTTGGAAGAATCATTGGGTTTCACTCGCAGACCCATTAGGTTGATTACATTTCCATTTTCAATGTCTACATGAGTCCACGCCACTCTCCTGTCAAAGAGGGCTGGATCTCAGCTGTTCTTCATCTGCTTGTTTTGCTCATTCATCTCAGGGATCAGAACCTGCAGCAAATAATGATATCGCTGAGAAGAATGAATGAGAAACTAGAAGGAACTGGAAGACACCGAGGTCATTTGCTGTAAAGTTAATCTACTCTGGTCCGGTGTCTGTCTGTCAGGAACAACTGGGATGGTGGAGATGAATGCTGAAGACAGTTAACTAAACTGCGGTTAGACAGGATAGGATCATGGCGAGGTGCAGTCCATTACCCGAGCTGCCGCTGTGATTACCTGTCGCTCCAGGGGCCGCTCCACTCCTTCTCCCCCCAAGGATTCCTCATGCGGATCATGTGCAGCTTCTCTGACTTGAAAAAGGCCAGCAGTCCGTGGCCTAACCGGACCTTCCGGACGTCTGTGACGGCGTAGGCGTGACCTTTGACCAAACCGCATTCCAGACGGGCTTCCATGTCTTCCACCGTGGTTGCCTGAAAAACAACAGAACGCAGAGTTCAGCTCTTTTAGCCTCGTCAAACCGGTGTTTTGAAGAAGAAGAACTGATGTAATTTTTGAAGGTTTTCTCAAACAGCAGTTTTTAAGAGAAAATCACAAATGTTATGTACAAATAATGACTACTGTCTCGTGACCTCAACTAAGGTCACATACTTCAGTGATCGACTAAAATATGGACCTTTGCATCACTCAAGCTACTGTCTAAAGTTTTTCTCACCCCAATTATGAAAGACAAGGAAGACTTGAGAGATTCTGATTGATGGGTTCTACAAAGGCGTCAGTAACCACGTTTTTGTGTCCGGGTTCTTAGATCATTCAGAGACACTCCCAGTATGTGAATGACACCTTCTATAAGTGACATTTCCGTGTCTCTGTGATCCGATCTGAACCACAGGTTTTGTGATCTGTTGCACCCCTAATTAATAGACTAGCATGTTCTGATGAACTAGCATACTCTGATTAATTTACTACCAAAGTCTGATTAATGGACTATTGATTTATAACTTCTTATACTGATAAATGAACTACTATGTTCGGTTTTTTTTGGAGTATGTATTTTGAGTAATGTATAACTATATTCTGAAAAATTGACTATTGTATTCTAATTGATAGACTCCTGTATTCTGATTAACGTACTTCAATATTCTGATGATTGGATTACCATAACATGATTAATAAAAACCATTATTCTGATTAATGGAATTTGTATTCTGATTAATGGACTACTATATTATGATTACTGTATAACTGTTCTCTGATTATTGGATGACCGTATTCTGATTATATGACTCCATAATATAAAGTCCATATCAATATTGTAAAGGTAATTAATGAATGACAAAAATTGTACATTTTTTCTCTTTATTTACAAGTTCAAAAAAATTTAAATTTCGTTTGATATTTTGACAAATCTCCACTATCTAACTCTCTGAAAAAGGTGAACACATTCCAGCGGATAACAGCAAGTGGCCTTACCTCCACCCTCACCCCGACCACATAAGCGTCAGTTTTAGAATCACAATAAAACCTTTCCTGCTCTTCTCCAACAGATTTCTGTTTTATTGCTCTTGGAATTTCATGCTCTAGTTTTCTAGAACGGCATTGGCTAAAGAATAAAGATCACATTGATCTGGTTACTCTCAACCACAAAATGTTTTGGATCAAATGGAGACAGCTGATGTAGCCTGGAGGTTTTGTCAGGATGCTTTAGAGTGGAGGTGCTCTGGAGGAGGTGGAAGGGATTATTGGTCAGAAGATGCGTTTACCCTGATGGAGCAGCTGATGAGGCCATCTCTGTTGTGGACTTTGAGGACTCTTTCAAACAGCTGGTTACGGGCCACCTCATCTGTGGCCATCTGACCTTCCAGCAGGTCCACAGGTTCAGACACGCCCCCCGTAAAATCCACCAGCGCATCAGCCGTGTTTCCCCCATCCAAGGCTTCGTAGCATCCATACACCCTTCAGGCAGACAGCCGTAGAAAGTTTTACAATTTAAAATCTAACAATAAGTTAAAACATGTTTTTTTTTACATTAAGTTTATGTTAGCAGATCATTTCATTAGTTTCTAAAGACTGTAAAGAGAATGTTGTGAAAATGGTACTAACTTGGCGTAGGCCTTCTCCACCAGGGCGCTCCAGAACTCATTGCTGTCATTGGAGTGGCAGTAGACGAGCTGGTTGTCTACTGTGGGCAGCCGGTCGTCAATCACCACGTCCACCCACTCCCCGAAGCGCCAGAAGCGGAAGTGGAAGATCCCTGCGTAGGAGTCAGGCTTTTCTGTGTCCCACTCCTGCTCCTTCCAGTCCGGAATGACCTGGAGAAACAGAAACGGCAGGACAGGTGAGCAAAAACATGAAGCTTCTGTTTCAATGATGCCAGAGCAGGAAAGCCATGGAGAAACGGCATGTCTGCGGATGCAGTCAACGTTTGGGAACAAATTTATCTCCTGGGATCGTACATCATAAATCCAGCTATAATAGTATGAGGGTGAGAGGTAATGGCTCTGACTGCAGTGTGTTTCAGCTGTCACTGCTGTCCACGGAAAGAGCTTCATCCCGGCTCATTACTTAAAAACAAACTGTTTCTGTGATAAAAGACAACCACTCAAAGTTTTAAGCAAATGTTGGTCTGCAGTGACGTCAATGACTACACGCTATGAACCTGCACTGATTTGAATTCATCTGCAGCCCCGCCAGCCCGCCTCCAACGTGGAAAATTCCTCTCTGAGAAGCTCCACCTCACTGTATGTGCCAGAGGATCCACTCGTGCCACTCTGCCTCCCAAAGAGACCGACCTTTCTCTCACCGCCGTTCAAACATGTGGTCCACTACAAGCCAGATGGGTTTCCAAAACTTGATTGCTGTTTCTCACAGCACATGAAACATGCTGGTCTAGGTGACGCCAAAGGAGTCAGAGGAGCTTCATTATATCGTAACGTAACATCTTTTTCTGTTTTTGTCAGAGATTTCTAATCTCTCATTTTGTAGGGTTAGCATTAGCTCGCATTCATCTTTTCAGTTTAGGAGGATCTATTGGTTTGAATTCAGTCATTCTAAGATAGTTCTGCTTTTCTGACATTTGTTATGCGTCACCATAGCAACGGACACCTTGTGGATGTGAGGGAGCAACTCATTCCTATTTTAAAGGTCTAAATCCCTGCAGGCTGCATAGGCGTGATGGATGCCGAGGATTAGCAACAAAAAAAAGAAAGAGAGGAGGAAAAAAGAGGTGGTTTGAACCATTTGGGAGGTTTTCAGTCAGTCTTTTTACAGCTCTGAGTCTGAGTGTTGTGATGATGTGGTCCTTCTAATCAATCTGCAGCTCCAGCTCCTATTTAAAACACTGCAAGGCAGTACAGCTTTAGTATATTTCACACACAAAGTCACTTCTAAGTGATGTACTTCTTTATGGGATTGCTCTCAAATGATTGTTGAGCAGTCAGTCTTTCTGTGTGCAAGTGAACAGGTTTCAGAGGCGTCCCACAGGGTTCAGTTCTTGGGCTTCAGCTTTTTTCTTTAATTGCTCGGTTAAAAAACGAATGACTGCCAGTTTAATTCTATGCAGAAGACAAAAATGTATTTGTTACTAAATAAGCCTGTTGTTGAAACAAATAATCTGACCAAACACCTTGACAAAGGAAGACAGAGCAGGAGCCTTAACTTCCTTTGTTGTAGAGAAGAATAAACTTCAGGTTTTGTTTTTTGGTCCTGGTGCCACCACTTGGACGTCTCGACCAATAAACCATATCTGCTGATACTATTTTGGATGTAAAAAGTACAACTATTTAAAATTGGTTGGACAGATGTCCACATACTTAAGAAAGATGACAAAGACATTTGATTTATAAATATATATATTGATTTGATTCATACATTTATATAATTTGGTTTATATTTTTATAAAAATATAAACATTTAACCAAATATATTCTATATCACCAACATGATTCTGAAAAGCAAAACTAAAGCCAATGGTGGATTGAGCATTTTATTTAACTCTGTTAACCTCAACAATGAACATGGACGCTTAGGCAGGTAAAGGAAGTATTGTTGAGTCCATGCCATAGACTGTATATGAAAACTGGACCAAGTTAGTGTGACATCATCCATAGAAAAGGGTTTACTTCCGGCTCGAACCAAACAAAGTCAAATCAATGGATGCCACCATGTTGGAGCTGGATGTTGTCAGTAAGCAGTGATAGGTCGAGTTGGTCTGGCCACCACTCTAGCCAATCAGGAGTGTTTGTTAGAAGCCCACACCCCTACCGCTTTGAAAGCAGGCTAATCAAAAACTTGTCACTTTATAAAAAGTTTTTAACTTGAATAACTTCCACTAAAGAAAAAATGTGACAGAAAGGGGATTATCAAGAACATTATAAAAAAAAGGTAGTAGAGCAATGACTGAGTAATAATAATTGGAGCCAGCAGGTACTTCCTGTTTGGAACGCCAAGGGGGAGGGGTCACTCAGTCCAGTTCTCATTTACAATCAATGGTCCACCCACCAGTGACCATCAACCCACCTGGGAATGAAAAGAACAAGTCCCTAACTGCACAAACATGTGAGTTCTGCAGAAAAAAAATCGCTAAAATAAAGAACAAGTTCTGGCCCGTCCACAATTTTCAATAATGAAATATAAAACATTGGTACGGTTTTTTAAACCAGCCTTTCCATATGTTTATTTTTTTCTTCTTTCTGAAACCAGCCATCAGTGGTCATTTGAGGAACTACAGCTTCAAGTCTGCTGGCAGGTCCCCTTCCATTAACCTCCTCTGTAGCACGCCTGAAATTCTTGCCGTCTGTACCTTGGACTTTATCAGATGTACTCATAGCACACAGATCATGGTTGGAGGGTATGACCACCGAACGGCAAACTCCATCTCCACACAACAGCAAACCAGTTAAAAGTCCTCAATTCTCTCTGTTAATTATTTTTACTTTAATTCTACTCAAAAAAGTGTTTAGTAAGAAAACAAAAAAACTGTTATCCAAGAAAAAAAGGCAATTAATTCATTTTTTTAACTTGGGAAAGATCTTTTTGCTGTTTATATGTTAATTTACATTTGTTTACTTTTTTTTTTTTTACATTTTTGTCAGGAACCTAACTGTTCTGCATCCTATGCGTTTATTGCTTTCTGCAAAATACCAAAACCACCTCTGAACATGTGAAGCGCACAGCTCTAAGCTATTTCCTATTCTCCATGCAGTCAAAGCAGATCCACCGGCATTGCATGGTTACAAAATCAATGACTGGCGAGCGTCCAGCAGCGTGAGCCTCCTATCTGAATCTCAATCAAGCACCTCCTGAACCCTTGCTCCTTTCATTTATTAAATATTAACTGTCACATATAATAATAGGTGTCATCCAGAGTAAAGGTGACCCGAGAGAGGACGATGACAAAATTTCCATCAGGTATACACGCTCCACAGTTAAAACAGTAAATGATGCCATAAGTGAGCGAGCATCTGAAATGAGAGGCGGAAAAAATGACTGTCCTTGGAAATGTAATTCAACAGAGACGCATTGGAATGACTTTCTTTTTTCTGTAATGCTAAGCTAAAAAGTCAAATATGAGAGTTAAATGTGTCTAAAGCATCACAATTCCATTCCACCTCGCTTGTGTTTTGGACTTTGCAACAGCTTCTCTTTTTGGAATTTCACAATCTTTGCGATTTGACGCTGTTTCTGGGAGGACGTCCGTTTTCTCTGCTGTCATAAAGACTGGCTCTGTGATTGGCTAAGCAGGCTGCAGGGGCAAATCAGGATTGTTAGGGTTGTGGTTGGCAACACAAAATGGCCAAGAGTCAACAGCAGAGCTGGTTAAATTAAATAAAAAAGTTCATTGCAAATTAACCTCTAAGTTGTGGGTGGGATTGTTGGTGCAGAGTAAGCCCACCCCTACTCCCCGCCATCCATCTGTTTATGTGCTCCCCTGCTAGCTTACAGCCCCTCACACCCCCAACTGAATGACCAGCCCAGCGTATTTTTAACGTCACAAATACGATTTTTTTTTTCAAAATACTCAGAAATGAAATGTTAGGCTTTTTAATATTTCCATGTCCTCCATCTTTAGAAAAATGCCACAAAAGCTTTTTGTTGCAGTGGATCTTTAGCAAATTGAAAAAGATCTGGGATCTAAAGGGAGGGGCATCACCGAGCAGTAAAAGCAGCAGAGCCTCGGGGGGGGGGGTTCCATCAAAGTAAAAAGAGAGTTCCTTTTTTTTTTTTATTTATTGGCACAAACAGAAGTTAAAGAATAAAACTAACGAGCAAATGCAGAACCACAAAGGTGATCTGTCCCATCACTCCAGGAGGGGAGGACTCTGTGAGACAACAGCAGATGGGGGGTGGGGGGTGGGGGGGGGAGCAGAAGACTGCAGAGCAGAGACCTCGCTGTGACTGGGATTCTCCTGAAGGTATTCCCTGTTCCGTGATGGGGAACGCTCAACCATCTCAGCTTTTATCTGGGCCGAGTGATGCTGTGCAGCAGCGGATTCACCTCCCACCTGATCTGAAGCTCTGGAGGAGCAAAGAGGCTTTCCCTGGAACACAAAAACCTCCTTCCTCTGATGAAACATCAACCGAGTTACAGACCTGTAACCAAGCACAGGGAGCCAAAAACAAAAGTGTGACAAACACCACTAAGTGCATTTCCCCGAGGGCCGACTCAGAGCTGCAGCTGCAAATGTAATTACATCTTGTTTTCTCCACTCATCTGTACTTCTTCTTAGTAAGATCCGCCCTCTGCTGCACACGTGCACGCTCACACACACTGTCAGGAGGAGGCAAAACCCAGACTAAACCCGACAGCAGCAGAACCTCTGCATGCCGTCCTGTGATGTCCAAACAGACTGAGCTGCCTTTCCGGCTGGACTCCCAGCTGACGGAGGTGATGCGGCTGCGGGTGCAGTCTCTGCAGCAGCGCAGCCAGAAGAGGCAGGAGGGCGAGCGCCTGCTGCGGCCCAACGAGGCCGTGTACAGGCTGGACTTCTCTGAGCAATCCCTGCGGTTCTCCCACTGGGCAGTGCGGCTGGCGCAGCCGGGACGCCTCACCATCACGGCTACCTCGCAGCTCTGGACGCCGGATCTCACCAACCTGATGACGCGGCAGCTGCTGGAGCCCGCCGGAGTCTTCTGGAGAGGGCAGGCCCAGGCCACGGACGCACCTGTGGGCTGCTATGAGGCGGATGCGGCAGAATTTGGGGAAAGGATTGCCGAGCTGGCACAGATAAGGAAGGTGATGTACTTCCTGTTTGCATTTGCGGACGGCTGCAGCCCCGAGAGCGTCGACTGCTCCATCACCTTCACGGTGGACTCCTAACAACACTTCTACCAAACATACTGTTCATATGTGAAGTTCATCTGCACCTGCAGAGGTTCAAAACAATAAACTTGGAATCATTGAAACAGACGTTTCCGAGTGTTCTGTGAACATAACAGCGTGTTCGTTAGACTTTCAACCCTGTGTGACAAACAGGAAACCCCCCGAGGGTTTGCTGCCTCCGAGTCCCGCGTGAGGTGATGCGGAGAGACAGCGCTTCTCCCCGGCAGAGAAGCGAACAGGTTCCTCCTGACTCCTGCACGAAAACCCCTGACAAACACAGGAGGGGAGGAATGCAGACTTCACCTCTCCTCCTCTTCCTTCGCTCCTGCGTGCAGCCAGAGGGACGCTGCGGTGAGGAAAACAAGTCAGGAGGGTCCAGAGCTGCATCCCGTCTGCGCAAACACCCAATGAACTCTCTGGATCAGGTGAACCTCAAGAGGCCGGTTTCTTAGAAAAAAGTCCAAAGACTCAAGAGACTGGATTGCATTGATCTGACAAACAGACTGAACGCATGAATGAAAAAAAAAATCTGTTCAAATGTCAGAATTCAAACTTCTGCTCTCCTGAACACCAAAGTGATAAAAATCAAATGAATGGAACGGATGAATCGACATTTTCCAAATAAAAGAATCAAATTAAAAGACAGAATTATTTGAAACAAAATGCAGGAAAAGTTTTCTAGTTTTTCTGTTGGAGAAAATCTGAATGTTGCAGGAGAAAAAAAATCCTCTTATATGTTGACAGGACGGCAACAAAAAAACTATCTGTGAGTGAAGAGAGCTCCTCCAGGATGAGTTTTCATCAAGAAGTTGAACCAACGCACCAAGAGAAGCAGAGAGCTCATGAGAAAACATGAAATGCTCTGCGCTTACATCATCATTAGTAATAAAACAGGTTTGGATTTCTGCAGCTTTTCTTTTTATGACTGCGACAAACTTTCTTATGTGAAATAAAACCAAAATGTTGAGTCAGAATTTCCTTTAAACTGATTCTGTCTGAACAAATGTGGCTAAATCCTCAATCACAACTGTCCTTACGGGTGGATCCGGGCTGTGTGCGGGGGAATAAGGATCAAACATGCACAGGTGGTCCACACACAGGGCCGGCCCCGGGCATTGGTGACCTAGGCAGCTGCCTAGAGCTCCATCTGCTGGAGGGGCACTAAATGACAATAATTAGGCGAAAAAAAATTTCTTTCAAGTTTATGAAATTTTAACAAGTTTATGACATTTGGACACACCACTCATTTAATTTAAAAATTTAAAAAGTCCTAATTGAAAGCATAAATAAAATAACTCACTCTTGTTTTTGGTTGCATTAACAGGTGATCTAGTATCAGTTAAACCTTTAACACTGGAGATGCCTCTATTAAAACCTAACATGTTTCTCATAGTGAATCATACGGTGGTGCAGTGATTAGCGCTCCCTTCTCCCAATACTAGGGTTGCCAGACTGAGCCCTGCTAAGGGAGCAGATAAACAATAATCAAAAGTGGTTATTATTTAAGTTTTAAAAATTAAAACAAATATATTATTTTTCACCTATAGCGCCATGCAGCCCAGGGCCAGGCCAGTCCGCACAAAACATGAAGGTCATGAACCACTCAGTCAACTCATGCTCATTTTTTCTACGGGCGTGCTGCGGGCGACAGGTCGTAGTGAACACTCATACAACCTAAGGGTAAAGTAGGATTAGAAATGAGGAAATTAGACTAAGGGCAGTTTGTGTGGACGTCCTACGAGCGTCCTCTATGGACCAGACAACCCAAAACCCTGCAGGACCCGTACGGGTCAACCCTCATGCAGGTGGATGTGACTAAAGATTTAATGACCTCAAATAGAAAAGCCAACAAGCCTTCATCCACAAAGCAGAACATCTGGGCTTCTGTCGTGTTTCGGTCAGAAATGGTTGCATTTCTGAGTCTTTGGGAATCCAGAAAACCACAGACAGACCCAAACAGTGAAGAGCCTTTCTAAAATGACTTCAGAACAAGAAGATGAGGTTTCAGGAGATCATTAAAGAGGCAGAAAAACATGGAAACAAGTGGAGTTCTTTAAAGGCTCGTTTCAGCTCAGAGTTCATGATCCAACAGTCAGAAAGAGAACACAGTTGAACACGGTGTTGGTGGTGTGATGGTCTGGAGCTGCACTCTGATTAAAAAAAAATATCAAAGAATTCTGGTCTTTGACAAAACCCAGAAGAATTATTGTCCATCAGTTCAAAACGTCAAAAACAGGAGTATTTGGGTTCTTCGCAGATCATTGATACACGTCCACAACAGATGAGAAGACATCAATGTCAGTTTGATTTATCAGTTTCATTGGATTTTATGCAAAGTTTCCGTTTTATTTTCTTTCTTTAGTGCGATTAAAATTGTTTTTTTTTTTTACAAATTTAAGGAGAACTTTGGGACGTGATCAAGCATGGATGTGATGAAGACAATCATAGAATGGAAAAGTGTTAAATAAAGATGTAGATGTACTTACTTTTTGCCACAGAGACTCTCTGGAGGCCAGACTGGAACATGCAGCAACAAACCAGCAGTTCCCCAGCTGTCCCTGATGGAGGTCATGTGCACTGATGCCATCCACAAACAGATGAGGGTCCTCACACAGCTCCTGCACGCCAAACACCGCAGATAAGTCCGCTGCACAAATGCCGGTGCAGCATCGTCATCGGTTTCATCACATTTATAAACCAGGTCTGAACAATAACAACAAATACAATTAATTTAAATGTATAAAAAGTGTTCATGTATGTCATGGTATAAAAGGCAAAAAGTCAAAGTTCTTATTGAGCCTCAAACACATCACACAACTCAAAGACTTTGAGAACTTCAATCCCTGAAGAACCTCTAAAAAAAAACACTCCAGAAAAATTCTGGAGAAACTTTGAGGAGACTGAGATGAAAACTGAAGGAATTCTGTAGAAAGGACCCCAGAAAATGTCCTGACAACTGCTAAAAAAATCCATAAAAAACTCACTCCAAAAATACTTTAGAAAAATCTCTGGATATCCACTGGAAAAACTCAAAAAGAAAACGTTTGAAGAATCTCTGGAGAACATAAGAAAACTCCCAACAAACTCTGGGAAACCTCTGAAGAAAGTCTGGACAAACTCTGGAAAACTTTGAAGACCCTCTAAAAAACTAAGGATGAACTCCGGGAAAAACTTCAGAAAGAATTCTGGAAAAACTTCGGACAAACTAAATATCTGGAAAAACTCTGTAGGACCTTCTACAGAAACTTCTGACAAATTAAAAACACCAAAACTCTGGAAAATCTCCAAACATTTGAGAACCTGTAAAAAAAAAAAAAGAGCAAGTTAAACTCTGGTAAAAGTTCAGGAGAAATTCTGGAGAAACTGCAACAACCTCTGTGAAAAAGGCTGAAAGGACGTCTGGAGAAACTCATTTATTTTGAAAACCCCCAAAAGATCTCTAGAATTCTTCTATCTGGAGATGCAGACTCAAAATGAGCTTGTTTTGTTTCAGGTTTCAGGTTTCAGGTTTGTTTCAAGCAACCGAAATGAATTTTGAAATAAAAACAACGATGATTACATTTTACAATGATGTTTTTTGATCGGGTTAGTTAGCTGGTAACTACCTGGTAACATCTCACATCAGCCGCATGACTCTGAACAGCAGAATTAATCTTTTTTTTTTTTTTTATTTTAAACACATTTTCAGACTTCTTCATTGTTTTCTAGATGCTGATGTTCCTCCAGATCGATTCTCTGAGTCGGGCTTTGATCTTCTGTCCACATTTGAATGCAAGCAGCAGGAATGTCATCAGCCTTCATGTCATGAGTATGCTTGTAAATATGATGGTTCCACACAACCCCTCGGAGGTGTGCGGTCTCCCCCAGCATCCTCCTCTCACCTCAATGAGATGCTTACTGTCCAAAAAGTGTCTGTGTGAGAGCACCGTCAAACCACAATCAGCACCGTCTGGATGTCATGTTCTACCTGTATGCTAAAGGTGAAATATCCCGGCTCCCCCTGATCGCAGGAGTATTAATTGGTGGAGTCTGAGCGTTACCGAGGCGCCCTGAGGTGGCCTGCCACCCTCTGACCGGCTCAGGCGCCAAGAGTAATAGAGTATCGATCAGTGCCTGGCCTGTGCAGACACTGAGGTAATGCCAAGCATGTGGCTGAGCCACAGTCTAATTGTTACTGAACCACTGAAGACATTTTCACAGCCTCCTTAGCATTTCCACCAACAGAGCTCAGGTGGCAGGTAAGCCTTCGGCCGCGTATGCAAACACACAAGGAGCAGGAAGACCAAGCTCACCGCAGCGTGAAAGCAAACCTCACACACCTTTATCCAGTGTGATCATTAGCAGTCACCTGATTCGTTTCCATTCAGTAGAACCAGTTCCACACAAACCTCAATAAAACAGCAGTGTGCCGTTGTAGGAGCTGTGTTTAGAAGATAATGTTCGAAATGAATTCATCCAGCAGAGCTAACTGACAAAATAAAAGCTTTCCGCTTGCAGAGATCAGTTTCCTCCCCAACACTATGCAGTTTTTGTGCGACTGGCCG
Organism: Adrianichthys oophorus; assembly: GCA_036245035.1. Taxonomy (NCBI): domain Eukaryota; kingdom Metazoa; phylum Chordata; class Actinopteri; order Beloniformes; family Adrianichthyidae; genus Adrianichthys; species Adrianichthys oophorus. The sequence goes on along the minus strand of BSAI01000201.1, from coordinate 23,897,721 downwards.
GGTTACGGCAGTCATCCTGGAGAGTTTGGTACCGTTCCTGCAAAGCTGAGACTTTGTCCTGTAGTGAGAGGTCTCGGAAAAACTCACGTCCACCATCATAGCAGAAACCCGTTTGATTACTGGCAGCAACGAGACAGGAGTCCAGACAGACCCGCAGCTTTCAACCATAATTCAGGACTTTGGTTGAGTGCGTATAAAGTGACACGGCTGAGGAACGAGGGGTGTAACGATTAATCAATAAATCAATTTCTCTTCCTACAATCCAACCCAATCAACCTGTCTGAGGCAGAATCAATCAGATCAAACCGATCCAAAAAACGGTTTCAAAAGGAAATAAATCAATTATATTGATCTTGGAAAGTTCTATTTGGATTGAGACATGGTAGGTTTATTTTACTATAACCTAAAAACAGCCAAGTACCATCACAGCATGATGCAACAAAAACTGATCAAGCATCATTCCAGTCCAATGTGTGGAAACACTTTAGCAAAGTCATGTGACCATACAGTGAGCTAGAATGTTCTAATAATGTTCCTTTGGATCATTCTGATGTGGAAAAACAACAGTGGAATGAACTTGAATGTGAATGGATTTGACATTCTTTCTTGTTTACTTGTTTGTTTGTACACATATTTATTTACACTTGATTATCTTGAAGAAACACAAGAATCTGGAAAACTTGAGCTGATGTTCAGTACCAGGTATTTATCTCTGAGTCACACTGCTGAAGTTCTGGATGAAGATGTCCAGGATCCATTTTTGGTCATTCAATCGGATCGTTTAAAATGAACAACCACAAATTATGATATGAATCAAAATGAATTGTTACACCCTTAGTAAGAACCTTTATCTGAGCCGAGCCACACAACAGGCTTGATTTGGATTTTTTTTTTTTTATTGAAAAATTCTCTACAGGTGTTTTACGAGACAGAAAAATAAGATTAAAACAGTTTTTCTGAGTTTTTTCTTTTTTCAAATCGTGGTGAATAAGGAGAAAATGCCATCAGAAAAAGCTTGTAGCGGTGACGTAGGAGCGGTAACTGCTGGGCCACGAGCTCACCGTTCCGTTCCAATCTGGTGCATTCATCTGCAGACAAATCCAGGAACGTCTTCGTTTTCCTCGTCTGAGCTGGAATCTGGATCAGAACGATGGCTCTGCTACTGCTCGCCATTTTTGTTACATCAGTAATGTTGGGTTGGGGGTGTGAGGGGCTGTAAGCTAGAGGGAGAGAGTGAGAGTTAATTTGCTTTTCCAACTGTAGAGAAATGTCGGTGGAGGTTCTCATTCATCCAAGTTGAATCCGGGCAACTGGATTTTAGTTCTTCTTTCTTGAAGGTACTCGGTACTTCTCCTAATGTCGAGTAGCGACAGTGCCGTGTGAACGCCACATGCTAAAATTGTGTTCAAAGAATGCTCATTCTTGAATGTGCCACACATGCCCGGTGTGCATGTAGCATGATGGTCAAGGTTGCAGCTGCAAGGGAAGAGTCCAAGTAGACCAAAGAGGAGCCACATAGGCGTATAGTTGTTGATGCCATTGTTGATGGTTTTGAAATGCTTGAGCTGGTTCTGACTGTGGACCACAGAAACCACAGGCTCTCATTTGGGTTGCAGATTTTCATCAAATGCACTCTAATGGTTTGTAGTCTTTTCCCCATTAATGGAACTCTCATTTACAAAATGGAATTGTTCTCTGTCATACAAAACAAGACAAGTCTTTAAGGTTCTGGTGAGGTAAACAGTGTTTCTTGCACGGTCACTAAAATCCTTTCTTTTTTTTTTTTTTTAGTTCTCAGTTCCTTTTTTAAGAGTTCCAAGTCCGACTGGGACTGCTTCCCAAATGATCCTCTCAAAATTGGGCTTTTTACTGCGTCATAACAGCTGCTGACCACAAGCCAGATTAAGACTGATCCAAGACGATTGCAGAGTTGAAAAATGTAAGTGTAGTCATTTGATGTCTATGTCGGTGTTTGTCTCCACTTTCATCCTTGGGTCTGTGCAACCGTTCTTCACTGTAGTCCAGCAAAGAGTTCATGTTATTTTTATTGCATCTACCTATATATTGCCTAATATTTGATTGTTATAAGCAAACAAAATTCCTCTAAAAAATGTTCAGCCTGACAGAGTTATAAAAATATTTGATTTTTTTTTTGTTTCATAGTTATTTCTAACAGAAGAATTGTTTTTTGTGAGATTCCTCTGTAACAACACAAATGGCTTCGTGTAAACATAAAAAAAATATTTTAGCTGACAACAAATCCCCAAAAATGTTTGTTTGTTTTTCCCTAACTTTAAGGATCATGTGTAAATGCAGTTCGTTACTCCGGTTTTCCTTCACACGAGGGACTCTAAACACCTAAAAATAGACTGGATGCATTTTGCCTCCTCTGTGTTCCTAACCTCCTGACACAAATCACTGACGACATGAAACGTGTCCCGGTGAAAATAAAAGGATGCTCCTCCTGCCCGCTTCTCCCCTCGACTTCTTCCCGTATTCCGTCTGCATGACTGACATCAGCGCAGACCAAAACATGTAATCTCTGTGACCCAGTTTCCATGGCAATGCACGCTGGCTGTCAGAGCAGCGGCACACACGAATAGAAAAAGGTTACACCGTCCAGAACTCCGGCGCTGCCTGACGGGGGTAACAAAGGCTGAGGGACACAGCAAATCCTGAGGGTCTGCATCTGCTATCAAACATGCAAATGCGCTTGGCATTGGAGACCCGAAGAGTGCAGCAGAGCAGTAAAACCTGACGCAGATGTTAGCAGCAAAGGATCAGGAATGGTGATGGTGGAGTGTAATGCTCTGCTGGATGACTCTGTGGTAAACAGCAGCTTTTTAAAGGTACAAACCATCTACTTTCCTCATATGAGTTCATATGAGCCATGAAGGGTGTACTTAGTTTTTAAACTAGATAACAGTATCATGCTGTTTATTTTAGGTTGTGTTCATGATATCCATCCATCTTCAGATCCCACTTAATCTGTTTCGGGATCACGGGATTGCTGGAGCCTATCCAAGCCGCGGTTGTGTTCAGGTGAGGTACACCCCAAACAGGCTACCAGTCTGTCGCAGTGTCTAACACATTCACACTTAGGGACAATTCAAAATTCACCATTTAACCCGTGTAACATGTTTTTGGACTGTAGGAGGAAAGCGGAGAAAAAACAGAGTTCCATGAGGAGATCCAGTCAACTCCAAACAGAAAGGTTCCAGCCAGGATCTGAACCAAGACCTGCTCACTGTGAGGTGAGAGCGCTAACCACCATACCACCGTGCAGCCCTATTCATGAACTTATAATGAAAAACAGTTGATCTTTAGCCCTGAGGACAACTGTTTCCTTCCTGCAGCACTGGTTTCTCTAACATTAGTCGGTCCATCTTCATCATGTCCTCTCGCTGCTGTCTTAACTAACTTTTCTTGTCCTTTAACAGAAGTTTCAGTCATTTTGTTTTTGTCCATCTGCTTCCTGTTGTTTCATTTCTACACTTACTGACTCCTCTAGTTTGTCTATCAACAGATGTTCCAGTGTTTTTATTGTTGGCTTCCTTCGTGTCTTCTCATGGAGTCTGTTTCTGCTGGAGGTTTCTTCCTAATCTTCCTTTTCAAGGGTGTTTTCCTCACCACTGTTGCCTTTTGAGGTGATGTCCTAAAGTTGAGTCATGGCGTCATTAAAATGTTTCACCACTCATCTACGTGGCTTCATCCGACGTTTCCCACAGTATTTTCAGGATTTCTCCCCCAAACTGAGTAGCAACACATTGATGAAGGTTCACATTCCTCCCGGCAGAATGAAGCTGTTTGAATAAGTGGTGAAACGTTTCAAAGAAAGAAGACTTAAAGTCCAGATCATTGACTGTATCTGCGAACTGGAAGGAGGGAGTGAGACCATGAAAAAATTATTTACTTCCGGCTCCAACCAAATGAAGCCAATTCAGTCGCCATTTATGAGAGATACAGACGTCACCATGTTGGAGCTTGATGCTATCAGTAAGCAGTGATGGTCCGAGTCTGAGTCATCGTTTCTATGGCAACCACTCACCAATCTACACGAAATCTGTCAAACGTTTTTTAATGTTGGACCTGGGGCCAGCAGGCTCCACCTACTTTCATTGAGGCATCTGATTGGTCAGCTTACAACTTAAATAACTTGAACTACAGGAAACATTATCATTTAAAAATATGACTAGCAAAAACATTTTAAAAAAGGGTATCAAAGCAAGAATTGTTATTCTGACCAATGTCTCTATAGAAGTCCAAGTCTATAGTCCTCTATAGAAGTCTAGTACTTCCTGTTTGGAATGCCAGGGGGAGGGGTCACTCAGTCTAGTTTTCATAGTCAGTGGTATAGATGACATGTTTCAGCACCAAGACTTGCTTAGCACAGGCAAAAACCTTTCAATGTAATCTAAATTTCGGTTTAGACCAATGGCATCGATGTACAACCTTGAGTTGAATAACCATGTGACGTAAACAAAACAAGGAAGAATGTGTTCTTTACAACGTCACCTTCTTCTAAGACATGAACGCATCTCCGGTTCTTGAAACAACTCACCCGAGGCCTCTTCCAGACCACACGCCCGATCCTGTTGCCCTGGTATAACAAAGAGTCATCGATTGCAGGGAAGCGGGGGTCTTCGAAGAGGAGGCCGCTCTGCAAGCACTGCCTCTTCAGGGTGGAATACTGCTGCCTCTCGAAGGCCTTCACGGAGGTGAACATACTGCAGCCCTGAGGGACAGGAAGGAGCCCTGGTCACACCAAAACCCCCACAGGATCCCATCGTTCATGCAGCACATGATGGTAGCAGACATACAGGATGTTTTCCAAAAAAAGCCTGCTCCTTCTCCTGTCCCACGAGTCCGGCCGACTGACAGCAGAGTCCAGTGGACTGTAATACCTCAACAGTGAAGCTTTAAGTGCAAACAGAAAGTCGATGTGCGCTGCTGCCCGGAGCACAGCCCGGACTCAGTGGGTTAAAATGATTAATCTGTCAATTTACTGGTATCCTCCAGGGCCTCATTATCGCTGCTGTGCACCGGAGGAACCGTGCACACATTGATCAGCCCGGGGCATGCGGAGGGACTGCAGAGTCAGGGTGGAGGCGGACTCGGATGGAGCTGTTAAGGGGATCATCAATACAGAGGGAATGGAAAAAGGACTCGCCTTTTTACAGTCCGATCTGACTGACATTTACTTTGCAACAAACTTGTTAAGAAAAACACAAAAATATCCTAAAAACAGCTGTGTCAATATTAGATTCTCCAGAGCCCTGACGGTTTTGCCTACAAATGCAAAATATGTATATTGTATGAAAGATGGGAAACAGGTTTAGGCAGCAAATTTCATCAAATCTTTACAATTATCTGGAAAGAAAATCCAAATTGAACAGAACACCATCTGGTAAAGCCTTTGGAGTCTTTGGAGCTCCATTTACTTCTATATTTTCTTAATTAGATGTAAAATAACAATAATTGTTGAAATGGTGCTGTTTAAAATACATTTTTATTTGACAGTTTATGTGATGACTGTTGGGATGGTCCTGGTGTCACTGTGGCCTTTTGGATTTCATTACAATAGAAACTAAAAGCTTTAAATATTGTTTTTTACTCCAAATTCACTTATTATCTATTGTGTTAAACACTTAGTCGCTTTTAAAGGGACCAAACCATGCTCTTCTTAAGCTTTTCAGAGTAAACTATACCCATATATATGATCATATATTACCTTTGGAACACAAAAAAACAAATTATTTATGGATATTTAACCGATCAAAATACCGCTTTGAGGTTGTTTATAGTGAGGAATGAACATGATAATGAACTTCAAACTTTTTGCTTCATCTTCTGGGCAAAAACAAGCTGTAAGAGGTCAGCTTTCTCTCTGAACTGATGCTTTATTGAACCTATCGTGAAGATCAGCAAATATAACGCTTTCCTTTGCCGCTTCACCCGAGGTCTGCCAGCCCAGCGACGCGTTCTCATGTTACCGTGACAACGGGCCGCATTACACATCAAATAGTCCGTCTTTTGTGAAAAGCAATCTAAACTCCAAAATTTATCTTGTAAGTGACCGTGGTAGAAGCGGGATTGTGCCCGACAAAGTGTGCATTCAGAATCTGACCAAGTGGAAGCCTGAAAAGCGTTTGAGGAAAAGCGGAAGACAGTCGCTTTGACGTGAATGAATATTAACAACTTAATTTTTTTAAATTAATCGCATGCGTTAATGTTGACAGTCCTAATTTTTACATAAAAGATTAATATTTGATAGCTATTTCTGCTTAGCAACAGCTGGAAATTCCTGCTTGTACCCTCCCACACCTTAATAAATGGCGGGAATTGCCATGGAAACCCGTCTCAAATGTTTCTTTTGCTTCAGAAAAAAAAAGATGGCATCTGTTCTTACGTGTGCTAATCGCTAATGCTAACTCTAAACAACAATTTAACTAACAATTATTTAAAATGTGAAAAACTGTACGCTGAAAGTATTTTCATGATTTCCTACAAAAAAGTAACTAAATGAAAAAGAAATCCTATATATGGACATGTATGTAAACTTGTTTTATGCTTTATCAAAGGTTAAACAATAGGCTAATTTCAAAAACTTCTTTTAATTTAGTTTTTCTTCCCACACAGAAATGAAATTTCCCATTTACACTCGAGTGTCTCCGATGGTTCTTAATAACTGAACTTCTCTTTGGAAATATTGACTTGAACTCATCATTTAACCATTAATAATGAATGAGAATTGAAAAGCTTTGAATATGAGATGCACAAATAAGATGATCACAGTTTGACAAAGAGGATGGACATCTGACTTTCTTCAACGTAAAATGTAACCTCTTCATCAACAGTCTACAGGATTCAGTTCATGTATTTGGAAAAACAAATGATTTATAAATACAGGAGCACGACAGGCTTTTACTGAAGGTAAGTCACACAGACTTTGTCTTTTGGATGCTGCTTTTTCCAGGAACTACATCAAAAAAACCATTTCATACTTTGAAGAATATAGAAATAACGCACAAATGTTGCTTGAAGATCGCACGTTCCTAAAGTCGTGTTTTCTTTTCAACTCCACTTAGTCACAATGTTGGTTATGTCTTAATTCACTCCCAACTCCTACCCAGTGCCCTGGTCTTTACTGACATTCTGACACATGCTTACTACTGTTTTCTTTCTCTATACTGGAGAACAACAGTTTCTGACTAATAATCTGCATAATCATATATAAAAGACCACTAGGAACACTTTGAAAATAAATCAAAAGATGATCAGAGTAGGACTTAAACCTTTACTGCTCATCAACGTCTCACTCATCGTGTGTCACAAAGGTTCAAAGTCCTAAAACACCTCCCAGCTCCACGCCACTATCAAGCAGCTCCATCAAACAGACTTTAACCGCTGACCCGCTCCCCGTCCACAACCCAATACCAGATATTATCTGAGAGAAAATGGACACACGATGGAAAAGAACATCAGCAGCCAATCTCAAATCTGACAGCTGAACCTTTTAAAAACCTGAAAGCTTCCAAAACCCATTTATGTGAAGCTGCGACATGCAGCCAAATCCAAACGAAAGAATCGCAGGTTTTACATGGAGACTGACGTAAGTGTATATATATATATATATATATATATATATATATATATTCATCAGCATATAGGACACCCTGTAAATGAAGAATCGTTCTGAAGAATTAACAAGAGCATGAACTCTGGAGTGAGGGATGAGGGACTCCCGGGACTAAGCCAGGTTGCAGTTGGAAGCTAAATCTGACAGATGGCTGGGCGTCTTGGCTCGTGACCGTGGAGGGGAAAACAGGGCTGTCATCTGGGCCGTGTGGACTGCCAACAGCGTTACCTGCAGAGAGGCAAGCCAGCGTCACGCCTTCAGAGCAAGGCGAGGACAACAACTACCTCTGCAGATAAAAACCCCTTTGTGATCGGCAGTCATTTAGTACCAGAGCATCCCATCATCTCATCTCCTTTAAAAACTAATTCTCGCAGTGATTTCCAGTTATTTTTCTCTTGGAATTTTAGGAGTGACACCGGAATCCAACAGCAAACCAAAGCTGAAGAAATGTCAGGAACACCGGCTTCCTCCTGAATATTAACGCTGTTTCTGTGAAGGCCACGAAGTCGATCGGCGACCTGATCTATGTGGATTTATGACTTCAGCTGTCCACGAGAAAACAGACAGAACGATTTTTCAAGGAAACTCAATAAAAGTGTCAACAGAACTGGACTGAGATGAACCAGAGGCAATGGGAAGAATGGAATTACGTCGGGTTCTGTGTCTGAAAACATTTTTTTACTCAATTCAAGTTTGCAAAAGGCTGAAAACATTGATCAAATTCAAACAAGAAAAACAAGAAAAATGCTAACAAATGCTAAATTGCTAAATGCAAAAAAAACTAAATGGATTTAACGAAAGTGTATGACAGTTAAAAAGAATGAATATTCGTAATTATGATTAAATTATTAAACAAAAATACTTTGTTTGCAGAGAAAAGCGGCTGAACATCACACAACAGTAAAAAAACAATGTTGGAAACACAGATTGTAGGAAATATTGCCCAAAGAAAGAATATTTGTTCCCAAAACATGAACATTTTCCATTCCCAATGCAACGAAAGTGAAGGTGCGGAGCCCGATGAGGCGGGCGAGGCCTTTGCCCAGATCCTTCCTCATCGTTAGACAATTACAACAAATCGTTTTTGTAGATGCCAAAACTGTCAGTTGACTTGACAGCGAGTGATTTCTTGTTTACACTGGTGCAGTGGGTGTGTCACTTCATTATATAAATGAAGTTCAACTGTTTACTCGAGTGGAAGGAATACTTTTTGGAGCTGGTGAGCCGGGGATGTACACCTTTTGTTGACTGCTAATGTTGTAACGCTTTGAATGCTTTGATCGCTATGATGTTTTGTAGATTATTGAACATAATACGTTTGAATAAATCACCTTCAAACATAGAGATATTTGTGCGCATCAATAATGGCAATTATCTCCAGTTTGCTCGCACTGAAACATGTTTAATGGAACCACTAAGGTTTTGACATTATGAAAAATAACTAAAACTATTTTCCCGAAATTAACCGGATTATGAAAATCTGAGGCTGTATTCAGACTGGACACATTTGGTGACCCAGAGTTTGTTTTCCCCGATTACCTGGGACACATTTTCAATCTGAATACACCCAAGCAGACCCTGGTCCAGAACCAGGAACTGCTCTCTGGCCCATCTTTACCGACGGTCTCGATTACTTTCCAATCAGACTGAGCTCCGGTTCGCTCTGAGTTTCTTCAGTCTAAATAAGATCCATACTCAGAGTGGAACAACTGGACCAAATGGCCACCGTAGCCGGGCATTATGGTATGTAAACAGAGTAGTGGAGCAAAAATGAGACACAGCAACTCATTGAAATATGCTTGGATGAATACAGACTCATTAAAACAACTTTTACTGTGATACACATCGCTTCTCACATCAGTTTCCCGACAATCTATACATCATAAACACGTATCAATGTTGCTTCTCAGCCGTCGTCTCCTCAGTAACCGCCTTGCAGCATGCCTCCACTGTACCAAAGCAGCAGTAAAAAGTGCTGTACCGGACCTTGATACAGATGTTCAAAATTGATCAGCAAAATATACGGCTTGAATCAGTGAACTATCAAGACAAGGATTGCAAAGCGCAGGACTTCCATACTTCCTTCTCTCTTTGCTTTGCTCTGCCCTCGTAATTCCTGGCCAATGACTGAAGAGATCGTTAGTCACGTGGTTTTGTTTACAATCTTTAGTTGGAAATAGAAATCTTAGGTATGCTTGGTCTGTAAGCACAGGGTTCAGGGCTCAATCTGGACCAAATTAAGTGGACTCGGTACGGACCGCAGGATTTTTCCAGTCTGAATACACCCTAAGATTCTTTTTTTCTTGTTTTGCGACACTTTGAGTTAATTTTGTTTCTGAACTGACAAAACATAAAACGGTGAGCTGCCGGTCTAATGAGTTAGACTGTGGGTCAAATTCACGGATCATCAGGACGTCTTTCCTTCGACTTTAAGGGTTAAGTGTCAGCAGTGCTCTCTGTAAAAACGTTTATTTTGTTAGAAATCTTAGAGAAATCCGGTTTCTCAAACCTTATATCCTGAAGAGAAAGAAGATTATTGGTTTACGTGACAAGAAAGCAGATTATACAAAGCCTGATTGTTAGTTTAGTGTATATTGGGAACTGAGATGTGAGTTTTGGTGTAGATTAGGTAACAGGTGACAAATAAAAGCCTTTCAAATCAGTTCTATTTTAATTGAGGAACTCCAAAGGGAACCCTTGAGTAAGAAATGGCATGAAGGAGGCACACCCAGAGCTGAAAGCTCCTCATCCCCTGTAAACTGTTGTACAGCACCATGGACAGCTCCTGCACGGCTCTGCAGAGGCTTCTCCTGCTTCATGACCAGCAAACCAGATTCTGAGAAAACATAGAGGAGAACCATAGCACCACGGAGACCGCCTGTTGCTTTGCCTGGTTTATTCTGAGCACAAGGTGTTTGTGTTGTTGCTCAGGGAGGAACGAGCGCGCAGCTCCATCCGAGGATAAACTGTGCTGGGATTACAGGAAAAAGACGCAAAGATCAGATCCAGGTTTTATGGGACCACAAGTGAGGAAGCAGCCACATCCTCCACACCTTGACTCATGGCTATTTGTTGTCAAAAAACATATTTTTCTTAGTTTGCCATCAGGATTGTTCACAGGCAGGACTCAGCTGACAGTGGCGGCGTCCTGAATCAGGGTAGGAGAGTGTTTGTGTGCCAGTGGCGGGGGAATGACTAATTGAGTCTGCTGCTGCTGACAGATTGATAACACTGAGAAGTGAACAGGGAGCAGTAATGCACCAGTACACCACAGTACACCACGGACAATGAGGAAGGGAGGGAGCCCTCCTGCATCAGGGAGGAGGGCTATCCCATCCTTCCAGCATCGTGATCTCCCCTCTGCAGCATCTCCTCCTGTCACCAGCTGATATGGGCTTGGCCCTGACACACAGGTCCTCCTCCACACAGGTCCTCCAGGCTGCCTCCACCTTCACATGCAAACTGTCAAACCTAAATGTGAGGATTTGGACCATTTTATTACCTTTATGGAGGCCAAAACAACACATTTCATGAGTGAGCCTTTCTAGTTTGGACACTGATTTGCCAGAAATGTGTAGAAAAATATTCAAGCCAAAGTGGAGACTTTGATCTGAAATGAAGAGTCCATTCGTGTGCTTTTTCTGGCGCACAATAAGGCAAAGTTCCACTTTGGCGCAAAGTGAATTTTGCGCCTCCTTGAAAGAACTAAAGCAGCTCTGGATTAAACCTCATGAAAATCAGAAGCCACATCTGTGGCACCCCCCACCCCGAGCTGCGGTGAGTGAGGCGCCCGCACAACCCCCCCGTGTGTGGCGCTGCATCCACACACAAGCCCCGCATCAGAGCGGCTGCAAACACTGACGCTTTCATTCCACATTTATGATTTATGCAGCTCTTTTGGATTTTTTTTTTTTTTTTGGCGCAGCTCGTTTCGCTCCGGTGCTTTGGTGGGGGGGACTCCCGCCCCCCTCACCTCCGCCGCGGCGCAGAGGCCACGCAACCGCACGGTCACTAAAGACGCACGGATCTCCGGAGGTTTGACGCGCCACCGAGTCGTGTGGCTCATCGGCCGCAGCATCTCCGTCCCCGGCAGAGCCCGGTGACAGCAGCGGGAATCCGGGACCGCCCCCCCCGGGACGGTTACCTGAAGCGAGGCCTCTCCAGTGGTAACGTGGCTCTCTCTCGGGTCCTCCTTAGGGGTCCAGCCGGTCCGGCTCTCGCTCTCCGGGGGCTGCTGGGAATCCTCACCACGCTCTCCCTGGTCCTCTGACGGAGCTCCGTTCTGCCTCCAGCGTCAAGAGGCGGAGCTAGAACAGGAAATCGATCGAGTGCCGTGTCAAAATAAAACGTCTTTCCCGAACTAAAAAAATAGTTTTTAGTTTGTCTATTTTGTTATTTTTTGTGTATTTATGTATTCATGTTTCTATTTTTAAATAGATATAAACCTATTTTAATATTTTTTAATTCAAAAATAATTTTAAAAAAAATCAAAAATAAAAAAGGTAAAAAATAACATTTCAGAAATTGAGTTAAGCTGCACAAAATTACAAGTTTAATTTTGAAGTTTATAGTTTGGAGTTCATAGTTTGTTGAAATCTTTTTTTTTTAATATGCACTTTTTTCTTGTTGGATTTCAGAGCAAAACCACAGGAAAAATTCCAAGTTGGACTAAAATGGAAGGTGTTGTGGTAATGCATGGTTAATAACAGATCACACACTGGACTTGTGTGCACCCACCTATGTTCGACATCAGATTTAAAGAAAAAAAAGCTCCTAAATTCCCTTATGTGAGGGCAAAAACTGTAAATAATAAACAAATGAACTAAAAATCAATACACTAATGGATCAAATAAATAATCAATGAACAAATAAATAAATTATGTCGTTACAAGATGCTGTTCTTCAAAAAATGCAGACAATAAATGACAGTAATTGGATTGAGCCCTAATGCAATGCTGACCAATCCTGTCTGTTTTCCAGTTCTCCCTGGACTGCCTGCTTCCTGGACTATCAGCATCAAACAGCGAAGTTGATGCTGTTGAGAGCCAGGATTAGACAGCCCTGCCCTGTACTCTTTAAATATCAGAACCAGTCAGTCAGTCTCAGGTCTCATGGGAGCACCAGGGGTCATTAGTACTTCCTGAATTTATTACTATTATTAATCAGGGAAGAGTTGATGGCTTTACATACTGTATACAGTAAGACTGGTGGAGACAGTGTGATGGTTGAGCAGCATCTACCCCCAAGAAACAAGTCATATCACTACAAATCTGAATGCAGACATTTGAAAAAACAGATTCTTAATCCAACATCAAGAATGAATCTTTGAACTGGATCTTTACCCTTTCTTTTCAGACTACCTCCAAACTTTGTGAAACAGGAATATCTTGGATATTTTCACCCAAAAAACTGGAAGAAACTTGATAAAATCTAATTTAACTTAAGCTGTTTAGCAGTGTCTGATTCTCCTATGAAATTCAGATCTGACAAAAACATTGGGCACAACAGAAAAGTTTAGGCTTCATTTTCCTGGGTGCAACCCCATCTTAGAAAACACACTACTTACAGATGTGGTAAGATTGAAAAGGGAGGTTAAGAAAGCATTAAAAACAAAACACTCTTCCAACAAACTAATCTACCATCATCCTCCCCAGAAGTACATAGTCAAAGTATCTTATTGTTCAGTTAGTGATACAATTATTTGTAAGTATCTTTCGACATTTTTTTACTCTGAAAAATCTGAAAATTGTTTGTTTACAATTAACCAGTCTAGCTCTAATCACGCAAAATAAATCTGTTATAAATAAGAAATTACTATTTCAATATTAAAATGCGAACAAAGTTAGTTTTAAAGCTCATTCAACCATGTTGTTTTTGTTCAAGTTTGATGACTAAAAAAAAAACAACTAAACACAAAAAATATATATATTAACAACCAAAAGCTAAAATAACAAAAATCCCTTTGGAAGAACGGATTTTGGAGCAAAGCTTAGTTTGATGTTTTATTTTGAAGGGGCAACAAGGAAGCAGCGTCTGTATTTTCGCCTCTTTTAACACGTGTGGATAGTGCGCATGCGCGCGGTTAAAAGGCCTGTGTAATCGGCTCAAAACACTGTTAATAAGATCTCAACTAATTATTAAAGCAATGGATTATTTCGTACTCTAGGAAACAAAATTAAAAAAATATGAAAATTTTTTAAAAATATTTAGCATCCATTTCAAAAAACATTCTTTATATTTTGAAAAATTCAGTAATTTGGTCATTAACTATGGTGGAAGAGTCAAGATAAAATGAACAAAAAATATGAGTATTTGACTACAGCTGTGAACCCTGGAATTACTGATGCAGAAAAAAAAAATCTTCATGGATTTAAAAACACCTTTGCTATTTTGAGCTTTAAAATCAGCTGTAAAAAGAAACACAGTCATATATTTTTTCAAGTTCTGTTCTTGTTCTTTTAGTGTAAATTGAAATTTACAATAATGTGTAACATCTGCAATCTAGAACAAACACGCAGACTTCCCGCATGAGCTCCTTAAAGCTCTGGCGCCACCTACAGTTCATATTGTTTTTTTTATCCATGATCTGACTCGACATTTAGGAGCATTTTACCCCAACCTTAAGCTGTAAGAATCTTTACAGTCCCTGCAAGTCAAGTACATTTCATAGAGGTGTAGGAAAGCTTTTCTAAATTTGTTGTTCAACTTTCGGCACATCCTTTCAGGGGTCTCCACAGGTGATTCGCATAGGTAGTTTGGCAAACATTTTTACGCTGCTGTGACACAAATCTGTATTGTATCTGGGCTGGGGACCGGCACAGGGAGACCCAGGCTTAGGCCTCCTTGTGGCTTCATAGTTAGGCAGTAGCGTAAAGGGTCTAGGACACACACTGGATCAGGCGTCCCCTGCTCCTTGGCTTGTTTTGCTGCTAACCCCGCTTCAGTAATTCCTGATTCCTTTACCCTTGACAGAGTAAACTGGAAGTACCTCATTGCTGCCCTCCATAAGTTTGGGTTTGGGGAATCCTTCATTGATTGGATTAAAATATTATATCACAACCCAAATGCATCAGTCAGAACCAACAAACAGACTTCTGACAGGTTTTTTCTTGGTAGAGGGACCAGACAGGGTTGTCCACTGTCCCCCTCTCTTTTTGCTATATTTATTGAACCTTTGGCTGCAACAATAAGACAGCGCGAGAGCATTAAAGGAATTACAACAAAATACAGTAATCATAAAATTAGTCTTTATGCTGATGACATATTACTTTTTCTAAACAATTCACATTCCATTAGTGAAACAACAACAATTATTAATGAATTTTCCTCTATCTCAGACTACTCAATTAACTGGAACAAATCAGTTTTATTGTCACTGAATGGTAATGTTGAGCAAACGACCTCAATCCCAGTCAAATCAGGCAATATCAAATATCTAGGTATTTATTTCTCCCCGAAACTATCAGAACTGGTGCAACTAAACTACACCCCATTACTGAAAAGTATACAGGATGATCTAACCCGCTGGGTCAACCTGCCTCTGTCACTCATGGGTAAGATAGCCACAGTAAAAATGAACATTTTACCCAAAGTTAATTATCTGTTCTTAATGATCCCCACACAACCACCACTAAAATGGTTCAAAACATTAGACTCTGCCATATCCAGCTTCTTATGGAACAATAAACCTGCAAGAATTAGTCTAAAAACTTTAAAATCTAGAAAAAGCTGTGGAGGCTTAGAATTACCCAACTTCCATAACTACTTTCTTGCCAACAGACTGCAGTACATCTTAAGATGGATAAAAAACAATCCAGAAACCAACCCATGGATGGATCTGGAACAGGCATTTTGTGGAAAGATCAACTTGTCAGATCTTCCATTTATCAGCCCAAAAATAAAAAAACATGACTGCAACCAGAGTAGTAATATAAGTACTACTTTAACAGCCTGGTGGGATTTTCTTAAAATGTCAAACTCTTCACTACTACCATGCAAAATGACACCCATCTGGAACAACCCAGACATCCTGATAAATAAAAAAATGTTGCACTTTCCTGCTTGGCAAGCAGGGGGCATAAGACTACTCGAGCACTTGATTATCGACAGAAGATTCATAACACACCAAGAACTACAAGAAAACCATGGAATAAATAAATTCTTGGAATATCAGCAACTTAAATCTGTAATTACTAAAACATTTAAATCCAGTGACAATGACTTAAAATTACCAGAACTAGTTACCTCTATGATTAATTTTTCATTGAATAAAACTCTCTCCAAAATATACAAACTCTTATGCAACTTAGATAACGAAGTCTCAATTCCAACAACAAAATGGGATGCAGACTTAGGCAGAAGTACAGACACAAGCTTCTGGTCAGAAATTTGTCTAAATACCTTTAAATTAACCAAAAGTCCAAACCTACAACTAATACAATTCAAAACTCTTCACAGAATTTACTATACTGGACAGAGGATGTTCAAGATGGGTCTCAAAAACTCAGACATTTGTGAGCATTGTGATAGTAATTTACCTGACAATTACATGCATGCTCTGTGGTTCTGTACACCTGTCCAGGCTCTCTGGCAACAGGTATGTGCTGATTTATCAGTCTGGCTTAAGGTTTCAATCACAGCCTCACCTTCACTTTGTGTGCTGGGTGACATGAGTGCCATCGACACAGAGGGAAGTTTAGCATCTATAATCTTCATAACTCTTTGTATAGCAAAAAAGACAATTTTATTAAACTGGAAAAACAAGAAAAATATTAGTGTAAGTCATTACATGAATCTGCTATTGGATCATATCAGCTTGGAAAAAATGTCAACTAAGAGCTCAAATAACTTAAAAGGAATTCGGGCTCTCTGGTCTCCCATAGCTAACTCCATAACTTAGGGGGCGGGATTCCTGGGTGTCGCCGCGCCTTGACTGTCTGCCGGGGTCGGGGTCTACCTGGTGCCTGGTGGGGGCAGGGGGGCGCTGTTGGTCGGGGGGTCTGGTCCGGCGCCTGGGTGGGGCAAGCGCGGGGGCCGCATGGTCTCCCGGGCCTGGGCGTGGGGGGGTGTGGATGGTGCATTGGGTGGGGGTCTGGCTTGGCTGGGGGGGTGGTCTTTTTGCGTGTGCTGGGGGGGCTTGCGCGGGGCCCTGGCCCTGGGGGGTCTGCCTGCGCTGGATGGGCGGCCCGGCTGCACCTGGGGGCTGGCGTCACTCCTTCTCTGGCCCTGGGACGGGGTGGGGCAACCCTCTTGGGGCCTGCGATTGCTCCAGGTAAAGCCTACCATTGCGGGGTCTGGGGGGAGCGGGCCAGGGGAGGCGATGTCTGTGGGCAAGAGGGGGGGTCCACTACCAGTACGGGACCCTAGGGGCTTCCTCGGGCCCGCTGGTACCTGACCAGGTAGCTACAGGGGCGGTGCTTGGGGGGGAGGGGCTGGGGCTTGCCCTGGGGGCTGGCCCCCTCTGGGCTCCTCTCTCTTTGTGTGGGGTGGGGGGTGTGGGGCCTGGGGGGTTGGCTTTCGGGCGGTGGGGCCTCTGCCCTGGGGAGACTTGGGCCCAATGCTGGGGGGGGTTGTTTCATCATCGGGGGTCAGTTTGGTAACTGTCCCCGACCTTCCCTCCTTCCTCATACGACCACTTATTAGGTTGGAAGGGGGGGGCGTGCTTGCGGAATACCTCGAGGGGCCGAGCCACTTGGCAGTGGTCCACCCCTCCCATGGTCTCCGCACAGTTTCGCCCCCTTCTCCTGGTTTTAAATGCACCTTAGACACGTAGGATCCTTGGTGGGGGGGTGCTAGGACATCACTGCCAGCAAGCAGGAGATGTCCTCTCAGTGCTCTACCCTCCAATTTTAACTGCACCGTAGACATTTAGGGCTCCTTGGTGAGAGGGCGAGTGGACATCCCTGTAAGCAATCAGGAGATGTCCTCAGTGCCCTGCTCGCCAATTTTAACTGCACCCTTTATTACACACACCCATCAATCACAAGAAACACACCTCAACACACACACAAATACATTACACAAGGAAGGTGGGACTACTGATCTTCTGTCCCTTACCCCATCCCTGGTGGAGGGAACAGGGCCTTCAGCGGCGGTGGCCTTGTCTCCTTGGGGTCGGCCTCCTGGGCCCGGCGGCCCCCTCCCCACGCAGGGAGAGGGATCCCTTTGTCCTCTGGCAAGTCCATGAGCGGGGGATCATATTCCATCTGAGCCTGGAGGGTGTCTGTGTCCTTGTGGTGCGGGTTCTGGTCCTTACCCTCGGGTGCCGAGCCCCTTCTGGGTCACAACATTAGGAGAGCCTGGTCAGGCAATGTACACCTTCGGGGACCCCCACTTCTCTTGGTCATCCCTTTTCTAGATGGGGGTAGCTGACCCCCATCGTGCTTTCTTCTGGATCTCCGCAGCTGCCTGGAGCTTTGGAGCGGGTCTCCCGTGGGGGGCCCGGGCTCGTACCCGGGCTGGGGTGGGGGGATGCCCAGAACTCCTGGGTGGTGGTGGGCGGCTTGTCTGGGGTGGTGGGGCTGCTCTCCTGACTGGGCTGGGCCTTGCGCTCTGCGCTTCCGTACCTCACTGCACTCGGGTGTTGGGGGCCCGTGTGGCTGTCCTGCGGGCCCTGGTCTGGGTGCTTGGCCGGGCTGCCTGGCGGGTGGATCTCCTCCATTGACCCCACAGTATGGGTGCGGGGGCGGGCCCTGGTCGGCGCGGGTGTCTTGGTGTGGGGATGGCTGGGGGTTCTCCCTCCTTTTTTGTGCATTCCATCGTCCACTTCAGCTTAGCGTGGCATTCGCCTGGGTACGGGCGTCGGCTCACCTTTGCACCTTCAGGTGGTGTGCATGACGGAGTGTGGTGCTTTACGTGTGTTGGTTGGTATGCACAAGTGTGCGTGTGAACTGGATGTGGACAAGTTTGTGAACACTCTCGGAGCCGGCAGGTATGCAACAGCTGAGTGTGTGGACAGGCCGTGCCCATTTTAGACCAACACTCACTATTGCAATGGGTATAAGCTCCAGCATTTTGTTGCCTGTAGATTAACAACTCTACCTTCCCTTCCCTGTAGCCATTCTCTAACTGCTATAATGCACCATCTCTCTTCCCCCCCCCCCTCCACCCCCCAACTCTCTCCTTTTCCCCTTTCCTTTTCCGTCCGGTCCAACAAAAAAGACACAAATAAAAAAAAAAAAAATGTTAATAAAGTTTGGTTTAAATTACAAAAGGGGCTTATACCAACATACATTTTGTGTTCGCTATGATTTATAACCCCCCATTGTAAGAGTAAAATCTGTCTAATACAAGAGGCTCTCAGCTCATATGTTTGCTCAGCTGTTGGACAGGACAAGTAAAAAAAAAAAACAAAACAAGTAATTCCTGATTCCTGATCTAACACTGCTCACCTGATCCAGGTGTGCAGTGTTAGCTGCAAAAGCAGCAGGGCGATTCACGAGTTCACAGCACTGGATGAAGCTCATTGTCCCACACTTAACGAACTGAGATATCCAGCTGCTCTCAAGTCTCTTTTAAATTTGTAATTTTTCCAATTATGAATAACAAAAAAACAAAAAAAACTGTAAAAACAGATTTTCTTTCATGTAAAAAATACTTAAGGAGTTACGCTATTCCCCTAAAATACAAACATCCTTTAAGCTCCTTGGACTGATATCTGGTGACTATTTTCTGTATATGATTTCAAATTAATATTTTCTATTCCTTCTGGTGTTTCATTGTATTTAAATAAAGTTTTGTCGATATGAACCCAATAAAGGTTGGCAATAAAGTAAAAAAGTTGTGAACAAACAGCCTGAGTTGAAGGATAAGAAGCCTGCAGGTTTCATTTAAAATAAGGTGTTTATTGATTCATCCATTCTTCTGTCATCACTCTGCAGCTTCAGCTTTGTAGTATTGAGTAATACCAACCTTAGTCTCCTCCCACAGATGAGAGGCCACACCCACCTTCGTCCCAGGGAACATTTTCATTGGACGAACTCCACTTTGTGTTTCCCTGTTAAGTTTTAGGTTCAGCTTCATGAACCACAAGGAGTTTTCCTGACTTTATTAAACGTTTTACCCATGATGTGGAGGCTCCGCCTCCAAGTGCAGAGGGGAGGGGCTTCTTCAAAAAGTCCAGACTTCATTATAGCTGTGGATCTTTTGAGCTTCTCTGCTTTCCCAGGATTTTTTGGGACTTGTGCGATTAGGAGAAGAGCAGTGGGCCCACCACAGGAAATACCCCTCTAAAAACAGCCGCTTGGCACAGACCCTCCCTGTAGTGCTACATTCATCTCAGTACAGATTTAAGGCAAGAGTTCCCCTTGGTTGTGTCACAGTTTGGGATTCCCTGCTTATCTCCAGGTGGGTTTCTCTTTCAAAGGACGGGAGCCTGGAAGTTTCCTGGTGTCCATCAGGCCTGATCTGATAAAACCCTGCGGGCTCCGCCAATGCGCCGCGCTACGCCATGTAGATGAAGGTGTTTATATCTGTCTCGTCCCGCTTTATGTACTTGTGATCTATCAGCCACTCGATCTGCTCTTTGATCATCTTCTTCTGCGGTAAAAACATGTTCTTCAGGATCTCCACCAGCTCCGTCTGCAGCTGGGCGTTGTTGATGCGTTTCCTCATCTTCATTATCTGGATGATGGCCTCCTGGTTACAAGGAGGTGAGAAACAGCGGATCTAAGCGCCTGAACCGGCTTCAGCACAGGTGAAACTTCTGAGGAGCCGTCATACCTGCGTTCTGAGTATCCTGAGCTGGACGATGCCCTCATTCTCCTCTTCTCTCATTCGCTCGGTGGTGAGCTGCAGCCGACCAATCAGGTTGATCTTCCCCCTTTTCTGAACCTTTGAGTTCTTTCTGAGAATTCAAAGCAGAAACTTCTTCAGTCACTAAACCCACCTGACGTTTGGGTTTCAGCACAACTGCCCCCTCCCCCCAGATTGAAGCTCAGCATTACAACATCAAGCTTCTGCAACCTCAGTGACTAAAACTCAACCAACAACCGACATTGTAGTCGGACAGAGGGGGTGTGACTTTGGTTTTCTATTGTGCAAACGTGGAGCCAGTTTCCAGCTGTTGCATCATTAACACAGGAAGGACAAACAAATGTTGGGACACGCCCAGCGAGGCCATTTTGGATTCAGTAATCACCTGTCCGCGTGCAAATGAATCTAATTTTTAACCCTTGTTACAGGAGCTTTAGCTCCAGTGTTGATGTTCTCTGAATTACCGCAGCTCTTTAACCATTTAAGCAATTAACGTAATTTTTGTGGATTCTGACGTGAAGAAAAGCAGCTTTGCGTTAGCCGTTTTTTTTCCACATCAGAACTATGCTCTAATCTTGATTTAAAACTAAACCGTATGTTAGAGAGTCGATCACCGCAAAGCGGCACCAAACCCGCTGTATGCAAAGTGGGTTTGGTACGTTGGAAAATCCATATTTTGAGGAAAAACTCCTGTTTTCTCTGTTCTGTTTCCTCATTGGCTCTTTCCAAATAAGTTTAATTTTCTATTAACTTTATTAGCTTGGGACTTAGCGGTTGCAGCAGTCGCTTTAAGCAGGCAGCGGACACTTGAAGAGGCAAAAGATTTGACGTGGGTCAAAATTTAAGTCATAGACAGATGCGGTGGACAGAATCCGGTAGTTTTCCAAAATAAAACTTCCATCAGAAATTAAAACAGAAATAATCAAAATTACCGTGTGTACGTACCAGGGACCACCGCGCAAACTGGAGAACTTAAATCCATCCCAAAGAAAAACTTAGGATAATCCGAACGTGTTCCTTACATGAGCGAGAACTCCTGGTTGACGTAGAACAGTGTTCCCTCTGCAAAGTCTTTGGGCGAGGACACCGCCGGCTCGTACAGCAACACCTGCCGCTTCAGTTTGGGGAACGCCACCAGAGACTGAGAGGACGAAAGAGAAGCGTTAGAGGAGCAGAGACGGAGACGGCGATCTCAAACGTTCCCGTTTACCCAGAGAGTCCGCCGCAGCTCTGCGTCGGGCAGCTCGGTGGCCAGCTTGAGGTTCTCGAAGCTGATCCGCTCTCTCGGCCTCTGGTTCCAGGCGAACAGAACGGCCAGCTGGAAGGTGGTCACCTCCAGGTCAAACTGACCCACTTCGTTCTTAAACGTTATCTGGAGGAACATCAGAGGATTGGAGGAAGTCAGCAGCAGATGAAGAACACAGTCAGTACATAGTAATCCATGTAAACTAGTTCTGTTTTCAGATTAACTTTTCAAAAATATCAACCTCAGAAACGTTCTGCTCTTGTTGCATGTTGTATTAAGTAGAAATGGGACTTTTCGGTTACCGGAGCTCTAGCGGTTAAACTCACAATTCCGTTTGACATGAGGTGATGCCAGTGAAGTTTCCTGCCGCTGTGGTTCTTCTTGTAAAAGTCCTCCACCTCAGGTATAAGGTCCTCCAGCTCTGTGGGCAGAGACACAAAGACCTTCTCGCTGCTCCTAGACCACGCCCCCGCATTCAGGATTTTGATGTTGACAGAGTCGGCTGCAGAAAAACTTTATTTAAACCACTGTTCTTATTTTAGATGCATAGAAATATCTACAGGCGTTCCCATCGTTTCATTCAACAAGACTTTCTTCTCACATTTAAACGATTTTGAGCAATATTTATTTATTGTTTTTACTAATATTTTCTTTCTTAACAGTTATCGGATTAAGTTTGACTTCTTGGAGGCAGAACAGAAAAAAAAAAGAATACGTTTTCATTTTTGCTGCAAACTGAAACTCAGTTTAATGAATAAAGACTCAGTTTAAGCTTAATATCTCCTCAGTGTGAAGTAGAAAAGAAAAAAATGTTTCAGGAATTGAGAAAAATCAAAAACACAAATGTATCTAAATTAAGCTACAACAACAGGTGCTTTGTTATCTTTAAAAAAGGGGGAAAGATCTAGTTCAAGCTAAAAAAATTAAATGACTAAAAATGTCCAAACTGTTGCTTTATTTATTTGATTAAATTCTAAAAATTCATCAGCTTCAGGTAGATTCTTATTAAGAAACTCAAAATTGAACGATTTTAATCCTTTTAGAGGCTGCTTATCGTCACGGTTTTGGTTCAAAGTTTACTTCATATCAAAATCTTTTTTTTTTTTTAAACTTGGTGCAAAAACACATTTTAAACTTCTACTGTTAATACATTTACATTTTTAGTTTACTGGCTCAGAGAGCAAAAAAATGTCAAAAGAAACCAGATAAACTATCAGAAATTCCGGTATTTTAGTTTGATTGCAATCAGCAGTAGTGTAGAACGGATGGTTTTCCGGCTCTCAGTAGATGAAGGTCATTCACACCATCACTTGAACCCGTGAGAAGCTTCAGCGTTTCTGCTCCACAGCATGAGAGTGAATGCCAACACATTACAATGTTTATTTAACTCTCACCCGCTGGTGTTTGCGCACGCTCTGCCTGAAGAATCGCCACAAAGACGCCAGAAAAAAGTCAAACCAGAGCCGTGAACGCAGGAAAAAGGTCAGAGGTCACCTGACGGCAGTGTTTTTTAAGCACACATTTTTTTCCTCAAGCTTTTTTTGTCTGAGTCTACTTTGGACATTTTCAAAACACAATTAAACATTATTAAAAGTGATCGTTTTAAAGTCACATTTTTCCACAAAAAAGAGGACTTTGGGAATCTAGTAGCTCAAAGACACGAGGCCTCACAGAAGACATTGACAAAAATGCATCAAAGGTTAATGTTAAGCAGCAAAGACTCAGGAGAATCTCCTTACCCGGTAACGCCAGCTTTTTTTGTTTGTGCATTTCTTTAAACGACTGGTTGAGATCTTCTGACACCTTGATGTCCTGAAACATCCGCGCCAGCTTGTTCACGTAATCAGCTGGCATTCCTACTTCCTGTGAAGGACATGGTAGGGTTAACGCCTCTGGTCTCTGGTCATTTTATTACAGCTCTCAGAATAAACATTAAAAAGAAAACAAATCATAATAAAAAGCATTTGCAATATACTTTCTCATTTGAAACTAAAGAAAATGTGTTGTAATGAGGAAGATCAAAAGTAGATTTAGCTAAAAATATAGTTACATCAAGCCTTATAAAGTGTCACCATGGCAACAGGGCAGAGTTAAGGTCAATAACATTTCACTTTGACCTTCAGGTAAAGCAGATAAAACTGATTCAAGTTGCAGAATAAATAGGAGACAAACTGTCACCATGGAGGGAATAAATATTTACTCCCGTTAATATTTTAGCTGAAGCCTTCAATGAGCTTTTTTTCCCCAACAGACCTGATGCTTACACTGATCTAATTTCTGCACACAAAAGAAAACTATGACTTTTAATTTGAAAGAAAGACACAAAAAACAGCAAATATTCATCAGTCACAAAAATAAAATACTTATAAACAGCCCTAGTGAGTTATCATTTAAAAATAAATATAAACAAAACCTTTTTTTCACTGTATTTAACTAAAAAGTGACTTAAATGTTGCACAATGATCCTATTGTGACGCAAACTGTATAGTTACTAGTCATAGAATTTGCAATCATCTTTGCTTCAATGCTGAAAAATGTTTGAACCGCAGAGGAGAACCAACCCTGAGCCACTCCACCATGTTCTCCTCGATCTCGCTGTCCGCAGAGATGTCCAGGATGAGACGGCGGGTCAGATGAGCTTTGTGGTAGCGCATGAAGACGTCTTTGTTCTGGACGTACTTCAGCACTAAAAGCTGCACAGGAATACAGACACAATAGTTGATGAGAGAGCTGCTTCTGACTTTAATTTGTTTTGCATTTTTAAAAAAAAAAAGTATGATTTTCTCCGATCGGTTTTGGAAACCCCGCCGTAGTTTATGGTTGTAAATGTGACTCATGATCTCTGAGGACGGATGCACTGCAAGACCAATAATGCTGCTAAACTAAAGGTCCTGTTGGTCCAAAAGTGCAAAAGTTTGTCTTTTCAAGGCAGTTATAGTTTGATGACATCAGTTTCTCTGGTTTTCCAGGATCGGGTTTCCTCAGATTAAGGACATCAACTGTTCAGGACTTGAGATTATTCATATTAAATGTCGATCTGGACGCTAGATGCTTTGGACGTACCACTTCCTTGAGCTTGGCTTCAATCTCGTCAGAGGTGAGCTTCTTGCTGAGCGGAGTCTTCCTCAGCAGCATGTCGCAGTAGTTGGCCAGCAACTCTGGACACTTGGACTCGGGCTGAGTCTTCAGGCCCGCCCTGAAAGCACAGCGAGGCGGTCAAACACGGCTCCAGTTCACCACGAGAGCAGGAGGCGTCAGAGCTCCTCACCCTTTCTGCTTCATTGGAAGCTCTAATTTAAAGATGGTGGCATCATTGACCACCGCTTTGTAAGCCTGTGAAAGAGAGGCGAGAACGATGAGAAGCTTTTATGTGCCGTTCAAAGCACAACGAGCAACGCTGACTCACTTTGTCTCTGGCGGTTAGGAAGCGTGGGTCGTCCTGGAAAGCTTCTTTAACCAACCGGCTGAAGCGGTTGAACAACGTCAGCAGCTGCTCCACATATTTCTCTGAGTCCTGCAACACAAAACAGAGACTTCAGCAAGTCCTTAAGAGATGTTTGTTCCTAAACTTCACCAGATGCTATCCAAAGTCCTCTAACCTTCATCGTCACGAGAAAGCTGACATTTTGTTTATGTAAAAAAATACTTTTTCACATCTTTTTGTAAATCTTTTAGCAAAATGCAGCAACAAGAACCTAATTATTTTTAGGATTTTTTTGAAACAAATAGAGTGGTCCTCATCAGCTCTTAAATGTCTTTGTTTTTTCAAAACAAGTCTTTTCACTTGCATTTGTAGTCATTCTGAAAAACCACTTTTCATATCAGCTTTGGACTCCTCGTCAGAATCAGCTGATTTCTGTAGATTGCATAAACACTTCACTATGGCTTTTTTTTCTCTGCTATGGAATTAGCTGGAATTGCGTTAATGGTGTAAATGGTTGAAGAGTTAGGGTAGTTGAAAGTATGGGGTTTAAAGGGTTAAAGTCTCACTATAAAGAACATTATACATCCATCTCCTAGTTGGGTCAAGTTTGCACTAGTTGGGAAGAGTCAGCAGAGCTTTTGGTCTCCACCTCACTTATAGACCCAAGCCAGAACTAATAACCTACATAACATTTTATCAAACATTTGACAAAATAAGAAATTAAATGCTGAACATTTTTTCCAGAACCAGAAAACATTTTCTCATCATCCTCTTGTACAAATCATTCAAATTGGTTTTTTTTTTTTGTCTTTTGACCAAGAAAATATGTAAATTTGTGTTGCAGCAACACGTCTCTCACAGAGGTGATGGTCTCTGCAGAAGCAACCATGTCTGCCAGGCCTGCGCTCATGATGTGCTCCTCCAGGTCCTTCAGCATGGGCTCGATGCCGCTCGGCACTTTGTCCATGAGCGAGAACATCAGATGAAGCTCTGAGACGGAAACAGAGTCTGTCACTTTTAACCATTTTCCCTCATTTTTAAAACACGTTTTCACGTTGAGGGTCAAATAATGAAACGTGAGTTTCAGCAGAGGTGTTACTGACCTGGAATATTAAACGCTGCCAGCTGCATTATACAAGCAGCAGAATATCGGCTGCTTTAAAATCCATTACGCTGGGAGCAATTTGTAAAATCCAGCTGCACTGGCTCACACTCACAATCCATTAAAGAAGGCTGCTTAATGGAACCCAGAAACCAAGCAGCACTCCCACTTATGAACATTTCATTCAACACACCTGATTATTTAAGGCTGGGATTTATACATTTATATGATGGAAGAACTTCTGAATGTTCAAGAAGCACCAGCTCATTTTCAGATGGAATTTTAGGCCGTTTGAAGAGAGGAAACGCTTGCTTTACCGCAAATGTGGACCGAGTCAGAATTATAGACACAAAGAATATAAGAAATATTTGACGAAAAATATATATGTCTACATCTATTAGCAGCATTTTGAGCAGCCACTCCTATAAGTTTCAATTAAAGCATTTTCATGGGTTTATTTGTGGCCTCAAAGCCTCTAAACACCAGAAAATATTAAAGCTGTGAGGATTTTGAATTTTTTGGAGGCCAAAACATTTGCCTTAATGTTACACATTTACAATTAACAATGCCCCAAGGTCAAAAGGTCAGAAACATCTGTTCTTAGATACTATTTTGCATCAGGGTTGGTACTTATTAAGATGTTCCAAAGAGTTTTGCCTGCGAAGGACAGCAATCTATGTTTTTTTTCTTCAACAGTGGATGCAGTTTATTTTTTTTAGGCAGAAATGCAGCACTGGAGATTTTGGAACAGACGGACAGAAGGGGTTGGGGCTTTCTGATATGACATCAGTTTTTATCCTTACCACCGTCACATTCAGTAGACTTTCCCAAAGAAGCCAAAAGGTGGGACAAACGTGATTGACAGTTTTTGAAACACGCCCGGTTACTCCCTCCAGAACCAACGATTGAAACTGAAGAACCCCTCCCTCACTTCAGTGCAACTTTAATTTAAATTCATTTTAAAAGCGATACATTTGTTTTAAAGAACTCGGGTTTTCACAGATGTTTCATGTAACATCAGAGGTAAAGAAAGAATTTAGAAATTTACATTTATGATGAACAGAACGGACTTTGTAGCAAACCACCTAGTGGTTGCCGGGTTAACTGACCTGGTTCCAGTTCGCTTTTGTTTTAAACAAGCCACTAACAGGAAATCAAAGTGTTGCAATTTGTTGTTGATAAGCAGAAAACGTACGCTCTTAAAACAGTCACCTTTTGTTGTCATTTTTGCAAATGTGTGTAGAAAAAAAAAAAAAAGAAACTGACCAGTGGGCTGGACCAACCAACCTGCTGGCTAGTCATTCAGTCAAAGAAGTTTGTGACACTTCATACCAAACAGATAAATATAAACAAAAAAGAGCTGGATTTGCCACAAAACTACATCATAAATCAGAAAAAATTGTCTGTTTGTAACAAACAGTGTAAGAATGAAATGAATGTAATGAAAGTTAGATGAACAGTAAGACAAGTGTGATAAGAAAATAACAAAAGAAGAGAGATGTTGAGGGTCATATTTATAAGGTTGACCAATCAGAATTGACTTGATCTCAATGGGGCGGGGCATCACCAGAGGAAAAAGAAAAAAGATACGAGTATAACCGGGTTTATAAGCTTTCTGAACTCAAAAAACAAAACTGAATGTAACTATAAAGAATTTAACTATAAAGTGATTTAGTTTTATGAGATATTCAAAATAATTGTTTAATGATCATTTCTATGTTGACATGTCGATCTTGCGCTGCAGAGTCCATACTCACTTTCTGTCTCGTTTCTTTTGATCATTCCCGGACATTCGGCCAAGATGGTTTCCTTGAATGACGTTACGAGCGCATTGACACAGCACTCCATTAACTGCACAAAAAATAAAATAAAAACTTCAGAAAATAAGTTAGTTGGGTTTAAAAATGCTTTTTACAATTAAAAAGAAAGCTTGATTTTGGGGGCAAATAAGTAAAGAAGAATGGATAACTTCCATCTAATTTGGCTCCATTAGACAGAAATGAAACCAAAACCACAAATAATTAACAAACCAGAGCAAAATGAAGGATGTCAGTTTGGTTCATTCGTTAACAAAATTAGAAAGTCAAATCCTGGTAAATTTAGTGGAGGAGAAATATTGCGACATTGTGACTAAGATTATTTCAGTGTTTCTTTAAATGAAAATTGAAAATAAAAATTAGACCGAAAATGTAAATCCTGGCGTTGAAAGAACAATAGGAAAAGGCGTAAAAACTATTCTGATAAACTCTCAACTGTGAACTGCTTAGAAATCATCAATATTTGCAGCTTTCATGGGTGTTTTTTGTTGTTTTTGAACATTTTCTAAGAGTTATAAACGTTTGTATAAAAATTGAGAACTTTCCTGTCACACATGGAGATAAAAGCGGTTTTTGACTCTTTCTGAACTGTTTTAAACGTTGGCTGCAGATGTTTCATCATTTCATCATGTTTCATTTCATTAAACTTTTCTTGACGTACTCACTCCTTGTACAGAGTTGCATTCCCGTCTGGTCTCCAGGTATCGCAGAGCGCGCTTCTCCTCTTCCCTCAGCTTTGACTCTGCCTGGAGACAGCATTCATTTAAGCACAGTCTTAAGAATACTCTTTATTTAAACTGCTCTTCTGCATTCATTTATTTTTAGACAAACATACATTTTTTATCATTTAAATCAATGCTCTGTTGAAGTCCAGAATGATGGGAGAAGGAGAGGAGGAAGGCGTGTTCTTCAGGTTAGAGGAAGAAAGAAAGGCAGGAGTGTAGGGCTTAGAGTTTAACAGGAAAACTGGAGAGTTGGTCAATATGAAGGAAAGAAGAAAGGTGGGTTTCTTGTCTTCACGAGAGCAGTTGCTTCTAGAATAATGATCATTTTACTGTCCAAAAGTTCTGAAGATCAAACAGCTCAGCAGAGTCTGTGAAGTTGAGAATCCAAACACGGAGTTATGCCTGAAAACACTCCAAAAACATCTACAAAAGCTGTCAGAAGACGTTCTTCTCCGACTGTGAGAGTGTTCAGACGATACTCATGAACCAGAGGAGGAAAGAGGTCAGCAGCTCCTGCTGGGCTCAGCAGACCTTTGGATCAGGTCTCACGTTTCTAAATCCAGAGTTATCGTTCAGATACTCACATATTTCATGTAGTTCTGGACGCCGTTCTGATGGAGGTAGGACGGCGCCTGAGTTCTGTAGAACCTCTCGGTAGAATCCATGTAGGCCTTCTCAAAGTTGTCTCTGTAGATCTGCAGCTTGTCTTCAAGGTTGGAGCACAGGTTAACTGCTCAGAGAAAGAAAAAATCTCAATCATCCGTTTTGGGAGAAACCTGCAGAGAAACATAGGCGTTCTCGCAGCTTCTCACCATACGACTCTCGTACTCCGATCACCAGCTGGGAGTCGAAGGCCTCTCCCAGCCTCTCGGTGTGAACCAGCTTCATGGCGCTGTCTTGAAGTCTGTTTTTAATATTGGAGAAGATGGACTCGTTCCAGGTGTCCAGCATGAGCTGCAGGTGGAGCAGAGAAAGTCTAAGAACCTTCAGTGCACCTCTGAGCTTCAGACAGAAGCTGCTCCTCACCTTCCGCACTATACTGTCCTCCACGCTGGACTTCTTGTTGCTGCCCTGCTTTCCCATCAGGGTGATCTCCAGCTGGCAGAAAGGTTTGGGCAGGATGTCGCACTGCGTAAAGAACTTCCTCCACTCTGCAATGTAGGCTTTTAGCAGCGCCGTGTCATCCTGGTGACTCAGCACCCGCTTAGAAGAAGTGGGGAAAATGGATAGTTGTGTAAACTTTAGATAATAGAAAGATTTATGTGACACAAAGGTGTTTGAATGTGAGGAGGAACATCTTCTCTGTCCTGCAGCACCAAAACCAGACCTCCAACTGATTGGTCTGTTTATAACTTTAACTTGAACTACAGAAAAAAAAAGAGGATTATCAAGAACATGTTTTAGACAGGAAATGTAGGGGCGGAGGTACAGGAGGCAAGGGGGGGGGGCAGCTTCTCCCCAGAAAAAAAACTTTCCCCTCCACTTTCCCATAACTTTTTGACTCAATATTTATCCATCCATCCATCCATCCATCCATCTCCTTCTGCTCATCTGGGACCGGGTCGGTGGGAACTCAACATTTGCATCAATATTATCCTCATCATCAGTGATTTAAAAAAAAAAAGCTTCAATAAAAGCTACTTTAAGCATTGCAAATATAACAAAAACAATATTTTTAAAAGGAATTCTGAGCCCCTCCAATTATTTGCTTTGCCCTTGTATTGTGTAGGCTGGCCGCAAGGATTTCTACACACTGACTGTTGGCGTGGAAGTTGGCTCCCCTGATTTTCCCATCAGCATTCCTTTGTTTAGACTCTCTCCCGTTAGTTCATAGCGCCTCACAAGCTCAAGCTAAAAAACTGGGATCCGTATGAGAGCTATCCAGTCACACAGACGAGGAAAATTAAGGCGTTAATTCATGGATCTATTTATCTACAAGTGAATGGATCAGAATTGGAGCAGAATAGGATTGCTTTGGCCCACCAATGGAAGTTGTTGCGTCACAAACCCGAGCTTTTTCAAACATCTGGTTTTCATCTGCTCCTGATCCAAAGCAATTTGAATAAAGAAATACTCAGAAACGCAGATTTAATCTTAAGTGATTTTTTACATGTCCTCTATTATGAGAAAATGCTACAAGAACGTGTTAAAAACACCAAAAACTGCATTTTCATTGGAGTGGATCTTTAAAGAGTCAACAACAAACAGATTCTTACTGCTTGTGCTTGTTTAATGAAGTCTAGGATGTCGTCTTTGAGGGCCTGGTGGATCTTGGCTGGACCTTTGTCGTCCCACAGACAAACTGAATGAACATCTCTGGAGCAATAAAAGCGAGAAACATCTCTGTTGAACCCCATATGCAGCTTCAAGACTCAAACTTTTTATTTTAAGCAAAGAGTGTCAGAAAACTCACGAGAACAGGTCAAACCACTGTTGTTTTGTGACGCACTCTTGCCTCAGGAGCTTCAGGACTATGGGACGCATCAGATCCCATTTATCCTCAAACTGCAGGGAGCCTTTGTTCTGGGAACAGACAGGAACACGGTGAACTTGATGCTTCAAAAGACTGAACACATTAAGACGATTAAAACTAGGATTTTCTTTTTCATTCTTCATACAGTCCTTAAGCTGATTTTCTGATAAAGAACTATCCAGGAATCGTCTGTCACAAAGTTCCTGAAAGAGCTGAACTTTTAGCTGGAACTGCATAAAAAACACAGGCTGCCAGGAAAAGGGACCTCATGAGTCACACGACACAAATTTCAACAAATTTCACAATTTTAATCATCAAAACGGATTTTTAAACCCTGGAAGACCATTTCCCAAACAACACATAAAAAAGCAAAAACAAACAAAAAACAGGGATGATGTTCATGTCAGCCACAGCTAAAACTACCAAAACCTGACTTAAACTCATATTTGTTACTTTATGTCAAAACATATACATTTCTAATAAAAAAAATATTTCAACCTTGAAAAATACTTTTAATAATAAAAATTCTGATCAAACTGTGGGACAAATGATACTACCAAAAGTATTCATCTATCACAACAACACACTTAATAATAATAAAAACTCTGAATTTAATCATCTGTCTTAATTCTTCAAATATTGATAAAATATTATTTATTCATTCTGACTCCCAAACTGCAGGTTGTATTTTAGTGGCTGATGCATCAGCGCCAAGTTTTCTGAAAGATGGTCTCAGTTACCTCACAGAAAAATGCCCACAGAGGCGACTGTGGGATAAAAAAAAACAAGTCATGTGTCATGTAAGAGAGGAACAAAATGAACTTGTTTGTCTTTGGAAATTCATGTCATTAAGAAAATAATTACTTAATTATAAAAAAAAAAACACTTTTTGTGCACACTGGTAAACACTCATCTTGCTTTTTTTCCCCAAAACTAACAGTACATTTTAAAAATTAAACCGATGACTGTCATTACACATCAGCCTCAGGGGGAACAGCTGAACCATCATCATCTGCATTTAGATTCAGAGTTTGAATAATAAACTGGTTTTGTTTCGTTTCTTATTGGAGTAAAACTGTGTTTACTTCAACTGCTGTAAAACCAGTTCACCTTAAAGTGTTCCTTTTCTACAGAAGCATCCACAAGGCTTTAGGATGGAGGAGAGGTGTCCTCACTGAGGACATTTTTTCTGCAGGTTCCAGTTCTTTTTTCCATGTATGTAATAACTTAAGGTTCTCTCTCTTTAGAACTGTAACAGATGATCTTAGTCTCGTTCCAGTCCTCTCTAACTGCATGTTAAAACAGACGGTTCCTGAGTCCAGCTTTAGGTTTCTTCTGAAGGTCTGATCTGCAGTTCATCAGCTGGGTCAATTTCTTAAAAACGCTGTCCATGTCAGTCCATTGTACTTGATAGAAAGAAAGATTTGAGCCTGAAAAGATCAGGACTGGATCATAAGAATGCTGAATAGTCTTGTTTTTAATCATTCTGAATCATTATTCACTTACAAATGAATACATCACTGAATCAGAAGTACTGGAACCCTTAGGATTGCTTTGGCAGAAATAGTAAAAGAAAAAAAACTTATCTGACATCTGCCTTTAGTGAGTATAGTAAGAAGCTGCTGACTGTGATCCATTGATGCCACTGACAGAAAAAAAGATGTACAGACAGACTTTAAAACACTGCGGTTCCTTTGAAGTTGAGTACTTCCCGTTTGTTGATATTGGTTCTTAGTTTTCGTGGTTATCCGTCTTTCTAGTTTCCACTTTCCCCCTCATATTCAGCTCTGCTGAAGCCTTATCAACCCAGCTAAAATCACTGAAAAGCAGCTAATGTTAGCCAGATGCAACTTCACTACTCCGGCTAATGTCAACCGCGCCTGCGCAACAGTGCACGTGCACTCTAAACTGTTGCTTGAGCTTAAGGCTAAACGCCGAAATTAAACTACGAAACTGACAAGGCCTTCAGTGGGCGTTTAAAACAAAATATTGGATTGAAGTGGATCCTACCTTCAGCAGATGAGGCGTCGCCATGTTCCCTCAACTTATCCTCTCGTGGACTCTCGCGTGAATTGCGAACGACACAAAAGCTCTTTCTGCGCATGTCCAGTAGTTTCAATTATCTCTTTTTAAGTCACAAACTATACCTCCATTAAAAAATAATTTTATAATGATAATATTTAAATAGTTTTGTTACGATTAGGTTATATTTAAAATAGTTAAATAAAGGTGTCATTGTGTTTTTTTATTCAATTTAATGTATTTCTAAATAAAATAAGTACAACTTTTTTTTAAATAAGAGCATTAAAGGGGGCGGGAATACAACCAGAAAAATACAAAGAAAAGAATTCAAGGATGTTGCTGGTCACATGACCCATTGGTTTTTGATGGATCCAATTTTAAAAATCTGCAGCTTTTTAATTGGATTTGACCTTAATTCAAAAAGGTAAATAATTAGAGCATTCATGCTAAATAACCTCAGGATTTACTAGTTTAGTCAACATAAAACTTACAGTTTGACTATTTGTCAACCAGTAGGTCAAACCCTCATTTTATAAAAAATTTCAAACTAAAAGTTGCTTAAAAATCAGCCTTTCAAATGCGGTTACAAAAAAAAATTAAACAATTTATTAGTATTTTACTCCCCGTGAAGACTAACCCAAAAAAAGCATTAAAAAATGTTTTTAAATTAACTTAAATTTTATGGAGAAAAAAATATAAAAATGATTTACAACAGATGGAATAGCTTTTCTTGCTTGTCCTTTGTGACTCAAAACAGTTTGTTTCAAGGCTGTCATGTTTAACAGATTTAAGTTGATAAAACAAACAAATTTGTCAGAGTCACTTCTAACAGACAGTTTTATAAAGTTTTGGCATTTGCTACAACTCAAATACTTGTGAATCTTTTACCTGTTATTATTTTGCTTCTTATCTTTGTTGAAACTGAAGTTCAGCTTTCACTGATGAAGGTCAGTGTGTGTCCATAACTCTGTTTTAAAGCTGGTGGGAAGAAACCTTTGTTTGTACATTCTTTTATTTTACTTTGACCAGATAAAAAAAACGTTTTAGTCTAGAAGCAGTACAGACAATTAAACAATGAAACAAAGTTTTATTGGGAGTGTTTCTCAAAAGAAAGTACTTAAAATTAATCATCATTAATTTCACAGCAGTCTCACATTCGACCAGCTCAGAAACAGTCTGACAGCAGTTCAAGTTGTTGTAAATAGTACTCCCAGTTATATCTAATCAATTTACATTTGAAACATTTTTTAAGCAAAAATTTTGTTTTTTACAACTTTTTTAAAGTTAAAAACGGTTACAAACACATAAATGAGTACATCCAAAACAAAGCAATACCTATAAAATGTTCTGCACAAAACAGTTCCAACAAAGAGAATGCAAAATAGGAATTTCAAATTAGCAAAGTATAAACAAAAAAGGTCTATATAGATGAACAATCAAACACCCACTAGGCACAGACACATCTATTAGATATCTATTTCATGGCTTTTCAAAGCTTACAGCTGCATTATGCATCTGATAGACATCAGTTCATAGAGGTCGACTGCGTATCGCGGTTTGGATCTCTATCCGACTACTTTCCTTCAGGTAATTGTGTCGTGGTCCCATCATGCCTTGCACATATTTAACAAGTTATTTGGGTAGTTTCTTCTCATCACGCACATAATGTAACTGTGTTCTTCATATAGAGGACTCCTACACATCTACCTGTAAACATCTAAACTTTAGATAGTTTTAGATGTCTGTTATTGTACTTTTTTAATAGAAAAGCCAAGTCAAACATATTTCTATCATTGTGATTTTGGTGTGCCATCATGCTTTTTCTCCTATTACCATAAAAGATGACAACATTGGTGTAGAGTCAACCTTTTTTTCAGTGGACACTGTTGTGCAGCACAAGGTCAGAAAATGTGCTTGAAGCTCATTCTAACAATAATCCACTCTGACCAATAGAGTGGATTAGACCTATAGACCTTTTGCCATCATTTTGTTCAGTTATGTAACAAATTACAAATCAAAACAGAAATTTAGGTGTGGAATGAAGAACTTTGTGATTCCTAGTTGTCTGTTAACAAATAGGCTGCACAATGGCGTAGTGGTTAGCCCTTAGAGCGAAAAGAACCTG
This sequence comes from Adrianichthys oophorus, assembly GCA_036245035.1. NCBI lineage: Eukaryota > Metazoa > Chordata > Actinopteri > Beloniformes > Adrianichthyidae > Adrianichthys > Adrianichthys oophorus. Next base: position 23,862,395 of record BSAI01000201.1, on the reverse strand, counting down.
GTTCAAATCCCAACTGGGACCTGTGGGAAGTTTGCGTGTTTTCCCTCCACAGGTATGGATTTTCTCCAGCCTCCTCCCACAGTTCAACAGCATGTTTCACAGGTTGACTGCTGTCTGTAAATTTCTCCTTTGTGTTTGTGTGGCCCTGTGACAAACTGGTGACCTAATCAGGATGACGTCCACCTTCAACAATATAGCTGCATTGGAACGTGCAAACCTGTGACCTCAAAATGGATCCAGTGGATTCTGAAGATGGATGAATATAAAATTACATTATTTTTTTAACCAGTACATGTTTCTATAACGTTCTCTCATAGACATCTAAAAAAAAGATCCCAAGATTAGTTGGTAGACATCAAATGGAGAAACAAAATAAGAGTTGTCAGAGATGTCCTGCAGACACCTACAGTGGTTGTATATTAGGTATCTAATAAACACGCTGTGCCTAGTGGGCAGAGAATCACAGTGCCCCAGTACAGCATGCTTTGGGAGTAAGAGTTTTATTAAATATGTGGAGTTCTGTAACAAATTCAGTAAATTTAGGAGATTTTCTTCCCCTGCATTTATGTATATTGTTTGAAGAAGTAATAAATTAATATTTGCAATGTTTTATCATCAAAATTGAAGTAAGTTTATGACGCAATTACTTGTAGTCAATTAGTAATATTACATTATAAGTTATTTAGTCCCATCTGGTACCAGAGTTCTAAAGAAAAAAGGACAAGTTTAGAATATTCAGGATCGGGATCTACATCCGTACCACGTGACCACGCACAGGACATTTTAAATGACGTACGAATGACTTTTAACCAATCAGGAACAAGAAGGCGGGTCTTGAACGCATTGGCTTTGGCTGCCACTAAGAGGATGCTTCTCCGCGTGTGGCGTGAAATGTGGCGTGGATGTTTGAGTAACTGCAACGGATCCGCTGTAGAAAAACTCCCACGTCTGTCGTGACACGGCCGGTGAGTAGTAACGAGTGCTTCGCTCGGTTTTCTGTTCATCCTTGTCGTTTCCCAGTGAAAACATGCCGGTAAACCAAACTCCATTCAAAAAGTCACTGGTTTCCATTTCTTCGGTTCCTTCCAGCACTTCGTGGTTCACAGTGGAACACTGTAAGGCTCCTTAGCAGGCGAAAGGAGCTGGTCTGAACATCGGCGTCCATTACGTAATCATTTAAGCTTCATAAATGTCCTTGTGAGCCTCAACATCAGCTACAGAGGACAGGAACGCGCTTTACCTCTCAGTTCTGGCTGCACGTGCTGTTTGAAGAATCCAAAGCTGATCCCAAACGTGGCGTTTGTCAGCCTTATCAGTCCCCGTAGCTTCAGTCAAGGATGTTTACGTTCCTGTAGAGTGAGCACGGCTCATCTGCGTGCTTAATCTGACCAGAGGAACCTTGAAGTTTCTTTGTTTTCTCTGCTGGTTCTAATATCTCTTCTGCTTCCTGTCTCTCCAGGTTGAGCTTTTCTGAAATGATGGAAGAAACTCCAGAGGACAAACTCTGTGGGAAATGTAAAGCTGCCTGTGGATTGCACACTTACAACCTGAGAAGCATCTTCACATGGTATGTTTGGGTTCTCAGCTCAGTTTGATCACAGAACACGGTTTGAAATTGTCTCAGATATCTGTTTGTTTTCAGTCAGTGTAAATGTCCTGTTGACATTTAGACACTTTGGAATATTAGAAAACCTGTTATCAGGCTGGACATTTTTTCTTCTGAAGCGTCCATCTGAAGGAGCTCTGTCTCTCCAGGCGTCTGCTGCAGACTGTGGTGATGGGTCAGGTTCTGTCCCTGCTGATCTGTGGCACGGCGGTGAGCTGCGAGTACCTGGCCAATTTGGGGGTGAGGACGCCCATGCTGCAGAGCTTCCTCAACTACACCCTGCTGCTCCTCACCTACACCTTCATCCTCTGCACCCGCAAAGGTGCACCCTCTGCTGCAGCTGCAGTCCTGAAACACGTGGGACAAATGCAACATTACACTGCATACGATACTAATGTAGGTCATTTGGTGAAACAAATGTAATAATAAAAAATAAATAGGTTATTTTATTAAAAGAGAAACCAGAGAACCAGAGACGTGCTGAAAAAAAAGCTCCTAAAAATAATGGAAAAAAGGCTAAAAGGTTCTGTGAAAAAACACAGGGTTAAACTCATTATCAGTAAGCTCAAAATTAAACAAAAGAAAATGTTCTCATTATCATGGTTTTAGATCATTAGGAAAACTGGATTAAAAAAAGCAAAAAAAAAAAAAAAGAATTTGACCACACTACCCAGAATGCCCAGAAGGTCAAAGAGACAGGTGATTGGTCAGAAGGGCTGATGGGAAGTCTTTATTGAACTGTGTTTTTATTCATATCTTTGATCTACAATGATCAGCTTTTATAAAGAAAACAACACAACAGATAAATCAGACTTGGGAAAACAACTCTTAACATTATTCAGTTGTAACCATTGACTGTATATGAGAACTGGACTTGCCGTTTCAAACAGGAAGTACCTGCTGGCTCCAAGAAGCCAAAATCCCATAAGGTGCCTTTTAATTGCACATATACACAAAACTTTATTGAAATTCTAGAAATGTCAAAAAACTGTTTCCATTAAATCATACTTGTGTGAAAAATGAAAAAACCAACTCACACGATAACCAGTGTTGTGTAAATTACTTCTAAAAAGTAACTGATTACTTTGCTTTACTTACTGGATCAAAGTAGTAAATTAATTACTTTACTCATTACCTATTTGAAAAAGTAATTCACTACTCGTTACTTTACTTTTTTCACTCGTATACAAATTCTCAAGGGAAAAACAGCTTTGCACAAACGAGATCCTCTTGTCTGTTATTTCACAAAGCTCCTTTGAAAAACAGATGTTCAATAAGATGTCCCTGGTTAAATAAAGGTAAATAAATAACACATTTTTAAAGCAACAACTTTGTGCAAGGTATAAACATGGTTCAAGACATAACCTGGCTTCATTTGAATTCAGACAACAGTGTGAAAAATGACACAAAATATGTTATAACATTTGTGGTCAATGCCAGTTTTTAATGTCAGATGTGGAATATAACGTTACATCTGCCAGTAACATTAGTTGTATTTATTTGTATTTTATTTTTATCTTTGTTATTTTTAAAATAAAAAAACAGATTTTTAAAATTTAGTTTTCTCTCAGGACTCAAAGGATTTTCTTTGTGTGTTTCTGATCATTTTTAAGGTTGATTTAACAAATCATAACAAACATTTTCTAAGTGGGTTTTCATTTTTTCAACATCCATCATAACAAAGTTGTTGTTAAAGTTTTTACATGTGATTTTAAATGATTCTAAACATGTTTTTCATTGTGTAAAGTTTAAAGATGTTGTTTGAGTGGGAATGTTTTGAATGTAAAGCTGTTTCTGTTTGTCTGGAGGTGAGAGCAGCATCCTGAAGATGCTGAGAACCAAGTGGTGGAAGTACCTGCTGATGGGTTTAGCAGATGTGGAGGCCAACTATGCTGTTGTGAAGGCTTACCAGTTCACCACATTAACTAGTATACAGGTAAGTTTGTTGTCTTCGCCACACAGTCGTGTTTGTTAGCTGGAAGTGTGTCTTCGTGGCTTCTGAAACATCTACATGCAGACGGATCCTCCAAAGCAGCCTGGAACTTCACTCCCCAAAATTCAGAATTTTTGTTTTCAGAGTTGATTTTTACATGGGGGCAGGCTTTGAGCTCATTGGCTACAAGGACATGATTGACATTGTGTAATAGAGGAGATGGTGATGGTCATTTCTTTTCCAGAACAGCCTCTTCTGTTGGTCTGAGTCATCGAAGAGGGAAGGAAAAAAACGTTCTTAAAAAATGCTTAAAATACCAAACGGCCTCTGTTACAAATATATTTTTTATTCTGTCAGCTTTAGGTTTACAATGTTTTTTAATCAAGTTTTCAGTATTTGTTCAACTTTAAATTACTTCTTCAAGTGTACCATGTGTACTTAAGAGTTTTTGCTGTTTTCAAATAAGTTTTTTTCTCCAAAGTTCACTCTGGTTCTCATTCACTTGCACTTGATCCTGATTTGACCCCATACGTCATCAGCATTGACTGTATATGAGAACTGGACTGAGAAAGCACCCTCCCCCAGCGTTCCAAACAGGAAGTGCCTGCTGTCTCCAATAGACTTCTATAGAGAAATAAACAGTCATTACTCATTCTTTTGGTCAGAATAACCATTTTCGCTCTAACTCTTTTTAACATGTTCTCGATAATCCCATTTTCACAATATATTTTTCATAGATTGTTATTAAAGTTATAAACTAGCCAATCAGATGTCTCAATAGAAGTGGGTGGAGCCTATTGGCCCCCAGATCCAACGTTCAAAACATTGTCCACCTTTAAGTGGTCGGGTGTGAACTTCAAACAAGCTCCCTCCTGGTCAGTGGTTGCCATAGAAATGTTGACACTGACAATTCGGACCAGTCACTGATTACCGATGTCATCTGGTTCCAACGTGGTGGTGTCCATATTGAGAAAAAATGGTGACTGAATTGACTTTATTTGGTTGGAGTTGGAAATAAACAGTTTCTATGGATGACTCGGTCCAGTTCTCAGATACAGTCCCTGGGCGGACCTCAGTATTTCTTGTTTGTGATTATAAAGAGCTTTATTGTGAAAGCCTGGAGTTTCCTGTTGTTGACGTTGTGTGTCTGTGCTGCAGCTGCTGGACTGCTTTGTGATCCCAGTGCTCATGCTGCTCTCCAGGCTCTTCCTAAAGACGCGCTATCGGCCGGTGCACTTCGTGGCTGTGGCGGTGTGTCTGCTGGGGGTGGGGGCCATGGTCGGAGCAGACATTCTCGCTGGAAGGAACGAGGGATCCGGTAAGAAGTAACGCTGAGCTGCAGGTCATCACAAAACCCTGCTGAGGCTGCTGGGAAAAGCTCCACTTTCATGCTTCAAACTGTTTTTTTTCCTGTAAAAGTCTGATTTTCTGAAGGATCTCTGTTCAGGTGGAGAAACAAAGAAAACAGGAAGTTTAGACGCCTAAAGTGTCTTTTTTTTTTCCCACCTGCAGCGAGTGACGTGATGTTGGGTGACGGTCTGGTGCTGCTCAGCACCATCCTGTATGCGGTTTCCAACCTGTGCCAGGAGCACACGGTGAAGAACCAGAGCCGGGTGGAGTTCCTGGGGATGATGGGTCTGTTCGGGACGCTCATCAGCGGCATACAGCTGTGAGTGTTTCTCTTACTTTCTAATACGCCGGAGCTGCATCCACTCCGGTACTCCTTTTCGGTCGCATGTTAGCAAAGCCAGGCGGAGCAGCTGAGTCCCTCCAGGTGGAGAAAGGCAGTGTGGTCTCCGAAGGACCGTATGTGGATCGGAAATGGTTGCAACAGTTTTTCCACACCAGTCGAAACATTTGGTACCAAACTGACAGACAAAACGAAATCTGTTACTGGGAAAAGCTTTACTTTATCCCTGGGGAGTCCATGGGGTCAAATGTAGCAGCTGCTTTTTGAAGAATTACATTTATAAATGTTTTTTTTTTTGGGCGCTGTTAACTGCTGCTACCCAAAAGGAACAAACAAAAAGTCAAATTAACTTTAAAAGCGCAGAAGAAAACAGTTCTTGGGTTCTTTGGGTTTAACCGACTCAAACAGAAGTTTGTTCAAGATCAACAAAAGGTCAGTGAATGCATCGTTGGTGGAGTCTTCTGTTTTCATGAGAACAACTATACCAGAAATTTGGAATAATGGAATATTGTTTTTGTTATTGTTTCTGACAAATTTCAGAGTTTAAATGCTTAGAGTTACAGAAATGTTTTGTTTCTTATAAGTTTGGATTGAATTTAATGAAAATATGTCTTTATTCATGATTGGGAATCCTCTTAGTCTAACAAGGACATTAAAACAAATCTAGTTTTTGATCAAACTCCGTATTTGAAAGAACCACTGCAGTGAGTTCAGATGTTTCTCCTGTTTGGTGTCTCTTTACCCAGCGCCGTTCTGGAGACTCGTGAGATGGAGATCAGAAACTGGAACGGTACCATCTGTAAGTTCTCCTCCAGACTAAAGTTTCTGTTTAGAACCTGCTGAAGGTTATGGGGTCAGAACAGGCCCGCTGAAAGCGAATAAAAAACCAGGTTGAAAACCCCAAAGTACACTTGTAAACTTGAAAGAATTATTGAAAGTTTGAAAAATATTTTTTTATATTTGAAGAAATACTGAAAACGTACAAATCACTATAATCCTAAAACTGTTACTAAATGAAAACTAAAGTTTGAGTAACAGCAGCTGTTTTGTATGTTCAATGTTAGTTTTTCCCTTTTCTCTCCGTCTTTGCCTTCAGTCCTCAGTTCACAGTTTCAATTCAATCTTTTTGTGTTTTTGAGTTGGTCCTAATTTTTTGTGGGGGGGGGGGGGCTTTGTGCCCTTTGGCTCCTGAGACATGAGTGACATTCCTCCTCAGAAGAGGAATATCGCAACAGGCATTGTTTTGAAGCAGAAATGATGTCATCATAAGCTCTGTCACCTGATGTCAATCATGTCTGTGGCCAATGGGCTTAAAACCTTTAACAAAAATAAAATTTTATTTTTTCAAAAAACAACCTGGTTTGTTATTCGCTTTAAGCCGACCCTGGTTTGATCCCTCTGTAACCTGAGCGTGATGTCTGCACTCTGCAGTCATGCTGTTTGCAGTCTACGCCCTGTGCATGTACACACTGTACAGCTTCATGCCCGTGGTGATGAAGATGACCAGCGCCACGGCAGTCAACCTGTCTCTGCTCACCGCCGACCTCTTCAGCCTCTTCTGCGGCCTGTTCCTCTTCAACTACCAGGTGTGTTCTGCCTCCAGGCTTCGTTTGCGTTTCTTAGTTGTTTGTTTTTCTTTAGAGGCGGAGTCATGCTCCCAGCTCCGCCCCCTTACTCCACACAGAAGTTTGACGTTCGGTTGTTTTGTCCTCAGTTCTCCGCTCTCTACATTGTTTCGTTTCTTGTCATCACCACGGGCTTCATCCTGTTCAACGCCTTCCCAACGAACTCTACTCCTGAAAACCAAGAAGAATCAGACAATCACGCTGCAGCGGCGAGCCCGTCACTCCACCCTCTACCTGCTCGCATAGACATTGGTGCGTCCGAGGCGTTCACTGCTGCAACAGCTCTGTGACCACCAAAAACACCAGACACGTTTATCAAGAAAACGCGACTTAAGGATGACAAGCTGTAGGGGGCGCTGTTTTCTTTTAGCTGGTCAATTTTATAAACTAGTCTGTCATACTGTTCACAAACAAACTGTTTACATCCATTTATTTATAAAAGGAATTTAAAGTATTCTTTAGTTTATCCTTTTAGGGATTCTGTGTCTTGACTGAATACTTGCCAAAAGTGAAGCATATGGCCTTCAAGTTAAAGTTTAAATGAATAAAATACTTTTTATACACTTTTTATGGTTTCTGTCATCCAATCACTTATTCTGTCATCTGTTTTATTTTATGATTTTATTTTTTATAATTTTATTAAGTTTATAATTATTTTTTAGTCTTTGCATTCAGTTTACTCGGCTGGGATTGTTTTTAAAATAAATTAAAATTTAAAAGATTTTTTTCTGAGGTGCTAAAAGTGCATTTGAATTGATGCTATAAAAATGTATTAAAACACACATTTTGGCTGTAATATAAAAACAATTTTATTTTTGTTTTAACTTTTTTATAACCGATATTTTAATTTTTGATAATTAGTCATTTTAATTTAGATTTTTATTTTGTGTATTTACTATTTTTTTTAGTCTGCTATAATATCAGCCAATGTCTGGCAGTTGCTCTGCCACCTAGCGGTAGGAAGAATACTACAGCTTCGTGAATTTTCGCGGCTGTTTTTTCAAGCTGAGGTTTTGTTTTCGCTCCTCAGACAGAACCCTTCAAACGTCTCGTTTGAAGCTTCAGCTTTTCTGTCCTAAAGTGGCGCAAACGCAGAGCTGCGCAGAGCCGCAGTGCGCCGCTCCGGAGCCTCTGCTGGTGTCGCTGGTGTCCTGATGGAGGATCAGCAGGGATCCGCCGCCGCGTGAACACCTCGCCGCTCCGCGTGCTCCCGCCGCCTTCGCTCTGCAGCGGTGAGAGAGGCGCGTGGTGCTTGCAGGGTTCGGGTTTGCGCAGTTGCAGAGCGCGCGGCGTCTGCGGATTATTGCGGGGTTCTTTCCGCTCTGCGGCTCGTTCAGCAGCTCTGGTTTCAGCGGTTCAGCACCGCGGACAGCTCCTCAGCAAAAGAACCGTGTTTTTGCTCTGTGTTGAGGCCCGATCACCCAACCGAACCGGAACCACAGGCATCTGAGAGGAGAGCGCCTTCAGCATGAAGCACTTCTTAAGGTGAGAAGGAGACAGGGATTCGTGCATGTTTGCGTTTAAACGTGCGGGAATCTGCATGGACGCACGCGATCCTCTCGTCACCGCGCGGTAATCAATGATGTTTCTATGAAGACACTGAGGCCTTTTCATCATGACACATACAACCACCAAAGGTGCTGCTAATAATAGATCCGCAAAGCATCACGGGTAGCAACTTGTATTCCTAAACCATTTTTAATAACTACAAAATAGGATTTTTATAAGTTTGGACCCTATCTTGTATTATATTTTTAATAGTAAATTAAATATGTTTTTATTATAAACATCTTAACTTATCGAAAACGGGGAGTAATTCAAAAAAATTAAAACATATACATTTATGTCTATTGTTTCATATTTGAATCTTAAGAGAACATTTAAGGTTTAAATAAATAGCAAATATGACATATTTTTATTTTATTACATCACAACAGCACATTTTAACCTAGTTTGTAAACACAATTACAATAAAATATAATTAGAACCTTTTATTAGCCTCATAAATCTACAAATAGTAAAATTTGACACAATTACAAAATAAAAGCTTCAGTCTTTACTTAATTTTAGGAAAGTAAAAATAAAAAAACTCCTAAAATAGCTTCCCTGCTTTTTTTTAGTCTTTCTTGTTAAAAAAAAAACTGTGTTCTAATAAATGATCCAAATCACATTGTAGCATCTTCCAGGGTTTACTTAAAAAAATATACTTTTGAAATTCTTTTGTATCTTCTCTTATTGTTTCAACAAGAAGCCAAAGATTTTCCCCAAAAGTTCTCGTTCCCCTGCAATAATTATTCTAATGTGTTCCAATAAATGTAGTAATAATTTCAAAATGATTCATGTAGCTCCTTTAATGGTTTTGGCTCAGAGTGTTTATAGAGACTTAAAGAGCTCCACTGCAGACATTTAGACCTGCTGCTATTGGGGAAAAAATCAATATTGAAGGAGGTAGGAGAGTTTCTGAGTTTATTTTAAAAAAAACAAAAGGAAATTCAAAGCTCAGATCAAACCTACGAAAAATAGTTCATATTTGTCTGATTTGTTATTTAATTGGCCTAAAGTAAAATGTAAAATGCAGAAAATCCTGATTGTTTTTTTCCATTTTAAACACGGAGAGAAAAAGAACAGATTCAGAGAAGTATTAATGGATGTAAAATCAGATGGAAAGGGTTGAAGTAAGAACTAATCCAGGTTCCAACATATTCTTATAGAGTCAAGGACAACAACAACGAGATAAATAGCATATTCCTTTAAAATCATTATTTAGTCACAAAACTTCAACAATTCATTTGTCATTACATTACGTTACATTGTTATTTCATTTCTACTTTGCTAAGGTCAACAGGCTCCACCCACTTCTTCTGAGGCATCTGATTGGTCAGTTTATAACTTCAATAATTTGAACTTCAGAAACATAGGGAAAAAAAGGAATATCAATATTTATCATTTATATTATTATTAAAATTATTTCTCTATAGAAGTCTATGGGATTTTGACTTCTTGGAACCAGCAGGTATGTCTTGTTTGGAATGCCGGGGAGAGGACTCACTCAGTCCAGTTCTCTGATACAGTCAATAGGCCGCACACTCCTACAGAAAAGGGATTTTGTAAAGATGGGCAAAAGTTTTCAAATGTTTTGTTTTCAACATGAATCCTAACCTGCAGCTTACGAATTCATTCGTGACATTTTTTCATCATGTGAACTTGACCGCAGCCTGATGAAGAAATAAACTCTTCAAATAAAATAAAATAACCTATATTCATTCCACGAGGGAAACATAGTTATTTTCCTAAACAAATTTCCCCAAAAAGGGATGAATCAACGTTTGTCTTTTGAATAAAGACTTAACTTTAATGTCTTTCAGATAAACATCTACATTTTTCAGAGTTAAATTGTGTTGCATTGGCTGGGCAGTTGGAGTAATAAAATATACAAAAAAAAAAGATCAATGAAACCCCAAAATGATCAATACCCTAATTCAGAAACTAATAAATATTACACATTTTTAATGATCAATGCCTAATAAAAACAGCTGCATATTGACAAACCTTTGTCTTAAGTTCAATGTTGTTGCGTACATGTTTAAGTGAAGGAAACTTTAAATTTGAATTTCCTAAAACGATACTTTAATGTTAAAAGCTGGACGGTTTTCCGGTGAGAACAGCTGCTCTGATGCAACAGCGTCCAAAGTCCAAACTGGACCTCCTCCAGAAGCTCCTGTTGTGTTTGGATTCTTGTTCTGCTGTAGAACCTAAAATCAAACTGTTGACCGGATATTCCCCCGCTGGACTCTCTGGTGCAGAACAGAGTTTAAAGATTCATCAATTGGATTCATCAGGTGTGGAGAGTCACCCAAGTTCTGAAGCTGCAATGCAGCAAACCATCATGCTTCCACCACCATGTCTGGTTCTTGATCCAAACTGTTGGTTTGAATTCACAAAGTTCCTCTGTGGTCTCATCTGCCCACAGTTATTTGTACAAATGTTTTAGGGTTTTCAATCCCATTTGATCCTTTCTCTCTGCTTTTTTTAAGGCTATAAGAAAGATGATATGAAATCAAACTTTATTTATAAACCACTTGTCATACAACACTAAAGCAAAGCACTCATGGGCTTAAATCAGTTAAGAATGAAAATTTTAAATGCATCCTCAACCCCTTGTACACAAATGAATAAAACATAAAATGACTTGAATAAAACTATTAATAGAAGTAAAAACTGAAGTGGAGATCTGGAAATATAGTACTGTTTTTATCACAAACACCTCCAGTAATCATCTTATTTGTATTCACTCTCTAATTAATTAACTTGCTTGTTTTTCAAAAAATAAAAACAAAAGTAACAAAAGTTCAATGATAAAATGAGAGGAGATTTGAAGTAACAGTAGAACAACAATGGAGCATCAATCAGGCAGATAAAGAGTCCAGCAGATGTCCTGAGAGCCAAAACTGCAGCTCTGAGGAGGAAGAGGAGGACCGGATTATCGACTGCGAGAGGACAGCCCAGGCAGCATCATCAACTAAAAACTCATTAGACACGTTCATTACACGTCCATCAAGAACAGCAACCAGGAAATTGATTCTATAATGAGTTCTTCGAGCTTTTCCTGACAGATGGAGCTGCAGAAAGCATTATCTTTTAATGATGTCTTTGGTCAAATGAGGCCAAAAACCGAAAAGACATTTTCACTTATAGTTTTAAAAGGCAAATGAGTAATAAAATCTAGATCAGGGGTCTGCAACCTGAGGCACCTGCAGAGCCACATGTTTATTTTAGCCTTTCGCAGTGACTCTCTGGCTGAAGAAAAATAAAATAGAAGTAACTTTTAAAAGTACGGGTCGCTAGTTTACCATTGGTTTAATTTAAATTAGTTTATACATTTAAGGAAGAGTTGCACCTCAAGTAACATAAACTATGTAAAGGTTTTTACATCCCTACTGACATAAGGAGGCTGTGTTTGCTCTAAGCTTTCTTTAGAATGAACAGATTTCAAATATTAAGCAGAACTTTGATAAAACTTCTGATCTTTTCTTATGTTTAAAGAACATCATCTTATCCTGCTCAACAACGGTTGTCCAGGTACATTCAGGTTAACAGCAGTATAGGAAAACGGATGGCGGCTCACCAAGCCGGCTGTTGAAGGTTGCAGACCCCTGATCTAAACTGTATCCATTTAGGTAAAAGAACCGGACCGTACCAAATCGACACGAGGTTAGACAAGGCTTTAAGGTGTCAATTTGTGGACCGTGTGTGGAAATATGTACATGTCCTCTGAGAAGGAGAGATACAGACCGCTAAGACTACGGTCACATATCGAAAATGTCACCGTGTGGCGACCTACATGCAAGTTTAGTATTTTTACAGGCTGCGCGGTGGCGGCTAGGTTTTAAGAGTAAAAACTTTGTGGAGAACGGACGATTTTTCTCTAAAAGTTGACATCAGTTGTGGTGGCCGCCCGGGTATATTTGGAGGTGGTGTGGTGGCAGTCCGGTGACAGGTGGGTGGCAGCAGTGCAATAATTGACTGATAGAAGGGTCTTCAAAGTCCTGATGGAATTCCTCCCCTTCAGTTCATCCACTGAAACTCAGCTTGTTTTCAGGGTTGATCTGTTCTTGTTGGTCTCCTCTGCAGGGTTCTCACGCAGTTCTTCGTGTTCCTCTACTGTAAATGTCTTTGGCGGGGCCTGAAGTTCGTGGTCCGGAAGTTCACGGGCCGCTGTGAGCTACAGCGGATCTGCTACAACAAGAAGCCGGGAGCTCGCAGGACTCTGAAGATTGGTAACTTTCTTCAATGTTTACCCCCCAAAACTGACTTTTGTTCCGTTACAGGAAGAAGACCTTCTCCAACAAAATAAAAGCCTTTCCTTACTGCTGACCCTTTATGAGGATTTTAACTCACTTTAAAACAACACAACTTAAATATTTTTTACTTACAAACTTAGTGATTATGCACTGATTATAAAACAAAGTAATATTATACAACAAAAGAGGTATTTCTATGTAAAACTTTCAGTAAAACAGTTTTTTAAAGTAAATAAATATTAGGAACAAAACATCATGTGAGTTAGTTACAAAATTAGTTACAAAGTTAAGTTACAAAAAAAGAATGAAAAATAATAGATGACAAATACATACTGTATATATAATATATACAAATACTAAATGACAACAAGTTTGGTGGTAAAACCAGTGACTACAAAATTGTAAAAATGTTTTTTAAGTAATATGATAACTAAAAGAACAAAAAGGAACTGAATGAATGAAAAAGAGATAAATACAAATAAATACATTTAATAAATAAATTAAATGATTTCAAATGATCAAAAGTTTGTGGGTAACACATTTAAAAATTGAACTATAAATGAAGCAGTTTTTCCTGTGAAACATCATGTTTGCTTCTTCATTTTCTCCGCTGTTTCACGTCTTTGTTGGATTTTCTCTGCTCCTCATGATAATCCTCTTTTTCTAACTTTTCCTTTGTGCAGAGTCGTCCCTGCGCTACTCCAAAAATGAGGTAGACCTCCTGAAACTCGGTTTTGTGAGTCATTTTTTCCTTTAGGAGCATGTGTCCTGACTGTCATCCTCCTCTCATCCTTCAGCTGATGCAGTCTGCTCTCAGCATCCACCCTGACAAGGTGGAGAAGACCGTTGACGACATCATGGCCTTGAAGAAGATAAACCCGGACACCAACCCACAGTGAGGGCCATTTCTGTTGTTACCTTCCCTCAGTGCAGAATCTACATCTTCAAACCCTGCAAAGGCGGGAGTTTTTCCTGAAAAAAACATAATCTGCCATCTCTGCGTCTCTGCAGGCTCAGCATCTCTCTGCAGGCCAGCCTGCTGCAGATTGTGGGCTACAGGCATCTGGTGGTGGAGGTGGAGAAGCTACGCCGGGAACCCTACGACTGTGAAAATGCAGAGCATGAGGAAATGCTGATGAAGGTGAGCAATGTTTCAGGTCATCGCTCTCTGTCAGACTGAGTCCACTGTTCGCTGAGATGACATGTTAGTTTAGGAGTTCCACAGGGTTCAGAACCAGGGTCAAACTCCAGTCCATGAAAGCTGGTGTCCAGATCATTTTCACAGATTTTCCTGACCTACATGATGTATCTGCTCCTGATTACCTGAACCAAACGACAAAAAATGTGTTTAGTTAAATAAATGCAAACAGCTACAATACTGACCTTATTTAAAAAAGAATTTAAAGGTGAAATGACAGAATCAGCTGTTTTTGTGTGACGTTATTTTGTGTTGTTTTTCATGTTGGTGCACATCTTTCTTTTAATGCTAGTTTAAAAGTAGGTTAAGCTAAATTCATGGTATGTCTCCTCTTTAAAAACTCTTCCTCTGGAGACAGACGATGCACGCGTTACGCCTGGTGGGACGTTTCTTCAGGGTTTTTGACAAAGGTCTTGGATGTTGGAGCAAACATCCCTTCTTTAGTCAGTGTGCCAGCCTCCCTAGGCTCTCAGTATTCACCATCATGGTCTAGCTTCTCTCCAGTAACTGTGGAGGATGTCCATTCTCTACTGAAGAAGAGCAAACCCTCTTCCCACTCCTGTTTTCCTAGAAGTATTTCAAAGTATAAACTCACCAACCTCTCAGTGGAGTCAGGATCTGTGCCTTCTGTTTTAAAGCATGGCCTTATCAAAAAAGCCTGACTTTGATCACTGATCTAAAACATTACAGACCCATCTCAGAGCTTCCTTTTTTCTCTAAAATGTTTTGCATAGCTATGTGTTAATTTGAGCTGTGGTTTTTGTGTTGCAGCTCTGGAAGGAGCTGCGTCCCGACACCCCCCTGACCGGCCGCATCTCTAAGCAGTGGTGTGAGATCGGATTCCAAGGCAGCGACCCCAAAACTGACTTCAGAGGCATGGGCCTGCTGGGCCTGCACAACCTGCTGTGAGCCTCCAGCATGGAAAAAGCAATCTGCTGTAGCCGTCAGAGGCTTTTTCAGATGTCTGCATCTGTTTGTTTCTATGATCTCTGCAGGTATTTCGCTGAACACGACAAGTCTACAGCTCTGCAGATGCTCCAGGACTCTCTGCAGCCCAAGCACAAGTATGCATATCTCAGTTTCAGTGGAAAGAAATGGAGGAAAGGAGGGTTTTTGTGGAACATTAACAGTATATGGTGCCTGTTTTGTTGTGTGCCAAGCTTCGTGTTGAACTAATCTGACCTGAGGTCGTCCCGTTCTAACATAGTGACAGACATTTTGTGGAAAAATAGCACTGAATTGACTTAATTTTGTTGGAACCAGGAGTAAGTCATTTTCTATGGGTGATGTCTCACTCGCTCTGTCCACTTTTCTATTTAGAGTCAATGGGAGCTTGTATCGCTCCTCCTGAAGGTGGAGGTATACAAAGCATTGGAGCTTGTGTCAAAACAACAGTGTCATGTGACCTAACAGCTTGACAGTTCTTAGTTATCGTTGATGTCTTGAAGCTTTGAATCTTTTGAATCATTTGTTGGAACAGCCTTAGTACTTGGTGAGGCTTCACGTGCCCACCACTACAATAAGCCCAGACTGTTGTCACCACTGTTAGACTGAGGTTGTTATGCTGGTCCAGCTCCTATTATTATCAGTCCAGCCACCAGCACCTGGTCAGGTACTGAGGAACACAAACACCATTCGTCTGATGCTTTTGCTTTCATGTTGACATCATTTTTCATACTTTGCATTAGGTCAAACTGCTAGTTTAAAACCACATGAGCTTGTTGTCGTCCACCGCTTCGTTTTTCTTACTGCTGCTTTTATTGTTCATCAACAACAGCATGTGAGCTCTCTCTTGTCTCAAATGAAAGATCTTCTTTTTCCTTCTCCACCTCCATCCATCCCTTCCTTTTTTTGTGCGTCTCATGCACTGTAGGAGCACTCACAGAACGCCAAGGTACTCAACTCTCACTTTCATTCACCTTCTGTTGTGTTCATTCGTAGCTTTTGGCTCAAGATTTTGTGCTGTGAAGTCACAGAGGTTCTGCTGCTGCATAAAGTTCAAGATTTTGAGCTTCAACAGAAAGAAAAAGATCTTAAGAAGGCCAACCAGAACCTTATGGTGGTAGATTTACTCCCTTAGTTGAGATTCATGTCTCCCTGAGTTTAGTTAATGAAGTCTGGTTAAAACCTTACAAATTGTTTATCTGCTCTGTTGTCTTTTTTAATCTTTTTCCTCAATTTAAAGAGGCATTCATCTGTTCTATTTTCTTTGCATGTGAACTTGACTGGTGTTTGTTCTCTGCAGTGAAGGGAACAAGCCTGAATGGGAGCAAGAAAACTTTGACAAAGCTATCGGGTAAGTCATGTGACAGGAAAAGGTTAAACGAGAGCTGCTGTTGGCCTCGTTTCCACACATGTTGAACTTTTTCCACAGATTTTTTTTGAGAAAGCGGAGGTGGAGCTAGGTGGTAGCTTGGGGTTGCTATAACAACTGTATGATTTGGCAAAGGAACCCCAGATAAATAAAAGCCTAACGCTGCATTCACACCGAACGGGATTCAGGGGCAGCCAGTTTCAATGTTAGGTCAAAGGTACAGAGACGATCTGAAGCTAGAGTTTAAATATCGGAAGTTTGGCAAGGTTGCTGCATCGCATCTACCAATCAGGGACTCATCTTTGGACATGTGACGTGTTCAGTGACTCAGTCAGCTCGTAGGATCAGCGACGCCGACCTCAGGAGGCTTGTGGGTGGGCAGAGACGGGAGCAAGTGCGGCGTTGGGAATGCTGCCTGCTCTGGTCTCCTGTACTTTATTATAATTTTCTTATTCTCACCGAGACAATAATAAAAACAAGGTCTTCTAATGTTATTGTTGTTTTTATTTTTCCCTTCTGGGGTTAATGCAGGGCAGTAGGTCTTCAAACTGGGTCACAGAGAGACAGAAACACTGTCAAACGGAAACACAGCAGGAGTTTACCGGGAGAGTCTCTAAATGATCGCAGGAACCCAGACATGAGACGTTATGGTTTTTGTAGAACTTTCCTAAAATAACTAATTCTGATCTCCAAACATCCTCCGTGTCTTCCCTGCATTGTCAGATCAGGATTACAGTCCTGGAGTATTCTAAAAAGTAAAAAACTGAAGTTTTATTTTCACGTTCTTCATAATAGGAACAGTCAACATTTACTCAAAAACACATTGAGTAAATGAAAAAGTTTGAGTACATCATGGCTTAAATCAAAGGTATCCGGAGTTAGCTTCTCCCATTATTCCTTTCTCACACGAATCACAAGGCTGCATCATTTTTTATCCACTGGATTGATGAACAGAGAAAATGATGGTGGGAAAAAAAGCTGGATGTTATTCTCATCGTCCAAAACTGAAAAATGTTGTTTGCAACACTTGAAATGACTGTTTAAACCATTTTAAATGTTCAAAATTCAAATTCAGGATGAAAAAAAAGACAAAAAACACAAAAGAAAAATGAGATATCACACAAGCACTTCAATAAGATATTTAATAATTGTTTTCAGATATTCGTTTGCCATCGTGGGCATCAACATCACCGACCTGGCCTACTCCCTTCTAGTGAGCGGAGCTTTGAAGACCCACTTGTACAACGTGGCTCCAGAAATGCCCAACCTGCAGCATTTCCAACAGACCTTCTGTAAGTTAACACACAAAAATACATGCAATCCATTTCACCCACATTCTAAATCAATAAAATGAGGTTTCTAAACATTTTTGTGATGATTTATTTTGATTTGTTAAAAACAAATTTAAGGTAAATGGAACAAAATGTTGTCTTTATTGTTACAAACTGGTTGCTGCTTTACTCTGTGGCAGAGGAGAGTTTCTCAATCCCAGTTTTGAGGTGCATCTATTGTTTGTTTT
Organism: Adrianichthys oophorus; assembly: GCA_036245035.1. Classification (NCBI taxonomy): domain Eukaryota; kingdom Metazoa; phylum Chordata; class Actinopteri; order Beloniformes; family Adrianichthyidae; genus Adrianichthys; species Adrianichthys oophorus. The sequence goes on along the minus strand of BSAI01000201.1, from coordinate 23,844,709 downwards.
TATGGCAGGTTATCTGATGCAGGAATTCCAGCGCTTCTGGATCGAGGAGAATCCCAGCGACATCATGGAATTCAACCGCGTCCGCTCCAAGTTCCACCGGAGGATCCTGCACCAGCTCAAGAACCCAGACATGGCTCTGTGCCCCCACTTTGCTGCCTCCGACCTACACCTGGTTAACCTCTAGGCCCACCACCACCTTCGCCAACCCCACACAAGTCTCTGCCGGATGTTCAGCAGGTCAATGAAGTATAAGCAAACCCCTTCACACATGCAGCTGGTTGCTCAAACTGCTGGACACTCCCAAGGAGGCCTTTTCTCCTCCGCTTGGCACATCCCATTCCAGCTAACCCCATGTTTGTCACTGCCAGGAACTCACAACACGCACACAAGCACACACACAAAAAAAAGCCTCATGTGAGTCTCAGAGTCTGAGTAGAGCAGAAGTAGTCTGTACTTTTAAAATGAGGTAAAACTGTTTTGTTTGTCTTTCAGCAAAATACAAACGATGCTAAATCGAAGGATTAAACTACAACAGCATTCCCCAATGCATGGAGTGATTCTGGTCTTTGTGCCACTTGGTAGCTTACATTTCTTCTGTTTAATTTATTATCTGATTCAATATTTTAGAAAACCACTCAGCTCTTGATGCATGTCAAGTTGTTCTCGTCTTGCTACCTTCTTAAAGCAGCTGCTTTTCTACTTGAGTTCTACTTGAAGTTGCATTTACTGCATTTACACACAACAAAACAGTTTTGTTTGTCTTTCATGTTCTGCATCACATGCCACAACCAACTCTTAAGAAAATAGCAAACACAATGGATTCACACTTGTAACTATAGAAATTATGTAAGTTGTTTCTCGTTTGTGAAAAGTTATGAAAGAGATGTTTTTAAAAAATTCCATCAGCAAAGTTCCATTAAAAAAACTTAAGCACAGAAAATATTCCTCTGTGTTAAAGACATATTCAAAATGGGTCAAGATTAATATAAAAATATGTATAGTTAATCTTTTTGACCTGACGGATAATCTGAACCTGAATGAAGCTGTTTTAGTTCAATAAAAAACTCATTTTTCCTTTTAATGAATTTTCACAAAGAACAACTTTTACAAATCAACAACTTTGTTTTAGTGAAATGAATCCTCTGTGAAGTATCGACAGACATTTTCAAACTGTCTCGATCTATTTCTCATTTTGGTGTGAAAAATAGATTTTACCTTAACTTTTCCCTCAAACATTAAGGGAAACCAGAAGCGAAAAAAACCAAACGCAGACTTCAGCCTTCAGGCTGGTCCATGGAAATACCGTCTCACATTAAAATGGTCTGTGGCTCAAAAGAGCAGTTCCACTGACTGAAAAACTGACGTCAAAACAGAAACGCAGAAATGAGAGTGACGCTAGTAGAGCATGACAAACAAAAGATCAGAAAATAACTTCAGCCAATTGAAGGTCAGTTAAAAACAAGAAGGTCTGACGTTTGTTACAAACACACAAGAATGTCATTTTTAATTAAAAGATCATGCAACTCGTTTAACACATGAAAATGTCTGAGTTAATAAAAACTAGCCAGGCTTCACTGTCAGCCCAAAAATAAGTTTTGAAACCAGACTTTACAGTTACATTGGTTTTGCGTTGTTGTGAATGGACTCTTACTCAGTAAATAAATAATAGCTGCTCAGCGATTACCTGGTGAACTGATGTGACTTCACCTCCAAAACATTTTATGATATTTAAGTGGTAGATGCTAGCTTGTCTAACATGCCTAAAATGTCCAAACAAAACCATTGTTTTACTCAGACTCTAAACTTTAAGTATTAATGCTCTCATGATTTCTGGAATCTGCTCTGTAGGAGGTCAAGTCTCTACAATGTAAGTGTAAACATGAAAAAAATGATAAAAACATTGAAACGCACTGCCTCTTCGCCCTCACGACAGCATTAAACCACCAGCATTAGAAACGACCATAGCGATTGTAGTGCATGAAGGGGCCGCACCACATCGTCATGACCAGTTCTTGTTGCTTTAATGATTGTACCACAGCTTTTACACCTCAGTTATTATGAACCACTTTGCTTGTTTTACTAAACCAAATGTAACTTTTCAACCAAAAATATATGAAAAATCTCACAAATTAGAAGAATTTTGGCATTAGTTTTCCATCTTTCTACATTAACTAAATTGCTTTGATTAAAAAAATGTATGAATATATATAAGGTAGGGTTAGAAAAGGCTTGAATGTAATTGGTTGGCACTAAGTCACTCAAACTTAAGAAAGGCGCTACATTTCAATGCTTTGTCTGTATTGCTGCATAGATTGTCACAAACATTTCATCTTTTTGCCAAAAAAAAATAAAATGTACGTGACATTTTATTTCAGAAACTGTTTGTTGAACTCTAACTTGTAAACCTGCGGGATGGACATGCACATCAAGCTGTTTCTTCAAATAGATTTGCAGGTTTGCAGTTTTTGCCTTCATTTGAAACTATGTAAGATTCTGTTCTGAATGTTCATCTGATTGTTTTATTGCTTTATTCACTGAATGTGACACTGTACCAGCCAAAGCAATAATTCACATTTATTTCACAGCTTCTCTCTTTAAATGTGTTTTTTGCGCCGCGTGTGCCTGGGTGTTTTTTGTTTTCTGTCTCAGAGCTGTAATGCTAATCACCTAAAGGCTGCTTTGAATGAAAAGTGGGAAGTGCTTCTATTGAACAGAAGTAGATACTACAACAGAAGCCAAAAACAGAATAGAGAATATGTTGAATGTTAAAGGCAGAGAAGAAAGTCTTGATTTATCAGTTAATACTGTAAATAAATCAATCAATGCGTGATTAAAAACTCACTTAACAAAGAAAAATGTTCTCAAACAACTATATAACCTTGAAAACATAATGAATTCAGACATTTTCACTGAAAATAGACTAGACTATAAGTTAAGATTAGCTTGAGTTTTTTTAGCCTCTGCCTGATAATTTGTTGTAACAACTTTCAGAGTGGTATTTTTTTTAAAATTTTCCTTAAAACGAATACTTGCCATATTCTAACTTTTAAAAGGATGAAAGATTGAAACTAAGTCTGGAATTTAGAACAGGTTTGGTAAAGGAAAATATTTGTATTTACTTAAAATGCTTACAGTATGCAAACTAAAATGCCTGTAGTTATATTTTATGAGTTCTATAAGTTTTTCTATAACAAAAAAACAGGCAACACTGTTGTATGGCATTTCCTACAAAAAAATAAATTAAAGCCTTTAAATACTTAGAGTAATACCAAGATAATAGTGTGGCAACCAAAAGAAACCAAATGAGACCCACAGTAGATTCAAATATTGAAAGCAGGACTTTGTCATTTGAGCTCTGAGTCGCATTATTGTCCCACAAATCCACTTGTTTTCTTCAGTGCTGCTTCTCTTCAACACATGATCGCTGTGTTTAACGTTTGTTCACAACGTGCACGACACTGGGACATGTTTTCACCACTAACACCTAAAGTATAACCACTGTTTTACTGCCATGCCTGCACTGTTGACTGTGTTTAAATAGAATTGTACCTTTTAGTTCCTTTAAAGTGAAGGTAAAAGCTCTTAGTCAGTATTATTCTGATGTTTTTCTTCAATGAATGTTTGCGCTGCTTCCATCTCCTGCTTGCAGTTTGTGTTTTCTTTCAAGATAATAGAATAGAAATGTGTTGTGGAAGTAAGTCCAACAACACTGTAGACAAACTTTGTCTTCTACTGCTGTGTGTTTATCATTCCATCTGCTTGATAGTTTCACTCTCACTGCTGTTGCTTTCTATATTCCTCAGTAAAGTAATCCTGAGTATTGTTACAGTGTGTTTCATTTATCTGTGCTGTACTATTTGAAACTTCAATAAAATCAAGATGTCTGGTAAAATCCTTTTGAGGTTTTTGGTCATGACTTCACTCAGAGCTCTTGCTTTGATAAAAATATTTGTAACAACAGAATTTCTTTGACACAATGTGTACTTTCGGAGCTTTAAATTTCAAGTTTAAAGCTCTGATATATTTTTAGATAAAGATTATTCAGTTGTTAATGTTGTTCCATTACTAAAGATCAAATCCACTCCTAAAACACCAGTAAATATCAAATTTTTCATTGTCCTTTTAATTACAAATTACAGGTCCAACTGTCTTTCTGGTATTGCAGCACTGAATTGTTGAATGAATTTGATTATTTGACAAACTCAGCAGCATTTAGCAAAAAAATAAATACAAATCTTGAAAAAAAAAATATGTTGATTTCCAAGTATGAGGTATGGAATCAGTATGTAATGTTGAACTATGCACAATCATGAGTGTAAATCGATACCTAAATGTATGTGCAGTTAAAAACAAGACAAGACAGGATAACTACTGTTAGCAAAAAGTAGTATACATAAAGTTTATTTTATTAGAAATACTTTAGTATAAGTTTTACAAGTATACTATAGACCACGTGTAGTGTAGGAAGTACTAACTGAATACTTCTTTAGACTAAATTGGAACATTTTTAGTTTAGAATTTTGCGGATTGTACATAAAAAGAGAACTTCAAAATAAAGGTACTTAATTTTGACATTTTAATTTGTTGATTTTTGTGTTTTAGATTTCTTCTGTTCAGTTTAAATTATTTTTTATAAAAAAATGTTGGGTGTGACTTTGTAAAGTAACCCACACTTTATCACATCATCCTATTTGCTGTGTTAGATTACCCTTATAAATGTTTGTTGTTTATTTGTTAATAAAAAAGTGTAATCATTGGTTGTTTTCAGCAGCAGAGGGCAGTAACTCCAAAAAAAACACAAGTCTGATAAGATCATTTTAAGTGATACTGGGTAAATGAACAGGAAGGGGGCTCACCAAATGACATTTTCTAGTTTTTAATATTTACACTGGTTTTTGTTTTATTTTGAAAAACGGAAGTTCATTTCAATGAAACAGGAAGTATGGTTAATGGAACGAACAAAAACGTGTTTAGCTTAAAACCTGTTGCTTTATGGAGCTCCGCTTTTCACACCTGGTGGTGAATGGAAAAGACTAAAAGGTAGAAAACTTGTCTTTGAGAGTGATCACATTGTTGGTCATTTTGTGGTTTAAAACTTTTATTATTAGCACAAATAGAAGAAGTTTGTGTGGTTAACTAAGAAAAGAGCATCCTTCTTTGCTAAGTTTCCTCTTGTGCTAACTGATGTTAAATCATACAATGCTAATTTAATGATTTAAAAAAGTTAACTTTTTAAAAACTCATTAAATAAGAATTAAAGTTATCCTATTTGGGTAAAAAACACATTTTCCAGTTGATTCATAACTAAAAGCAGTTTAGTTTAGTTCCTTTTATTACAAATGTAGAAGTGTTTGTAAAAAAAAAAGCATAAATCTAAACATGAACCTAACGTAGTGGTAGATATTTTATTGGTTTAGATAAAATCATATCTTTTCATTGTTTGTGTTTGATCTATATTGGGTTAATGTGGAAGAAAGCTGACGCTGATAGTTTAAGTTTTGGCTTGTATGGTTTGAAAATGGTCCATTTTATCTCTATTTTTAGGTTTGCTTTTATATTTATTTATTTAGAAAAAAACTGAGAGCTCAATCAAAAAGCTGAACGCACACTACCTCATCACAAGCATGTTCAAATTCTGGTCAATAACAAAGTCATCACAATTTAACCTTAAGGAGATATTTTAGTTTTTGTTTGAACCCATTTCAGATGCAGTAATTCCTTCCTCAGTTCTCCCTTATCATGATAGTAACACAGCTGTGCTTTGTTGTACAGATGGTTCTGCCTAAAGTTTGTTTGTAAAAATATTTTATGAAATGATGATGCAATAGATATACTGTCTTTACAAAATACTTATATTCCATGATCTTACTAAAATAAAGCATATCATTTCTAGTTACAGAGTCTTATAAAATGAACATTATATTTCAGTTTTTGTTTGTGCAACAAAGCTGTGAGACTTGTACGGCACAAGTGCACAAACCCTGTTTTACGACAACCTGTCACAGCAGGTCTCTGTGCCTCAGAAACAGTTTGAGTTTGTTTCCAAGCATCAGAGAGAGCCGCAGTGTGTCATCATAATGCAAGAGAAGATGCACGCGCGTGACATCAAAGCCGTGGATTAAAGCGGATCAGACCCCAGACAAACTCTGGTGTATTTGGGAGTCAAGTCAGATCTGCAGGGCAGAGCTTGACACCTTAATGTAAGTGCTGGCAATCCTCAGTGGAGTCAGCATTTTCAAAACCTGCTGCCGGCAGACTGAACACTTTACTGATTCAAAGAGAAAAAGCTGTTTGAAGAGGAAACAAGTACAGAGCATCACCCTGTTTACAGAAACAAGACTGACAATCCCCCGCCTTCATCATTGCCTTTAGCACACACTCTGAACATACAGACAAACATGAATAACTAGCATTTTATACTGTCTATTGTCTCAGTCGTGCAAAATATAATATATATAATATATGATTGTGTGTGTGTATATAAGGGATGCATCCATCATCAAAATTAAACGGACGACGTGGAGGCGCGAGCCGTTTGACATGAAGTGGAGGACGGGTTGCTTTTGTGAAGTCTATTCATTTCTGATAATAGACACCTTGTGGGGTATTGTCCCGCTTTATACCATGATCACTTACCAAAGAAATGAAAATACATAATTTATTTGTATTTTAATCTTTTTAGTTTTAATGTTTACATATTTTTTGCCAGAATCAAACTGTTTGATAGGCGGTGTGATATGTTGTCATGGTAAGCCTGCACTTCGCTTTACTGTACCTGGTGTATTAGGATTATCCAGCAGAGGAAAGTAGTGCATAAGATAAACATCATGTGAAATGATCCAGAGCATCATTTCAGAGGGAAAGTTCACCTCCAACTGCTTATCTTTGTCCAGATGGTGATAAAAAAGTTTGTTTCAAAGAAACACAATCCATAAGAAGCTTGCTAGATCGCTTTGATTGAAGAAATATTCACCAATAACTCTGATCATTAAATGTGGCTCAACAATTTATTTTATTAGTTAATAATAAAATAATTTAAAAACAGGTATTCACTCTGTATCAGAAAACAAGACAAAAAAGCAAGAAAGACAAAAAAACAGGCAACAAACTATTTCAAAAGAACGGCGATATTGATGTTTGTGGTTAAATGTGGTAGAGATCCTGTCATGTCCATCATAGAGACATTTTGAAGGACAGAAATCTATTCTACTGTTCTGTTGTGATAAACTGTGGAATAATGTCTGTCCACCTATGTTTACAGTTTTTGTTGTTACCAATTGGTGTTTAGGCCAGTACAATACTTCAGGAAATCTGACTAAAGCTACTCTTATGGGTGGCCATTATCACTTTTTAATGGACACCCTGTAGCCAATCAGAATCCGATGTTCACCCAGACTGTGGGATATAAATATATTTATGGGGCGGCCATAGTGCAGTGGTAGGGTGGGCGACGTCTGATCGGAGGTTCCATTCCTGCCTTGTCTGCCCATGTGCTAAAGTGTCCTTGGGAAAGACACCAAACCCCAAATTGCCTCTGGTGGAAGGTTGGCGCCAGTGTTCGGCAGCGAAACCGCCATCAGTGTGTGAATGGGACAATGGCTGTAAAGCGCCTTGGGCCTTCAAGGAAGGTAGAAAAGCGCTAAAAAAGTATACGCCATTTACCATATATGTACATAAATCTATATTTTTTTAATTAGATACTCGTGCTTTTTAAAACTTGACTTGACAAAGTTCTAATCTTAATAAATCAGCTACCCACTGATGCAGCTATGGTGACGGTCTGGTAAACTGGAGCCAAACTCAAACTACTTATGATGCACCTGCAAAATGACTCACAACAACACAGAGCTGAGACATTATTCAGAGAGACGAGCACATTTACATGTCCACCTCTGTATTCCACTAGATATGCAAATGACTTTCTAGTGTGGACGTTCTATTAGAAATGCATGCAATAATCCAGTGACTGAACAGGAATATGGGCTGTGTATGATGAAAAGAAAGCAATGGACTTTTCTTTAAATAAAATGGTCAATGTGAAGTTAGAAAAAGAGAGAGATAAGATATAAAACATTAAAAAAATATATGATTAGTGAACTATTTCTACAGAAAAGGTTTATTATTATTATATATTGTATATTAATTATTACTTTGAACAACTTGAAAGTGGGAGTTTATTATAAAAACTCTGAAAATCTCCAAATGATTTAAAAAAGGGGCTCCATGGTGGTGTAGCGGTTCACAGCAGAAACTCTTTGGTTTAAATCCCAGCTGGATTTCTTCCGTCTGGAGGTGACATGTTCTCCCTGATAATCCAACTTCCTCCCGCAGTCCAAAAACATGTCTTCGATATTCTGTCCAGAGATACTCCGCCTTTGCCCTTGAGCAAAAGATGAGCACCAGCAACCCTGTGACCCTCCACAGGATAAAATGGGAATAGAAGATGGATGTTCTGTTAAGAAGGAAATCTAAGCATTCAGAAGCTGACCTTAATCTAAGTTTAACTCTAAACATGGAATAATTCGTTTTGAAATAAATTAGTGTTTTTTGTTTGTGTTGAACTGATTTTTCAGTGTAAATCTCAGCCTTAAATGTCAGAATATATGTGTTTGTCACAAGTTCTCTGGACCGAGAAAAGAAGAAGCTGTTTGAAAAATCTGCATTGGATGCAATTTTTAATGCAGTGCAGCAAAGTGAAACGTTTCACATCAAGACTTTTCACAAACCGTGAAAGAAGTCTTAGATCAAATAGCAAAGCAGCAATGACAGTTGTGAGTTCCTCGTCTCCTGAGTTTGAGTCCATGAAAGATGGAATGCGCTGGTGATCCGCCTGGAAACTTCACACCTTGAAGAAAAAAAGAAAAGCTGCAGTAATGTGTGTTGACAGTGTGAGGAGGAGGTTGGTAATCACGTGTGTGATTAAAAATTAGTTTCCAGAGCAGCTCATTAACTTCTGTGGAGGATGTAAGCAGAATTTCAGAGTAAACTTTGATATTTCAGTCATGGGCTGTGAAGGTCGACGCCATTTCTGCTGCTTGCCTCCGTGAGGTTCTGCCCTGTAGACAGCTTCACCTCCTGCATCTTCTGAAATAACATTTCAAGTTTCATCTCACATTTAAAGAAGATTCATGTTTCTGAAAACTGAGCTCAAGTCTCATCAGACCCACACATTGATGTTGTCCTTGTCTGGCCCTATGCAGATTTTCAAAATAAAATAAACAGAAAACTTCCAACTAATAAAAAAGGAAAACAGTTGCATAATGCAAATAGTAACAAACATCAAAGTTTAAAAGTGTGTATTAAAATACTACAACAAAGGCTTCTCTAAAGTTCAGTTCTGTGCTCATGAAATGTTAGCTGAAGTCAGAAATCGAATTCATCTAAAAAGTGATGAAACATTTCCTTCCATGTGAGCAAGAGCACACAAGGCTCTCTTTTCAAAAAGCTTAAAATGAATAGTGAATTTTGTTATTTCCAGGGTTGATTGTTCATTCCAAGCTTGAATCCAAGAGCATGTTTATGGAAAATAAAAGACAAAGCTTGAAATGAGAAGTTCATAATGATCAGATTGTCAATGATGGAGAAGATGACAACAAAGAGTGACAAACTGAGGAGTTAAACTTTCAGTATGTCATTTGTGTTCATGATTTGGAACAAATCTCTGTTGTTTTCTGCAGAAGCTTTCAAAGTAAAAGTAAATTCACTAGCAGTCACATCCTCTCATGAAGATTTCTGCTCATACTTCCTGATTTCTGTTCCAAATATCCATCACGACAGACCGTTTAGGAGTTTAGGAGCTGTATCTCCAAATGTCCATGTGAAGGTGCTAGAGAGCAACACAACCGCTTCACCTTCAGTTGACTGCAGCATGCGGCTGGACCTGCAGCTCTTCCGCGCACTGCAGCCTGTAAATCCAGAACAATGCGTGTGCAGCCTGAAGGTTTGACACGCCGTCTATCTCCCTTCCATTGATTCCAGCTGACACGTATAAACACACGCTTGTTAAAACGCTCATCTGCTTGTTTTCTCCACTCTCATCAGCATGCACAGAAGGGCCTTGTTTTCCAGGAAGATCGATCCTCTTCCTCTCAAAGACGATCAATTTACACCAGGAAGCAAAGAAAGGCTCAGAGAGTTCGTACCTGCAACCACAGTTATCAGTGAAACCTCATCTATTAGGCAGGAGGTCCATGGGCACCAAGGTGTGCAGATATCTGTCATACAACACAGTCATGAGTTAAAAAACAAAGATCGATCTCATGAAAACGCAAATATAACAAGTTGATCTTTTTATTTCAAAAATCAGTGTTTAGGATTTGAGAGACCATCCTCTAAACATCTTCATGAAGATGACTTCTCTGACAGTGTGACGTTATATGAGGATTATTATATTTTGTTAAATAAATGATAATAGTTGCTGCAGTTAGTGATGGAACAGACAGAACATGAAGTTCATGGAATATCTTTAAAAAGGTTTAAAACAGTTAAAAAAAATGGCCAAATTTACTTTTTTGTAAAATACACATACTAAAAACATATACACATCTTTTCCTTAATAAAAAAAGAATCCATAAGCAGGTAAATGTTACATTTTCTATTGCAAATATATCTAGATTTCCAGCTGGTCCAGACTGTCTTACCACCAGCTTCTGTGCGTCTCTAATGCATTTTTTAGCAGGTTGAATTATGCTCTGAGCTGGAAAAAGCTCCACGGGTCTTTCCCTGCAGCAGTCTAATAATCACAAGACTCCACAGGTCAGTTGTGTGTGACTCAGTATCTTCCTGCTTTGACACCACCCCCTACTGATGTAAGGAAGCGCTGCAACTTACTAAAGTAAATTTTGGACGGATGCTGGCAGTGGTGCTTTGACTTGAATAAAATGAATAAAACTAGAATAAAATGTTCCATTTTACCACTGGAAATTCTCTGGTCAGTCACATGTCCACTACTGAGCCCCTCGTGTCCTCTTCCCCAAAATGATGATGAAGAACATTAAAGAAGTTAATATTAAAACTGCGCTTATAATATGTAATATCTGAGTATTTCTTCATTCAATTCGTGATGAATCAGGAGCAGATAAAAAATGCAGTTTGAAAAAGCTCTCGTTTGTGATGCAGCAACTGAAATGTGTCTGAAACGTCTCCCTTATCCCCTCCATTCTGATGCATCTGTTTGCAGACAAATAGATCCGTTAACGTCTTAATTTTCCTCGTCTGAGCAGGCATTTAGCTCAAAACTGTGCAGCTGGATAACTCAGATATTGCTTGCCATTTTTGTTGCACCACTAATGTTCGTTTGGGCTTTTAAGGTACTATTCGCTAGCAGAGGAGAGTGTTAACAAAGGGATGATGGGATATCAGCGGAGGCTTACTTCCACATGAACAGTCCCGCGCACAACTCAGAGGTGAATTTCTGATGAACTTCTGCCGCTCTGCAGAAACTATGTCTTAGAAAACGACACAGGTTTGTTGATTTTGGCTAAAACTGGATTAATTAAAAGACCACCTGGAACGCTTTGAAATAAATCATAAAATGATCAGAATGGGTCTTTGACGCGTTTCTATTAACTTTGTTGTAATGCTTCAATGTTTTATGTGAAGCCCTTTAAATTGTCTTTGTACATGTAACAGTTTCAATGACTCAGCTGCTGCATATATGAAGTTTTCTCTTAAGTGAGTCGTATGAAAAAAGCACAAATAAAAACAGATCAAAAGATGATCAGATTAGGTCTTTAAACGTTAGCATGCAGGCTAAGTCTGCAGTTACTGTTTTGTTAAAGCTTTTCTTTGCACATGAGAGACATTATTATAAGAACAGACAACTGACTTTAGTTCATGTCGGTGTTTAACTGCATACACTGATGGGGCCTGCTTTATTAGCGTTTAGCTTTTCTTGTGTAAACTGTAATTTTCTTTCACCCTCTTTGTTTTAATTGCAGCCATAAAAGATCCCAGTTTACAGTTCTGAGTCCAAGCTTTCTCATTAATAAGAAATACTGCAAACCTCCATGTGATGGTTCATAATGTAGTTTAAGGAAGCAGGCTGGGATGTAGGAGGCACCTCAAGCTAAATGAGTTTAACAACAAACCTTTCTTCTAAGCATTGTGGGAATCAGCAGACATTTGGGGTCATCTGACCATGACTTTCTGGACGAGTGAACGTCCTTGTAGGCTTTTGAGGAGGTGTTCACGGCACCCTGCGCCTCCACCTGCTGTTCTCTTAAAGCAGGGCTGTTCAAGCGATGTGCACGGAGGAAAAGGTTTGACAAGGTGTTAGTTTGTGGACGGCCTTTCCAGTCAGACAGGTTTTTACTATGGTTATTAAGAGATAATATAAGCTATTTTATATAGAAAGCATTATAAATATTTTAATTTCATGACCTTTAACATTAATTATTTTTTTCCACAATTATTCTGACTTTCCGGGCCAGCTCAGTGGCCTTGTGTAGAGTGTCTGCCCTGAGACTGGAAGGTCGTGAGTCCAAATCCAGGCCAAGTCATAGCAAAGACTCTAAAAGTGGAAGCTTGACACTCAAATGCGGAGAACGAATTTCACACAGGTGTCAGGTGCCAACTGACGGGACTTTACCATTCATATTTGAAGTTCAATGAAAGAACTGACAGAAAATACAGGATTCAATCTTCTGACTCAGAACTTTATTTCCATCTCAGACAAAATATGTACTGTCATGTAGAAGCTAATTTAAGGTGGTTTTGGATCCCAGGTGGTTTGATACATGTGTGCATCAACAGGCATCAGGGTGTTAAATCTGAAACACATAACATTAGGATGATTAAGAAGTTCAAATATTAACGGTTGTAAGTGCAAACACTGTTTTTTCTAAATTTGGGTCAAACTAAATGTCATATCTATTCAGCACTTCGCAGTTTTTGGTCCAAATACTCACTTTTAAAGTTTAGGTTTTGCAGATTTTTGTTCTTTTCCAGCGAGAGAGAGAGAGATCTCACAAGTAGGTCGAACAAATTTAAATATTTGGAGCAACTTATGTTGAAATGGAAAGAAAAAGCAAGCTGAAATTTTTCTTAGCTTGTGGAAACTTCAAATATTTTTTACAAAAAAAAATCTTGTGTCTTCAGAAAACTGGGACGAGTACCACTCTGCTAACAACGTTTAGCTCACTGTCACAATTAAAGTCCTTTTTGAGTTTTCCGCACTACTGCCATCTTTGTTGAAATATAAAAAAAAATGTTATATTGTAATTTCTGCCATGGCTGCATTAAAATCTGCACATAGCTGGTATTTGGCTACACTTTGCCCAAGTTGTATGATGTTTTGCTCTGTGTAGAAACAGTAAATCGTGTGTTTTTTTTGTGCCTTTTATATTACTTCTCTGTTCTTGTCATTCCTGAATAAATCACACAATCAATGTCTAATCGTTTGGAAAATAGTTGTGAGATTTCCATCGGGTGTTGTCTACAGTGAAACATTTTTTAAGAAAATGCGACTCAGTCCTAAAAAACAAAAGAAATCTTTCGCTAACTGTACATGTCAGAGTTCAGGAGACTCCCACACTCCAACCGTCTCATGGACAATCTGAGCTGCTGAAACCTGAAGACACAACTGCCCATATGTGACACTTTCTGCTTCTTGTGATTTTGGTTTTTTCTCTACCTGTTCTGTGCAGGTCTGTTGTGGTCTTTTTCTCCTCCCTCTCACCTGTGTCTCCTGCTGGAGGTGTTCACAGCAGCATCCTGTTTAGTTGATTGTGTGTTTGGTTCCCAGCATTGGAGCGTTTTGTGTTCTTTAGGTGATCTTTGTTTAGTGATTAAAACAAGCGTCAAACCTACCCGTAACATCATGGGTGGATACGGGCTGTCTGTGGGCAAAAACTTGTTTAATCTGTAAGCCAAAAAAACCACACAAGCTTTTTGATTTTTGCTAAAAACGGCAAAATCACATTTAAAAGACCACTGGGAATGACTTTACAATAGAAAAAAATGCAGTTGGAGTGGGACTTTACGATGCTCCTCTCTATGACTCTCCGCAGGCCTGGACAACCCCGAAAACCTTACGGGTCAACCCCCCGTACTGGTGCATGTGACCACGGCTTAAACAAAAATGACTGATGAAGATGATTCAGTGTGGAAACGTTGGCTAAGTGCAGCATCTGCTTGAACAGTGCCAATAAACTAAAGAAAAGTTCAGCTCATCAAGCGTTCATTCAAACATCTGTAGAGGTGTGCTGATCGTGCCTCCAGCATCTGCTGGCGTAACTGGAGTAAACAGCAGGTGTGGTGTGCCGGCGTCTTTGGAAATTCTAGATTTATACAAAATTCTGTTTGATCTTTTTCTTGTTCTTGTTCTTATTGTTCTTCCCTTTACTTCCTTCACCCTCCTCTCGTTTTTGCTAATTCTGTTATCTTTTTAGACTCTGCGCCTCTGATTAAAGTATCTGGTGCATTAATAAAGTGCAGCTCCCCCCCTCCGCCCTCCTCCAGTGGGATTAGGCAGAGCACTAATTCCATCTCCTGTCCCGGCCACTTTGAAGTCGACTGCCAGGGAAACCGGCAGCTTCTTCCGTTTTGAATTTGCATAATCTCACCGCTGCACTCGTACATGCCCGTCAGAGGGAAGGATGGGGGGGCTAATATATAGGATGATGCTGCATGTTGGCATCATCGTTTCTACTACAGTTGGGCGCCGTTCTCCCAATCAGAATGTCATCGCTGTTACATCCTGCTGCGACGAAGAGGCAGCGGCATTTGGATCCATGTGCAACTGGTTTATTAGTAAGATCAGACAGACATGGGCAAGGCAAGATGAAGTCAAAAACCAGGCAGGAGTCAAAGTACACGGAGAGAGGCGTGACAGAGTCAAGACAGGCAAGGGTCAGGATAACCGGAGAGACAGCAGTAGAATCGCTCAGATTGCTACGGCAAAACAAGACTTCACACCGGGCAGGAGCCTGGTGTCTGCCTAAATACTGTTTGAGTGATTGCAACGATGTGGAACAGAGGGTGAGACCTGAGAACGGAGGGCAGAGGCTGATAGGAAATGGAGTGCAACTGAGGCTCATGGGAAAGTCAACACTCAGGAGATGGCTCCCTCTGGCGATCGGAGGGGTAGACGGAATCTCAAGACCTGACACCTTCCTTCTCATTACGCTTCGTTAATTTCAACCCTTATCTTCTCTAATTACAAGGTGCAAACAAGCTCTCCGTTCTCATTGGCTGCAGCTGATTGTGCTGCAGACTCTGTCTGAATCCGGTCATTACTGCATTTGTGACAAACAGCATCTGCTTTGGCAACGGAGGAGAACTAATGTGGAAAACAGATGCTGGAAACACAGACCATCACTGAAGAGAAATGATCAGATGATAAGACATTAAAA
Source organism: Adrianichthys oophorus (assembly GCA_036245035.1). Classification (NCBI taxonomy): domain Eukaryota; kingdom Metazoa; phylum Chordata; class Actinopteri; order Beloniformes; family Adrianichthyidae; genus Adrianichthys; species Adrianichthys oophorus. Next base: position 23,829,356 of record BSAI01000201.1, on the reverse strand, counting down.
CAAGGAAGGTTTCATCAAGAGAGCTTTCCAAACAATGACTCAGCAATTTGGGTGGGAAAAAGGGACGTCTACATTAAGATAGATGCATAAAGAAGTGGAAACAGGAGTTTTAAAGTTTCTGGTAGTGCTGATGAGTCTTGTTTCTGTTGTGAGACACACCCCTTGTACCCCAAGCTGAATATCTGATACTAAAGCCAAACTTTGATGATATTTTTTTAGGTAGTTGTTAAAGTTATTAAAGTTACAGACTGGCCAGTCAGATGGCTTAAAAGAAGTAAGTCATCCGAGGTTGAACGTTTGATACGTTTGATTGACAGAATTTGTGTAGCCCACTTTCAAGTGGTAGGGTGTTGACTTCCATCAAGCTCACTTCTGGTTGGCTAAAGTGGTTGCCATGGAAACAATTACTCAGATGAATCAGACCAATCACTGCTTACCGATGTCATCTGGCTCCAACATGGTGGCATCCATATCATAAAAAAATGGCGACTGAATCGATTTAGATTTGGTTGGAGCAGAAGTGAATCACTTTATATGGGTGATGTCACACTCGCTCTGTCCAGTTCTGCCTTTCTGACTGTTTTTTTGTCCTTCACGGCATTCCATATTATCACTCATACTCCTGAGTTTTTGCACGTACAGTACTGTCTGTTTCATACTTCATTGGCCGTTTTTGGTGTCATGTCTATGTCACAGCGTGTTTCCTCTACAGTCTATGCATTAATATCACATCCTAATTCCTCATTTCTGGACTTGAGTTTTTTTCTTGCCTTACTTTGTGTTTAGTCCCAATTTTCTTTGTTCTTTCTTGTTTGGATTATCTTTTGGATTACGGAGCTGGGATTTGTTAATCTATGATCATATTATTGGACCAGCCTTGAATGAAGCTGTTGTAGACATTAGACTTCTAAAGTGTTCTTCCTTGTTTTACAAGTTCATTAAATCTTCTTGAGTTTATGTCTCTGGGTTGTTCAGTCATCATTACACAATATAACACTAAAGTGTATTTTCAGAACAACGTTACAGAGAACAAATAAAATATATTTCAGTTCTGCAGCCTATAACCATTCGTAGAATAGCTTCGTTAATATTACAAATCCTAACCTGCCTGAAGGGAGCAGAAAGCTTATCTAGTCCCAGCCCTCACCCCCCATCTCTGGTTCTAGTTGTCTTTTATTTTAAACAGTCTTTAGTGAAAACATTTGGAGCTCCTGTATTCCTGTTGTTTGTTTGAACTCTTTTATATTGAAATGTTTGTGCAGCAAGACACCAAGTGGACTTCTGACGAGCTGACCTGTATACAGTTACTTTTTTTATAAAGCCCCCTTTTTAAAGGGAGGTGGAAGTGTTGTCATGTGGACGTGTTCCAGAAACTTTGAGGACATTTCTAAACCGGGAAATCTTCCATCCACTTCATGCCACAGAATGAACTCTTTTTGGTCTGCATAGAGAACACGTGGAGCTTTTTAATGAAACCAAATTAGAAAGGATGGGGATCTGGAAATTTTTGTTTTTGGTGGATTGAATTATATTTTTATGCATCCATCCATTTTCCTCACCATATCTCCTACGGGGTGCCGGGTTGCCGGAACCTGTCCCAGCTACTGCTGGGTGAAGGTGTGGTACACCTTGGACAAGTCACCTGTCTGTCACACACAATCACTCCCACACACAATCACACACACCTGGGGACACTTCAGTTTAACCAGTTAACCTTTGAAGCATGTATTTGGACAGTGGGAGGAAGCTGGAGTGTTCGGAAACTTCTTTGATAGTCAGACTTGATTGATCGATATGATTGACTTCTCTGGTAGTCAGGAGGTTGAATCATCCCAACTAATGAAGGACATCACACGTCCTCCATCCATCAGTGTAGTCAGTTGTTGGTATTTATTTAAATATAAAAGGTTTTACAAGTGCTGGGCTTGTTGGTTTCATGACTTTATTTTAGGTTTCGCTTTGTGTTCAGGTTATGTTCTGTTCAGTTACACGTTTTCTGTATTTGTTTATATTTACTTTTACTGCGACAGAATTCATGTAACATCTTTTTCTGAAACAAATGTTTCTATATTGCTACAAAAATAGAAACAAATCATTTTAAAAATGATTCTGATAACTGCTGACTTGTTTCAGCGCAGTAATTGCCAGAAAACCCTCAAGTTCTTTAAAAATTCATTAATGAGTGTGCGTCTGAGGAAAACTCATTTTTTCAGTTTTATCCTCCTGACACTGGTATTCTTTAAAACACACATTTGTTTTGCTCTCTTCCGTTTTCCTGTTGAAGCTGGGATGCTTTGGAGTCGAGATGACTGCTCAAGGAAAGCCGGCAGTTGAGGAATCTGACTGTAATGAGGTCTGGGGCTGGGAGATGAGGAAGAGCTCTGCAGCCAGCTAGAACATTTCAAATACCCTTTAACTCTCCTGAGGGAAAGTCAGCACACTCTTTTTTTGTACAATGCAGAATCCAAGCGATGCTTCAGACTTTAATTTGGAGCTTTGACTGAAACACATAGCAGCTGGTGGACAGAGATGCACGGGAACACATACAGATCCTACTGTTGGCTTCATAAATGGTCAACGGGCATCTGAAAAGTGTTGGTAAATCAAGAAAACCAACCCCTGCCACTGCATGTACAATCACAAAAAGAAACAGACCAAACACTTATCCATGTGTTAAAATAGAATAGAATAGAATAGAATAGCTTTATTTCTATAGAAAAGCACAAGTGAAACCACATAATCCAGATCCTGCTGAAGATTTAGTTTAAACATACATTTATTTTCTAATTTGTTCAATGTTTTGATTTAAAGTGGAAATCATTTTTAAGACCATTTAAGGAGTTTTCAGACCATCCAGATAGAAATTACTTTTTAATTTGGATGTTGAGTTGCTGCCTCATAAATGTTGTTGGTTGTGAGTTTTGCTTCTTAACTAGACTTTTTAATCAGTCTCTCTAGGATTTTGCATCACACTAATTCCAGAAAACTCAACCAATTTAACTCTGTCCAATCATCACAACTTTGCCCATTCACTCTCAGTCAAACTATTTCTGCCAGTCAAGTTTAGAGGCTCAAACGTCATCAGTCTAACCAATCAAATGTGCTCTTATGTCACAATTTTATCAAACCCACTTCTCGGGATCGCTGGTAAAGTCTCTCAGTTAGAACCAGAATCACAGCTAACATTAAATTTAGATCAGCAGTTTGCCAACAGTCTTCACAAAATGATAAGCAGTTTTGTTGTGCCACAGTGTTGTGTTGGAGCACATGTGAATGTATAATGTGTGTTCATTTACTATGTCAGAGTGTACCGTGTGTGTATTTACCATGTGTATGAATGTTTAATGTGTATTTGTACCTTGTGTGTGTGTATTTACAATGTGTACGTATGTTTGTGTGAATTTGCCAAACATGTTGCTGTTATAGAATTGTTGTAGAAATTTCATTTATTTAAAAATAAATTACTGTTTAATGAGGAATGTCATTGATGCTGTGAATTTATGGTGGGGTCACATTAAACACTTAAATAAACAACTGCTTTAACATTTCTACGTCCTGAAACATCCTGGAGGAAGCGATCGATCACAACTACTTGAGGGAAGTTAGAAAACGGAGGAAAGTGTCGTCCTGCGCCTGAGTTTCCGGCAGTTGCATGTAAAACTGCTCCCTCGTACTTTGCTCACAGCACATTTTCTGCCGCTGATACTCGAGCTAAATGTGTTTTTGACTCCAAAATCCTTTCCGTGCCCCAGAGAGTTCAAAGCAATATCTCTGCTGCGCTGAGGAGCTGTCAGCTTCCTGGCATCCTGTCCGGGACTCCAGAAGCTCTCCTCCCTCCTGACTGATGCAACGGCAAAAACAATCTTCCAGTCTTAATCTGTCTTCAATTTACCAGCATCCCGGGGAAAGACATAAGTGTCCTGCACGTCAGCCTCAGAGGCAGCAGAGAAATTAGCTTTTGATTGTCTCCAGGCCGCACCTTAACTGTCAGCTTATGCTGTAAAGGGGGCGGTCAGAACAAAAACAACTTCTGTTAGTGCTGCTCAAACGGATGGTGAGGCCCGCTCTCTGCAGCAGGGACTCTTTAGGTGTTAGCAAACAGGAGGCTTTTTAGAGTAAAGGCACTGAGTTATGATCTTTTCTCTCCTAATAATTCCATGCAGATGAATCTGCATCGCTAACTACAGTTCTGGGGAAATGAATAAATACACAAGAAACCAATGATTTAAACTCAGTTTATATCAAGCTAAGCTGAGAGGCTTTATTGATGCCACGGTATCGGATCCAAAGGATTAACACATCGCATTTGCAGATTTACAGTGGTAAAAGTATTGCACATAAAAGTGGAACTGCCCTGAATGCGCTCAGCATTGTATTACACATGTATCACTGCAGCGATCTGCTGTTTATTCTAATAGCTGCGGGGAGAAATGAACGCTCCTGCTCTGGGGATGGAACGGTCCAGTGGTGGAAGTGCTGCTTCACAGAGCGGCACAGTAAAATTTGCTCTAAAGCCCCGGTGTCAAACTCCAGGCTTCGAAGTCGTACGTGTTTTCCAACTAACCTGCCATTACAGCTCCTTATTGGACAAACACACCCGATTCAGGCAATCAGCAGCAACAAGTCAGCTGGAAAACTTTGCACCAAAATAATAATGTCTACTATTTGGCATAAAAATTGTGGCAATTTGGATTGTCTCTAAGCTCTGGTTTGGGTCTAATTTAGAAGCAAAGTTCTTTTTTATGGCAAATGGGTGGAGCTGTGGGTGAGGTTAACAGAAGTGTTTTTACTTTGGTGTTGTTGAAGTAGGCTGTTGAGGAGCAAACTCCGGTAAACATGTCCATCCCACTTCAGGCTTCACTGTGCCCTTCAGAATCCGGCTGGTGACTTCCGAGATTACCTCTCCAATACATTTAGTGTGTGACTCAAAGAGATACATGTGTCAACACTAAGCTTACATCCAGTTTATGTATGTTTGTGGATGACAGGTAACCCTCTCTCAGGTCATTCCTGTGTCTGTCACTGTGACAGTTTCCGTTTCTTCATCCATCAGGGAGCAAGACCTGTTTAGAAATAACACCTCCCTGGTGTCTGCTGCTTTGCTTTACCTGATGCTTCTCTCACATCAGAACCCTGGTGGATTTGGAGCCAGTCGCCACCAAGTTAGCCTTGCTCTGAACTCTGTCTGTTAAGGTGTCAGGAAATGTCACCAAAGTTGCCCTTGTAAAAATGAAAGCCTTTTCAAAGGCTGTCTGAAAAGATAAGCAAAGCCTGTCAACCCCACTCTTGAATACAAATGGCCTTTTTAGCATATAGGGGTGAAGGGAAAGAGATAAGAGAGGAAATGTGTCTTAGACGAGTCTGCATAAACCGCAGAAAACCAAATGAAAGCAGCACAAACACAGATGGGTGTGAACAGATGTAGAGAAAACACAAAAACTGAATATCAACACATAAACCGAATATTTGATTCTCTTCAAATGTTCAGGTGCTTCGGTGTGATAGTAGCTAAAAAAAAAGCACAGTTTGTAGTTTTGTATTTAAACTTTTTTTTAAAAATAAACTTAATGAAAAAACGACCACTTGCAGCGGGAGAGTTTGAACCTTTAAAACATCAAAAGACATCAAAACTGTTTTCTTAAAATGGATGATGTAGTGAAGGAGGTTGGAGAAACATCGATGAAGGTCAACCCAAAGCTGCCGGTCAACCGTTTAAATTACTGGACAATTTAAACTAACCGACTGTCCTGTTTCCTTCATTTGATTGGAGCCAGAAGTAAACCGTTTTCCATGTGTAACGTCTTACGAACAAAAGGAGCTGGATGAGCTATAGAAACCCAAAACGACAATTTAACAATGTTTTTCTCTTGGAATGTACCACAAACGTTGCTCAGAAGGTTTTAGTTGCCATGTTTTCTTTGTGTTTGGTGCACAGCTGCAACGCCACACATATTTGTTGCTCCGTCTCAAGCTTATCGCACTGTTTTGATGGTTACTTGGTAAACTGACCAATCTCCAGGTGCTTTTTAAACCTGCTTCAAACAGGAAGTGATGCCCTTTAGGAACACACAGGAACAGAAAACTTTTCAAAATAAAGCAGGACAAATAAAAAAATAAATAAAGAAAAACCATTAAAAAAAACACACATTTTAGATGACACCACACTGACATGCTAAATCAAACCTTTTTGTCAAGGCACTTTCATACAACAGTAATGCAAAGTGCTTTACACACAACAATAAAAAATAAAATTCTGAAACACACAGAATGTCTTCAACCCTCCTGCACCCAACAACATGAAACATCAAATGATGTATGAATAAAAGTCAGAAATATAAAGAGAAATAGAAACCAAAGTGGAAACCTGGCCGGATGCTGATGTGAAAAAAATGTTATAATACTACCACTTATAATAATAATAATAATAATGCATTTAGGAGTCTGAAGAGTTCATGTTTTACTTACTAGATGTATTGCCATCTAACAAGTTCTCAGGCTTCTAAAAAAAATGATGAGCTTTTAGACTATATAGCAAATCAAAATCATCTTATTTTTTTTCTTTTTTTTTAAAGTTGCGTCACCAGAAAGCAAAGAAAAGTCAGGAAGTCTTGCAAAAATGGGAACAACAACAAAATGAAGGCAGAAAGACACCAGCTGTGGGCAGAACCATCAGTCAGCTCTTCAAAAGTTTAACAAAGTGCTCCTGAGCGCCGCTTTCTTAGATTTCCTCTGCCGTGTGTTCATTCAGCGGTCTCATGATGCATATTAAATCAGCTGGTGAATAATGAAGCCTATCTCACATAAATTAGAGACACACTCTGGAGTCCCTGCAGGTTAAAACACCATGAATATTAAAGCACAAGGTTACAAAGAGAAATGCAGACTGGAAGGACAGCAGCAGAAAAGCTGGGAATTAAGGACAAAGAAGGAGCAGAGGAGAGTTCCTGGCAAGAAGAGCCAGATCTCATTCTAAATTGACATCGGGGGTGAAACAGTCATTGTTTGGCTCACTTCAGAAAACAGGGTTAGTCAGGGGTAATTAAATTGCCAGAGCTGCCTGGCTTGTCACAGTTAAATCTGTGCAAAATGAAATGTTATTCATGAAATGGTAAGAAAGGACACACTGTTGTGTGAGTCTGAGTGTAAGCTGCTTGAAGGACAAGTCTAATTGTTTGTGGGTTGACGGTCCACAGAGGGTTGAAGTCGAACTCCTTGTGTCAAACAGCGATTGACATGTTGGCCAAACGAGTATGGAGACATATTCAAGCGTGTGTAAACGCTGCGGCATCAGGAGAACAACCACATCAACAAGCAGAAGGTGTTACGACCAAAACTATCCCTCAGGAAACGCCAGCGAACTTTGGCGTTAAAAAACCACGTGGGTTTCAGGTGTTCTTGCTTCAAAGCAAGAACGCTTGAAATTGACGACTAATTTTAAGCGTTCTCAGAAGACAGAAAAGACTTACAAATCATCTGCGTCACACAATCTGGGTGAACGGGTTGTTTTATGGAAGCCTTGAAAGAAACTTGGGGTTTAATCGAACAATCTGCCATGTCCGTTTGACCCCCAAAGCTGGTCTGACCAGGATAAACTCTTAACTGATCAAGCGGTTTTAGAAGGTTACCCTGGGTGCGGCTTGGAGTCGAGGCGCTCCCCAAAGCTATGACATCTTCTTGCACGTTAGCACATTTCATTCAGTGTAAAGAAAACTGTAAATCACAGAACAAGAGAAAAGATGAGTTAATCATTGTTTTTTGTGTGAGCTGATCTCATTTATCAACTGTTTGTTGCTTCTTTTAATGTGAACCTTACGATGGTGTGACGCTTTCCTGCAAACAGATGAAGGTGCCGAGTCCCTCTTAAAGCCAGAGTCACATGCACCTGTACGTTGGCTGGGTAACTCTGATATTGCTCGCTGTTTTTGTCGTACCGCTAATGTGAAGTTGTTGTTATGAGGGGCTGGCTGTAAGTTGGCAGGAGAGAGTGTAAACAAAGGGATGATGGGAAATGAGCGCAGGCTTACTCCCCACCGATGGCCCCATCCACAACTCTGAGAAGAGTTTCTAATAAACTCCTGATGCTCTGCAGAAATGTTGTAAAAATAACAGGTTTTTTGGTTTTGGCTAAAAACAGCATGATCGTATTTAAAAGACCACTGGGAACGCTTCAAAAATGGATCAAAAGATGATCGGAATGGGACTATAAGGGGAGTGCAGTTGCGTCCTGGAGTTTTCCTGAGATTCGTACCTCATAGAATGTCATTAAATTGGAATGTACCATTAGTCTCGTTTCCATTACCTCTGAAATTGCGCATATTGGATTTGCGATACTAAATTCACTTAATGGAAACCCCACAATTTCGAAAAAACTTGCATTTATCTAAAAAGGTTTTTGCGCCTGGAGGAGGTGGTTTTTGGGGTGACTCGAAATGGACATATTTTGCAAAACAGCAACGGAAACACTTTTTTAAACTTAAATGCGCTTCCTGGGTGGAAGTGGCTGCGCTGCGCTAGCTACGCTGCACGCGGCCCCCAGAAGCCGTGACGTCACCCTAAGGCTCCCTTTTTGTGAAACAACTTAAAACAATACTAGTTCTCATCCATCCCCGTGGTTTTAAATAACTTAGTTTGTGAGTTGCTTTGTGTTTATTCGCAAAATTATGATTTAATGGAAACAGTGTAATTGGGAAATTGTGTTTTTTTGTAATTTCTAGAATGTCAATAAAGTTTTGCGCATCTGTGTAATGGAAACGGAGCTTCAGTCATTGTCACTGTGGTTAGTGTATGATTAAGTATTTGTAAGGATAAAATAAGTTGCACACACTTATGATGTTCGGGTTATGTTGTCATACTGTGGCGTTGTTAGTAGGGGGTGAATAGTGGCTCGTTACTGACCTCGGGCAAATGCTGCACACACAGGGTGTGCGCTTGATACATTTCTAAAAGTGAGGCTGCATACACATAACACCTGAACGGCACTAACACACTCCTTGTGCAGTTTGTAGGATTTGGGAAATCTCTACGACACACCGACTTCCCCCTTAATGTTGAAAAAGAGTTTGCGACGACCTTTCATCCGCAGCATACCCGTAGAACATTTTGGCTTTAGGGGTTCACTGAGTGGTCTGCACCTTTCATGTTTCGTACTAGGACCATTTTTCACCCGCGGACAGCCAGAATCCACCCCTAAGGGCAGTTGTGACTAAGGCTTTAGGATGCAGTTTTCCACACCTGGAGGAGCCGCCCCCCTTCCCCTCTGCTTTTGCTTTGCTGTGATCACCTGTCAAAATTAGATAAATGAGGAGCAAAGTCCAGACCAGCTCACTTTCACTTTTTTTTAGAGAACAAGCAACATTTTGATCAACTCAGCTGTGCCCCACAGCTCCCCTGTGACCCCATTATCTGCTATCAGGATGCTGCATTTGCGAAGTTCAAGCATCCAAACAGATTTCACAAGTCCGCTCTCCTGCTGTTTGGACTCTCACAGTGATGTAAAAGTCACTTTGTTGTATCCTGTTCTGGGCTTCAGCGTTGAGCAGAACATGTCTCTCTCATGCCCAGTGTGTGCTGCATGCAATAGTAAAGCAGGGCTGCTAAAACACGTCGACTTCTGACTCTTTTCTTGGACGTCCAACTGATAACGGGACACGTTTTCTTCTCCATCTGGCCTTCCCATCTCCCTCCTGTGTTTAACGCCACCATTCATTGAGCCCTTTTTCCAAGCTGCAAACACACAGCAGGGAAGGGGCTGAGGATTTGTCACTTTTATGTTAGGGCATGCTGTGTTATGCATCCATGGTGGGTGCAGCGTTTAGAACAATGCCAGTTCAAAGGGATGACCCAACTGTGATCATTAATTCTCATTAAACTGCGAGCTTGCTGCCTTCATGTTTCTAAATCTTTCTCTTGGAGCTGGAGGATAAGTTGTTTTAGTGATTTAAAGCGGTTTTGCATCACCACTTGATTCACTTTTCATGCCGTCTGAGCTTCTCAGCTGCACCCAAGCTTTTCTGTCCCTCCTTCATGCGTGAAGCTGCTGCCCTGCTGGCTGCTATGACCAATTTTTTCCAGCAGGAACACGTTCCTTTGATGGTTTTTGGCAGCTGTACCGAGACCCTGTCTGGACCTTAAGATCCTTGAAGAAAACAAAGCCAGTGTCTTGACAAACAGGTCTGTGGGTGAACACCGAACTCAGATGAGACTGTCAAATCAGGGCAAGGGTCAAGCCCAGTTTTTCAGCTAACACAGATTGCAAAAATGAAGTCAGGTTATCCACACCTTGGAGGTTGTTTGACAAATCCACGTCTCTGGAAGGTCACTCGAAACTGTTTTTATCCCGCATTTTTTTCATTTTATCCAGATAACAAAAACTCACATCTTTAATTCTTCTCGTTTAGATGATTGTGATTTTTTTTCCTGTTTGTTTTAACAAAAAAAAATGTATTTGGAGATTGTTCAAAACTCTGCATTAAGACTTTAAACTGGAGCCAGTAAATAGAAATAACGCCACTATTCCTTTGTAAGTTGGCTTCCAGTTAAATTAAGAATTGATTTTAAATTGAAACTTAATCTTGAGAGCTTTGCTCTGACAAACTCTGACATACAGTTCTGTCCTTTTAACCTTCTACTTTTCGTCCCAATCCTTGAGGTCTACAAACTCAAAATTTTTAAAGTCCCACTACAACTTTATATATTTTTTCTATTGTCAAATCGTTCCCAGTGGTCTTTTACTTATGATTATGCAGTTTTTCGCCAAAGTCAAAAAGCCTGTGTCGTTTTTAAGACACATTTTCTGCAGAACAGCAGCTCATTAGAAATTCACCTCTGGATTGTAGGAGGGACTCCGCTAAGTTACCATCACCCCTGTGTTTACACTCTCTCCCATTAGCTTATAGCTAATCACAAGCCCAAGCTAACAGTAGTGTAGCAAAAAAACTGCAAGGCAATATCAGATCTATTAGAGCCAGATGACAGCTCAGATGAACTTTTTCAAATTGGGGGTTTAAATCTGCTCCTTTATTCAACATGATTTGAATAAAGAAATACTCCGGAACGCAGTTTAAATTGTAAATTTTTTCATACATGTCCTCCATTACAAGAAAAAATACTACAAGAACTTGTTAAAAACACCATTTTCATTGGAGTGGGTTTTAAATATTCCAAAAACACGGCACAAAACAAGAGGAGATGCTGCCTTTCAAACTGTTGCTCCTCGTCTTTGCAATTCAATTTCTTTGTTGCTGCGTCAGATCAACACTGAGTGTTTTTAAAAACCAGGTCATGATGTTCCTATCATCGACAAAGAACACTGAACATCGCAACCCCCACCTGTTCCAAATAGGAAGTACCTGCTGGTTCCAAGAAGGTCAAAATCCCATAGACTTCTAATGAGAAATAATTATCACTCCGTTTTTTATTTTTGTTCCCCTAAAAATCCAACTCAGACTGACTCGGAGCAATTTCTGTCACCTGAATTCAAAATGGTGACACGTTTCAGGAAGCAATGAAGATGGATTTTGCCTCATTTCACGTAAGCCGGAGGTAGGGCATTTTCTGTGGTTTTTACATCATTGTAATATAAACTTACCATGACTCAAATGGTATTTTCCAATATCAGTTATTGATTTATTGATTATTTGTTACCCCTACTACTTAGTGGACTAGATAAGGTATTCACTGTTTGTTGGCGTGTCCGAATTTACAATTGCAAAATCCATCGCCTTGGAAATTTCCCAGAAGTCTGTGTGAATCAATGCTCACTAGATTGGCGAATATAAATGACAAGTTATTGCATTTGAATGATTTGTCATTTTAATCGATTTTTGTAAATGCATTTTTTATAATTGATCCATGATTTCATCATCAGAACAAAGTGGATTCATAAATAATCTTTGTACATTTTTTTGTATTTGTTTGGCTTGTATTTTGGCAAAGTGCTCTAAAAAGTAGTGATCATGTGTCCAAAATGCATGAAAATCCAGGGTAATGGATAGTTCTGCACTATATAGTCTGCTAGAGGTTAAGGAGTAGTTAGGGAATCCGGACACAATCCAAGATCAAGTCAGACATTTGACAAGATGAAGAGCAGAACATGTTTCAAAAGGATCTGAATCATAGCAGCTTCATCTTTTTATTTCATCGCAAAACGTCCACACCAACTTTGAGTAAAACGTTTAATCTCATGTCATATATCATATTTTTTTCCTTTTGACAGAAACATTTTGTTTTTTATGCAAAAGTGTTCCCAGTAAAGTCCAGTCCAGCATCACCGCTTCAAATGTATTTATTTGTGGAGCAGTGGTGAGCTGTCCAAATTCTACAGCGTTTAATTTATTAATCTGAGTCAGCTTGAAATTTCTGATTCTGTATTAAGACTGCAACTTGATCAGATTTGAAGATGTGGTGTTATCCGGGCGGGTAACAGGAACACAGCTGTGTGGTCTCATCAGCTGCTCGGAGGGAGAGGAGCCGGGAGTCTGACAAATCGGCCGCAAATGACAGGACTGATTTGACTTTTCATTTTGGGAATGGGAGAGGAGCCCATTTCCAAGCTGAAAATGGGAACAGGCACATTAATTCATTAGCATGAAATATAACTTTAGGAGTCTGGGTTGTTATCATTGCTGCCAGGGGGGGATGCTGCGCCATCCAGGGCAGCATCTTTGATGGGAAACGCCAGCCAAGGTTGAGTGAAAGTACATCCTGACTGACACGCTGCAGCTGCCGCCACAATCCCCCCATCTTGTACTTTTATATATAGAAGGCCATATGTCCAGCGCAAATGGAAAAAACACAGAGAAGCAGTTTCACTAATGAGATGTGCAATAAACAGTCGTGACGGATCATCCTGACAGGTTTTTTATCTAATTGTTTTTAATTGCCTTGTTCTGGAAAAAAGGCTCAAGATTATGTTTCCTAATGTCGTTCATCCACCGTGCAGTCGCTTCAATGCTTCATGAAAGAAAACTGAAAAAATATTTCCAATGAAGGTTCTGGTATCAGAGAGTGCTGATGTTTTGAAATGGTTTTAGCTTAGGCGGAATTTGACAGTAAACATCCAGCTTTCCTGCATGCAGGTAAAAAATGTCGAGAATCTCTTCGTCCCAACTGCCCTTACAGATGGACACGGGCTGTCTGTGGATGAAACCTCTACAGGGCACTGAAGGGACCTGCACGAAATATCAACGTCGAAGACCGCTCAGTGAGAGAAAAAATGTTCTTGGACATTTTTCCGTGGACATGCTGCAGGCATGAACACTTTTACAACAATTAAGAGTATGTAACGGAGAAGTAGGTGAGACGCAGGCGTGTCATACAGGTTTTTCATTTTTCATCCATTCCAAATCCTGTCGACGGTGCGGGCAGCCTGTTACTGCAGTGCCACTTGTACGTCATAAGTGCATGTAACTTCCATGAATCGTACAAATACTTTAGGATGCATTTATCACACATACCACACGAGAATGGTACATTGCATTTTCTTGTCGTCTCATTTTTATGAACTGCAAGACACACCTGTGCTCCCTTTAAGATGAGGCCACTCCTCGCATAGCCCGTCCACGAACCTGGACAACCCGGAAACCCCACAACCCTGCGGGGACCCGTACAGTTGCATGTGACTGTAGGTGTATTCAGACTGGACACATTTGGTTTGCTTGAAGTGAACCAGGGTTTGCTTCCCCACCCCAAATATCCAGAACAAATTTTCAGTCTGAATAGGCTTCGTGCTCGGAGAGGAACAACCAGCCACTGTAGCTGGGCATTCTGTAATGTAAACAGAGTCACAGACAAACGTGGAGCAATGATGCAACAGCAACTCATTGAAATGTGGACATCCCTGAGGTTTTTTATTTTTTTCTGCTCTGCTGACATATTGGCATTCAATTAAATGTGAAATCTCTTTAATAATTACGGCTATCATGAACTTGACCATCTGACTTGCTCACTACATTTCAAAGGGAGACGTTTGTTGTATTTTATCTGTTTGTCCATCTTCACTGGGATTTCCAGTCTTGAAAAATCTCATCAAGTATCTATGAGGGTCTCCATTTTTAGAGTAATATTTCTTCCTCTGAAACTGCACATTCAGAGGAGGAGCCCACAGTGAAGCAGGAGAAGGGTTTTGAAGCGCCTCAAAGGACTTTACTGCTCCTTTGATACCTGCCAGGATTCAGGTAACTTCATCTCAGTAAAAGTCTGCCTTTGCCCACCAGGAAGTAGCTAAGTTATTTTCAGCAGAAAGTCTTACTTCTGAGTTTGGATGGGGGAACCACATCCTGCAGGAAACTCAAACAAGTCTCCATGAAAACGCACAGAACTGAGGGAATAAACACTTACTGTGAAATTACTGAAGAATCTTTACTGAAGAACTTTTTGGACTAAAGCAAAAGACACCTAAAACGGGTTTCCTTATGTTACTCTTTGAAACGAGAAAGGATCAAGTTTCCACAAACCGTTTAAGTTGTCACTTAAGTCAATTGAGAACAATCTTGTTTCATTTTACGCCTGAAGAAGAATTTGAAGATTTTCTGCAATTCAAACTCCCTTGGTGGAGCAGAGGGGGCTTTTTATAGTCGCGTCTTTCAGAAAGATAAATCATTATTTCTTGGTTAGCAGATGGCCATCTCATCCTTTCAAAAGGATCCTAATGATTCATTCGGGAACGCTAAAGCCTCTGGATGTTACAGACTCAGTGTTGATAGAGCGGTGAGTCACGTAGCCTTCGGAGCTTCCATGGTGAACAGTGATTGCTGTGAACTCACTTTGTGACAAAACAAAAAAAGACAAACTTTTTTTTAATGATTTCTCCTTTAAACGAGCAAACAAAATAATTGAGGATTTTTTTTTTAAAACATCTTTTAGTTTCTCTCTTGGATCCTGCTTCTTGCCCAGTCCTGCTCCAAGGTGAAGGATAATAACCCACTAAGTGGAAAACTGGATTAGAGGCGTTCACGTTCGTTTGTGGGCACACACATGCACACATCAGCAACACGTCATTTCCAGCAATTGTTTTCCGCTCCTGACAGAATCAGCCCTCTGACCTGACCTGAACTCACAGACTGAATTAACGGCTAAAATGAGCGCCCAGCAGCCTCAATTATTTCCTCCATTTTAATTGCTTCATCTACTCCCCTGACCCCCCAGCATCAATGACTGTGTCAGGAATTACAAGGGCGGGGCAAAGCAACAAGAGAAAGAATAATAGAAGACCTGCCTGCACTTTGAAATCCTTGTGGGTATCGTTCACTTATTCAAACTTTATATTTCTCTGACCAATTTTAAACATCTGTATCAGCGTCAGCTACAAAACGTTTTACTGCTGCTTTGGTACAGTGGAGGCATGATGCAAGGCAATGACTGAGGAAAAGACAGCCATGAAAGTTGAATGATATGTGTTTATGACATATAGATTGTTGGGAAAACAGTGAAGAAGCAATGTACATCACATTAAAAGTTGTTTTAATGAGCCTGCATTCATCAGACCACATTCCAAAAGTTTCTATGTCTCATTGTTGCTCCGTGGCTTATCAGTTGCTCTGTTCATACTCTGCTTACATGCCATAATGCCCGGCTACGGTGGCTGTTTTGGCCCAGTTGTTCCACTCCGAGCACGGAGCTTATTCAGACTGAGAAACTCTGACCAAACCAAAGCTCAGTCCAAGTGGAAACAAACGGAGACCACCTCAAAAGATGGATCAGCTTGTGTGTGCTCAGACTGAAAATTTGTTCCAGATTATCGGGGGAAACAAATTCTGGTTTACTTTAAGAGAACACAATGTGTCCAGTCTGAATATACCCTATGTCTCTTGTTACGTGCACATGTGATGCGCATTCAAGAACGCGCTAAACAGGCCTTCTTTGATGTGCTTTTAGCATGTAGTGTTCACACCGGACTGTCACTTCCAGATACTAGCGCCTGTAATCACAGCTGGAAGAAGTTTGGTACGAAGTGGTACAAAGCTAACTAATCTTGCTTCAGGCTCTTTCTCTCACAGCTCTATTCCGATATACATGAAAGACTGGGTGTCATATAATTCCTACTGGGCACAAACCACAATCTTGATGTGAAGAAGCTCAACTCTAAATCCACCCCTAGATGTCTGAGCATCACAACTCAATCAAAATCAAAGCCCACAGGTCAGGTTGATGCACTGAGGTAGCGCCCATCTTCATTCTTCCCTCAGTTCCAAACCCAGCTAAGACTCTTCCACCTGGAAAAGGAGCTCGTTCCCAACCCAAGAGCAACTTTCCAGCTGTTTCCGGGCTGAGACTTCAGGCTTGGAGAGACTCGTCCCTCTGAGCTGCAGCAAACAGTGGAGATCACACGATCTTTAAGTAAATGTTAAACTTTTTGATGATCTTGTTTTTGTGTTTTTTGTCAACGTCAACGCAAACAATTAATTTTTAAAAAATGAACACGTTAATATATATTAACTCTGCATTAATTACACTCTGCAAAGCAACTGTCTTCCGCCGGTTCAGGCTCCCGCAGCGTGCGTCAATTTCTGAAAAAGCAAACTTCGTCAGGCACAATCCTGCTTGTGACAAGGTCACTTAGAAAAGACACAAATATTCAGTCGATTTTTAGTATTTTACTTTAAAAATTTTTTTTGTTTAGATCTCTTTTCCACTAACAGCGGACTATGTGATTTGTAGTGTGGTGATGTCAAGGTAACATGACAATGCGTCGCTGATTCGGCAGTGACCTCGACTGCAGCGGCAAAGGAAAGTGAAATGTATACAGATCGTCACAATAGGTTCAAAAAAGCCACATCATCAGGGAAGTTTTTGTTTTGAAGAAGCCCGCAGTATAGAACATTGTGACCAGAACTCATTCCAGAACACCCACCTCACCTGGACCGTTTAAAGTGCAAAAACACAATGTTAGTTTCTTATGGCTGTATATCCGCGTCTTTGTTTTTTTGGAGTAAAACTGCAGACATTAAAGTCTTTAGAGTTCTGCTTACTTACTGGTGATGTGTTTTGTGCACACAAATCACACTTCTGAGTTAACACTTTATACATTTAAACATTTCAGACAATAGAAATGAAGGAACACATTTTCTCTCTGGCCTGTTTTTTGTTCAAAAGCCACATATTGTTGTATAAAATGTAACTTGAAAAACATTGTGGTTAATCATGATTAATGACAACTCAGTGTGATTAATCTGATCATTTTTTAATCGATTGACAACACTAGTTATTTTTCTATCTGTTTGCTGTTTTATCAGCAAGACTTTGACCAGTTGGCACCAGTCATACCATTGTCATCTTGGTAAGGTGAATGTTCAGTATCTGGCTGGTGGGAAATCCTGGTTACCATGGAAACCAGTAAAGCCACCTCATGTAGCGGAGTGGAAAAGCCTTTTTCCTCTCGGGACTTGGCACACTGGTTCTTCTTAACTTGCAGGGAAATACTCAGCTTTGACTGTAGTGTTGTTTTTAAATAAAAACATTGAATTTAAATGAAGTTGATTCAAAAAAATCTAATTTAGACAATAAAAAAATGTTTAAATGATTATCATCGCTTTGTGCTTGACCTCCCGGGTGCGTGTCAATGTTCTTGGCTCTCTGTGACCCCGATCAGGGTGAATCTATTCCAGAAAATGATGGAAAGACTGATTTGAAAATTACATTCATGTCAATAAATCAGTGCATTTCCTCCATCTGTCGCAGTCCTCTTCAGCCAAAAAGCATCCCACTGTGAGTTATATTTTCATTTGCATGGCAGGACTGATGAAGTGTTGGCAGCACAAATGGCAATCAGCAAAAATTTGTAATTTTTGTGAAAAGGCAATTATTCTAATGCATATTACAGATGAATCACCACTCCGGGACCACGGTTGCAACTCACTCCTTGTTATCTCCCTGCTGTTAATTAAGATCAGTGAACTCCAGAGTGTGGGAACTGGATTTCTCCACAAATTAAACTGGGAAATGTGAGTATGCTGGCAGTGAGGGCTTTTCTCCTCACGTTTGATTGTTTTTTTAAAAAAACATATTCACTGTAAAGGAGTTTTTTTCTTCAACAGTGGAATTATTGATGCAAATCTAAGAGTTTTCTGTAGTTAAATATTTATGATCACATTTTCTTCTATGGTTTCAATTTAAAAAATTGAATGAGTGAATGAATGAATAACTTTATTGTCATTGTACATAATGCAACAAAATTGAGTCCAGTGCTGTCCTCTTTCAGTGTATTTGTAAAATAATAATAAAATAAAATGAAACCAAATAGATACATTTAGGCACACACATCCATACAAAGTTTAAAATTGCATTAAAAAGCACTCAAGTTCCAGCAGCATTTAAAACTGTGACAGCTCTTGGAGAAAAACTGTTTTTTAATCTCTTTGTCCTTGCTTTAATTGTCCTGTATCTTGTGTCCGAGGGCAGCAGTGTAAACAGACGATGTCCGTGGTGGGATGAATTATGTGAGATGTTTACAGCTTTTCTGAGGCAGCGAGAACTGTAATGTTCTTCCAGAGATGGGAGACGCCGACCAAACCCAAACCCTCTGGAGTCCTTTCCTGTCTGCCACTGTGCAGCTAGAAAACCAGGCACCATGACAGTATGTAAAAATGCTCTGAATGGAGCGGCGGTAGAAGGACACCATCAGTTCGTCACCCAGGTTGATCTTCTTTAAAAGTCTGAGAAAGTCCATTCTTTGCTGGGCCGTCTACACCAGATCAGTGGTGTTAGCGCTCCAGGTCAGGTCCTGCTGGACAGTAACGCCCAGAAACTTGAAGGCAGCCACCCTCTCCACAATGTCCTCGCCGTGTATAGGGGTTGAATGTCCATTTTTTTCTTCCTGTAATCCACTACCAGCTCCTTGGTCTTGATGATGTTTAGGACCAGGTTGTTGTCCTAAACATATTTATGTTCGTGCTCATAATGTCAGAAAATGTGGAGAAGTTCAAGGGGTATGAATACTTTTGCAAGCCACTGTATGGTACACCACAAGGTTCTGATCTGGGTCTCACCCTTTTTTCAGTGTTGGCGAAGCAAGAACAATTGACACCAGACTTTGATTATTTCTGATTTTCTTTCCGATCAAGTTATGGGGATCTGTTTGAATTTGGGGGCCCCAGAAGATCAATCTGGAACCTCCAAATTACACTGAAAGCCTTAAGTTTGAGGGTCAGCTCCACAATGAGACACCTTGAAGTCCACCAAAGACTAAGGCATGCTGGGAGCCACACTATCCAATAATTGTGCCATCTATATTAACTGAAGTCCCACAGCATCATAGAAACAGCATCACCCTGGAAGCTCCTAACAGCTCCGAGCATCTCATTCCAGCTTCACCTTGAAGCTCCTTCAAAGCTTTTCCCCACTTTTTTACTCCTCCAGTAGCTATAACCAGAGTTTCTCTTGTTTTCTTCTATTTTGTGTTGTACATAAAGTAATTCTTTAAGATTATTGCTATCAAATGAAAAGCATGAATAATGATATGCCGTGTGTTAAATTAACAGGATTTCAAAGGTCTATGTGGGTTAACTCAGGTTCTGTTCCTGCTCTGCACGTCTTCACTGCAGCTTCAGACGTGCTTCCTCTCAGGAGGAGGGTTTTCTGCAGATCAGACTGCAGAAACTACCATGACTTTGTGCAGCGATGGTAATGTAAGCTGATGGAGAAACATGGTCGTGCCATGTCAGTAGATCCTCATTCTGGATAGGAATTAGATTTTAGGACTCCGCTCTGGCCGTCAGTGAAGGTTGCAGGATATGTGTGTGCTGTGACGGACTACATCTAAATGAAATACAACAGGAAACGGATTTACAGATGGAAGATAAGAGTTGGTGATTGATAAACCTGATGAGGCAGGGTGGACAGTTATGTTCAAGAGTCCATGGAGAGGAGACCTCAGCTTCCAGCAGGAACAGGAGATGTTCTGCCTCCTCTGCAGTGTTAACAGCTGCTTTGATGAAGGCGTCCGTCTGTTTTTGCCTGCAAAAACAAATCCTACAGATGTTCTAATTCATTCTGCATGGAAACGCCTTCCAGAAAGCAGCCGATTTTCGACAAAAAAAATCTTAATTTTTTTGGTTATTTTACTAAACATCTTCAAATGAAGGCATCAAATGACTGGTTGAGCTGGGTGGCAACCTATAAGGCGTTTGGATGTAGAAGCTAAGGAAGAGTTTGGTTTAGAGATCCAGGAGCAATTTTACAGTTTATTCAGAAGCTCAATGATGAGGACGAAGAGGAGCCTGTGAAATCAGAATCAGTTCAGGATCAAGCACAGGTTTCTCCTGGAGTAACGGTGGGAAAAAGGCCAAACGAAGCCCTACTGCAGGCAGATGACTTTCCAAAACCCAAAGATCAAAAAGTAGCAACCATCAGGACATAATGAAGCATTCCTCTTGATTTAATAATGATTGGCTTTAGAGGTTCTTTGTTAATCTAGTT
This sequence comes from Adrianichthys oophorus, assembly GCA_036245035.1. Lineage (NCBI taxonomy): Eukaryota > Metazoa > Chordata > Actinopteri > Beloniformes > Adrianichthyidae > Adrianichthys > Adrianichthys oophorus. Next base: position 23,808,944 of record BSAI01000201.1, on the reverse strand, counting down.
AAGTTTGATGTTTTTTTTACTTTATCTGCAGAAACCCTCGATTGTAAATAGATTTTTTAACTCAAACATTTTAAATCACATGTTCTTATATTGAGTTAAGCTCAACCTTAAGATTTGATCCAGACCTTTCATAAGCTGCTCCCGTGTCCAGTTCAGTCTACAAAGTTGAGTCAGGAAAGCGATCTGATGTCAAACCAAATCCACCATGTGAATCACAAACAGAACTTCCACAGATTCATCAAACAGGAATAATTGGAAGCAGATATTTCCTCGTTTTTCATTAATATTCACTCACACAAACATTTGACAGGAAAACAAAATGAGCAAAAGTAGACAGTACTAGTAATAATGTATGAAAAAATTAGATTGATTTTTTTACTCCATCGATGAAGTTGATGTTTAAGGCAATTCTGTCCACACACAACACAACTGACAGGAATGATTTGGAGTGGAATCTGTAAAAATGAGCACATTCACAGATCCTCCTTTCTCCTGAACCATTTCCCCCCTTTGTGCTGTGGAGGCAGGAGGCAGGCCTGATGAGAGCTCTTTGCTCCTTGTGTCTCTGACAAGGTGACTGGATCCACAGAAAGGAATTCAAATCAAACCCCTTGTGTGCCGCTCAGTCGCTTGTCCAGACGACAAAAGGCCAAATAGCAGGCTCTGCATGGAGGAGTGCCAGCCTCTCAGCTTTGTCATCTTTTCTGATTCATATTATTTTTATTCAAAGATCCACAGAAGCCGACGACGTGAAGACACTTCCTGAAGCGGTTTCGCATTTTTAGACTTGCTCCTCACCGGATGAAAACATTCAACTCTAGATTGTTGAAAGCAACATGAACGTCTGGAACCAACTTTAATGCCACTGAAGTCGAGAAAGACAGAAGGTTTTAGGCAGAGTTTTTCAAAGGCAGAATTTGAAGATTTGACACCGCTTTGACCTTTCACGCCAAACCGCGTCCAACTGTGAGTACATGCGCTCGTATCAAGTAGCAACAGTCACCATATTCAAGCATGTATAGAACCTCCGTCACATGCCTGATGTGATTGTAACATTCGACCTTGATCACACGGCCCTTACAGGTGCATGTCTGCAGGTGGAAAATGGTCAAACCTGTACGGGCTGGCTGTTAGAAGTGAGGAAGTCAGACAATCACTGTGGGCGTCCTATGGGCACTTACATGCACACACCATGCGTGCGGCAGTAAGGCAAAAGTACTCACACCTCACGAGCGACTAGAGTGTGGCGTAGCGCAGTAACAAAAGGAGAACGAGCATTACAGAAAAAGATGAAACTGGACAATTTTGGCAGATTTTTGCATCAATTTTACTTGGATTCCACGCAAATTGTTGCATTTAATTATGATAAAATCATCTAGCTTTCTAAAATTATTGACACTTCTGATCCATTTATGAAATGTTGATGTTGAGTAATTTTACACATAGCTGTGATTCTTGAAGAAAACCCTCATAAGGCGATTCAGTCATGCTTCGCCTGGTCAATTACCCAGAATGCACCTCTGACCGACAGCTGTATCCAGCTCGAATGGCTGTTTTATAAAACCATGTGTCTGAGTAAAAGTTCCCAGCAGCCACTTCCTCTTGATCCTGACGCGCTGCGTCACCAGCAGCTCTGCAGCTGTGATGCGCCGTGCATAATGATGGTGGCATGAATTGATGCGAGGACCGCCGCCTGCTGACGCCTGCCTGTTCTTTTCCTGCAGAACGAGTGTTTTTCTTTGGGGAATGCAGCAGCAGACGTGAAAGCTGCAGCGACACAATGACTTTAAAAGCCCTCTGTGCTCACCCCCACTGCCCCCCATTTCCATAGCCAGCCCTTAAAGAGTGATTACAAATGTACTGACAAACTCTAAAAGAAGTGTTTGCAGGAAATTGCGCTGCAGATTCTGATCTGGACTTATAATTTTCTGCTTGCAGCCCCCACCTAGTCAAAGTTATTAGGATAGTACAGTATGTTCCCTTCCCTCTGCTCCACACAGATAACAAGCAGCTGCACTCATCTGCTGACTCCTCTTCAACCAAAGCAAAGCTTATCATTCTTAAACACACTGCCCCTGTGAAACTAATTATTGTACAAATGCTGAGGAAGCGTTCACACTCAGGTTCCCCAATACCCCGGATCCGCTGCACAGACGCGCCGCTAACGCCGAACCGTTCACACTTCACTGTTTCTGCTGGTTGACAAAATGACCACGTTTGTTTTTGACTTTTCATTATTAGATTTGACTGTAGACTTTGGAAGATCCACAACTTTTTGATAACTGAAATTATTAAAATCCAAAGGTGACATGTTTTGAAATTGTATTGCTTTCAATAAAAAAACTGGTATCTGTTTTTCTGATCTTCTTGTGATTGTTGTTCTACTTTTTGTGTGTTTAATACCAAAACATTGATGTTTTCTGTTGTAAGGTTTTGTTTTTCGTGCTATTTTTTTTCTTTTGTTTTTTCAAGCTAATATTGCAAATATAAAAAATAAAAAATACAAAAGCACAGAACTACAAACAGGCTGGGCACTAACCTCATCTGCTCAACTAAGTAAACTATAAGAGGAACTGCAATTAGAAGCTGAAAAGTCATATCCGATTGGTTTATGCCCTCATCACGAAATCATCAGTCTGTTCTGCTCTTCCTACTTACTTTATTCACAAACATTCCAGAGCAAAACTTTAGGGAAGTACGACATGTTGACCAGTATGAGCTGTTACAATCAGTTTTTAGATAAACAGAGTCGCCTGTTCTGAGCTTTGAGGTTTGCCTTGAGATTGATGAGCAGATGAGATTCGTGCCCGGCCTGTTTCTAGACCTTTCCTTGAAAAAATAGTACATAGTACCCTTTTTTTGTTTAATACACAAAAAAAAATTGTGCAAAGATCCCCTTTGTGTTTTTTTTATAACTGAATGGAAAATATAGTACTTCCATAACATGTCACATAAAGTAAAACAGAAAACTACTTAAAAAAATGTATATTTTTAATGTTATGGTGCTTACTGGGATAGCTTATACTTTGATTTCGATTCGGAAGATGGTACAGTGGACTTAGCGGACATTTGTGAACCAGCGGCAGCTTTCTCATGGTTTTGATCAAGTTCACAGCTTTGTGAAAGACATAAGATAAATTAGGTCTCCAAAACCACCCCCTGAACATTGAGGAAACCTGTGGCATTCATCGTTGCAGACCAGAGTCCCACTCGTCACATCCAGTCGAATTATATTATTGAGCTACATAAGGAGCGGTCACAGGTTCAAGCCCTTAATGCAGAATAATAAGCTGCACTCGGCAGACATAAAGCACATTATAAAATAAATTGATGGATCTTCTAAAAATAATTAAAAATTGCTGAATCACTTGAATAATGTCCTGTAACAAATTGATGGTGTTTAGAGCAAAGACAAGGAAGATGTAGAATCTAAAAAAGAAAAAACCCCTGATACTTCTACCTGTTATTACCAAGTTTTCCGATTGTTTTCTAGCCACGAACAAATTAGGACGTAAAATATTAATAACTTGCTGGATTTTGAGTTTTTATGTCTGTGTTCAGAGTTGGAAGCTCTGTCATTTGTGGTCACCAACTTTTGTCTCTGGACCTTAGAAAATTGTGACTTGGAACATAACATTGTTGTGTGTGTGATAAGTGTATCGTGAAGTATTTGTAAGAATAGTGAAAGTTACACACTATTATTATGTATGAGTGATGCTGTGGTACAGCGTCCTTACACCACTCTCTAGTCATTAGTAAGATTCGAGAACTGGCTTCTTACAGCACACAAATGTTGCACGCACGGGGTGTGCACGTGATATGAGGGTCCACACAAACTACACGCTAATTGTCTAATTTCCTCATTTTAAACAGTCAGGCGGCACGCACTTATTACGTGAACCCCCCAGATCCTTGCAGAGGATTAAGTTGAGTTTAAGTTAAACAATGGCAGGAAAATAATTCATCCTTTCCAGTTTTTAAAGGGCTCATCAGGATTTAGGTTTTCAATATGCTGACGTTCCACCTCCAGAAGACTTTATTACAATTTTTCTGCTCCAAAAGCAACAATGAAATAACGCCGAGCAGGAATAGAAAGCTAAAAACCACTGGCGAGATAAATTTTAGATATCCAGAACAGACAGTAAATGATGATATTAAGTGGCTCTCATGTTGTGTTTTCTGCAACAGATTAGGAGCCATGTCAGAGCTGTAACCAAACCATGAGCTGCCAGGTTGGTAATTCCTCCTCTTCTCTGCTCAGGTTTTCATTTCAAAGCTTCAGCGTGCTGGAAGCTTTATTTAAAACCAATGGATAATTTATGTAGTTGAGGTGAGTCAGAAGTTTCCAGCAGCGCAGTGGTCTGCGTGCTTGACTAGCCACCATGAATGATTAATGCACAAACATTATTCATCGCTTTCCCTCATAAATTCAGCTGCTTGTTGGTTCTCCTTCCGAACACGGGTTTGCAGAGAGCGTCCACACAGGTCCCGGCGTCCTGTTGCCACAACAAAGCGGAGCGGTGGTTTGACAGACTGTTGCAAGTCTTTAGATAAACAACCGCCTGATTGGTCCATATGAATGTTTTCCTCCGAGGCGTCTCTGGTTTCTGAAAGCATCTGATCAGATTGTGACATGATTTGATGGAAATGAGAGAAAATTGATTTTTCCAACCTAGCAAAATTTAATTCAAGTAATTCGATTTTTCTGGGTGTTTCAAGGGTAAATCAGGGTGGTTGTAATGATCTGTTTAGAGTTGGTGCCTTTAGGAGAATAGCGAAGAAATGTCCTTCAAACCTGCTGAAACCTTCCACAGACTTATAAAGGAGGATGACCTCCATGAAGGTCATGGACCTTCAGCAAAACCATCAGTTATTTTATGTCTGAGGCTGATGAATGTGTGCGCTGATTCTTTGGCTGCTTCACCAAACCGGACTTTAAAGTTTTTCTCTGCAAATCAACATTTGCTTCACCTGCGGACGTTCAGAATGAATCTGCAACATCAGGAAAATTATAAAACAACAAATTCTGAAGTCCCATTTAAATTTGAACCAATGGGACTCAACAGATACAATGTATTGACATGTAACGTGCGTTAAAGAAATATTTTTTTTTCCAAAACACATTTGCCATTTCAGATGACTAACAGTGTTGGTATGTGTAATCAGTTGTAGTACATTTCTTATTTGAATGATCCGTTTTTGTTTTTGTTGGCGGTGGAACCTTTGTTTTGTGTTGTGATGCACGGGGACAGATTCTACTGTTACTCTAGTCAGTCAAATGAGCTCCAAGTGCAGAGGAAGCTGTCATTTTTTCTGCTGTATTGAGGTGATTTTCTGCTCTGTTGTTTTGATGAGGGTTGCATGGTGGTGTAGCGGTTAGCGCTATTGCCTTAAAGAGAGAAGGTCCTGGTTTGAATCCCAGCTGGGGATTGGTTGCTGGGTGTTGAAGCACATCTAAAAAAGAAGTTGTGTTTACATAGCCCAAATGTTCTGTATCACTGTGCAGGCTTCTTTAAAGGGGCCATATCATGTTATTCTTTTTAGAGTAAACTATATCCATATATATGATCATATATTACCTTTGGAACACTAAAAAACAAATTATTTAAGAAATATGACTTATTTTTGTGGACTCTTTTCACTCCTTGTCGGTCGCGCCCATTTCACAACATCATCCTAAAGCTGGCCTCAGCGTGCAGGTGCGTGTCCGTGCATCCACACTAACAACATCCGAACTTTTTGCAATAATGGATGTGCATATTGCGCATTTAAAATGAATGTGTTTTGCAGATCACCCCAAGCTCTGTAGAGAAAGTGTGTTAGCCTGGGGGGGCGTTGCTGGCAGCGCACTCTTCCTGAAAGGGGCGGTCCTCAATTTATGACGTCAGCTTGTTTTCGTGGTTAGAAGAGGGGCTGCAGAGAGCACAGGTTCTTAGAGGATTACTCATAAATGTGTGAATGAATCAAAATACAGCTTTGAGGTTGTTTAAAATGAGGAATGAACAGGATAATGCACTTAAAAGCTCAAAAATTTATTTTTTTATGGTATGGCCCCTTCAAAACAAACTTTTTGTTTCATCTTCTGGACAAAAACAAGCGGTAAGAGGTGAACTGAACTGATGCTTTATTGAACCTATTGTGAAGATCAGCATATACAGTATATCTCTTTCCTTTGTCGCTGCACTCGAGGTCTGCGACACTTTGTTGTGAGAAAGCGATCTCAACAGTAAAAAACAAGAAGAAGGAAGTGTGAAAAATCAATTGAATATTTATTTATTTTGTAAATGACCATGGTATAAGTGGGATAGTGCCCAACGAAGTCTACATTTTCAAAAATTGACGCACGCCGTGGAAGCCTGAAGGACCGGACGCAAGCGGAAGAGGGTCGCTTCTAACGTGTAATTAATCTGTATTAATGTCTATTAACATGTTCTTTTTTAATTAATTGCATGCTTTAATGCATCAATGTTGACAGCCCTGATATTTTCGTGAATTTTCTGTTAGATCAGTTCTTTTGTAAGATCAATTCCAGCATTTAATATGTAAATTATTTGACAAGTAAATGTCTCAATGGATTAGATAGATCTGAAGTTACACGTCATTTCCCAACATTGTAAAAAAAAAGCCAAAGCTGTGACATTTATAGAGGAAGAACCAACAGGTCCAGCAGCCACAGAACCAGAAGAACTGTTAAAGTGAAGAAGTTGCACATCAACAGTAAAAGAGAAAGGAATTACACAAAGAAAACTGAAACAAACTACTGCTAGTTTTAAAACAATTCATGAGCAATGGAAAGCCCATCCATCCATTCATCCATCCATTCATCCATCCATTCATCCATCCATCTGTTTATCTGCCCATCCATCCATGACGCCCTAGAATTTTAGTGCAAAAAAAAAGTTACTTTTCTTTTGGTTGATACTTAATCAATTATTAAAAATTAAAACACAGCAATCTAAACTTTCCGAAAAATATAAGACTTTTTTGAAAACATGGAGTTAAAAAATTGCCTGTTTTCTTTTCAATAACTGTAGTAAGAACTACCCAAAAACCGGTTTCAAAGCAAAATAAACGACTTCATTACACTTTAGAACAGATAAAAGTTCAAACAGTAACTCACGGTAATGCAGGAATTTATATTTTGTAGTCAATTAAACCCCTGAACTCGCCTTGTTTTATCTTAACTAGCTTACCGCTTTTGATTCTATCAGCCGAAAGAGAAACAGGCTTTAAAGATGAAATCACCTTAATACCTCCTGCACAAGGAGAAGAGGAAGAAGAGGAACATGTCTGGTTTGGTGGACTCATGGACTGCAGTTTCAGACTCTTCACCGGCAGGAAGGGCATAAAGAGATTAAAACAGGAGCTACGTGGATTTTACTGTAAACTTTTTATTTTCTCTGCCAAGTTCAACAAAAAATTAGTACAAAATGTTTTTTTTTTGCTTAGGAATATAAAGCGTTTTTTATTTTTACAGTTCATTCCTCCTCCTGTTTAATTTAGGGAAACAATTCTTTCCCTCCGAACCTGAAACGACCTCCAACAGACGTTTCCAGCCTCTTTGAAGAACAACATCAAATATTTATGCTGATCTATATCAAGTTTGTTTTTATGCAGATCTGGTGGCTTTCCAGGTCCTCTGTTCTGGCTCAGACTTTGACTGTGATGTTTTTGGCTGTGCAATAAAATAAGTGATACCATAACCATATGGTCACGGTGCATTTTTATGAAACACACTGAACTGAGCGAGCTTTTGTTTTTCTACCTCTGAAAGTTTCTAGCTTCCTTCACAAACTGCTGAGTAACTTTTATAAATTCCCTTGTCGACCCTATTATATTGAATAATAAAAAGAAAAAAAATATTGTTAAAAACTTGCAGAGTAAGTCTGCATGGCAAACCCAATACACCTGGATGGCACTGCTTTGCAGCTTCTGGTCCACAACCCATGGGTTCATGAAGGAATCACACTTTAAAATCATATCTAATGTAGCCTGTGGGTGACGTTTTACTAAAAATGGTAACTGGTGCAGACTTGTACAGCACTTTTCTACCTTCCTTGAAGGCCCAAAGTGCTTTACAGTCACAGTCCCATTCATGCACTGATAGCGGCTCTGCTGCTGAACACTGGCACCAACCTTCGACCAGAGGCAATGAGGGGTTCAGTATCTTGCCCAAGGACACCTTGACACATGGGCAGGCAAGGCGAGAATCGAGCCTGCAATATTCTGCTCAGGGGCCGACCGCCCTTTCCACTGTGCCATGGCCACCCCAATAAAATGATTTAAGTTTCTATCTGATCTTTGTCTTTTTTGCTGACCTGAAACAGAAACATTGGATCACTGATTATACATCTGTCAACACATTAACCCTTTGACATATACATTCTTTTGGACCACCATAACTCTTCAACCGCAATTAATGTAATTCCGGGGGATTGTGAAGTAGGGCAAAGCGGCTTTGTGCCGATATGGCACAGTTTTTTGTATTTTCTTTCGTCTTGCTCCTCCTTTTCATATTGAAATGTTTTGATGTTTCATGGTGGTGCAGTGGTTATACCTTTCACCTCACCGCAAAAAAGCTCTGGTTCAAATCCTGGCTGGGTTCTTTCAGTGTGGACTTTGCATGTTCTCCCCCTGCATGTGTGGCTTTTTCCAAGCATTTGATCTTTCTCTCACAATCCAAAAACTCTAAAGTGTCCCTAGGTGTGACTGTGAGTGTGTATGGGTGTGTGATTGTAACCCTGCAACAGGCTGGCAACCTGTCTAGGGTGTTGCCTGCATTCAACCAATAGCATCAGGGTGAATGATGTTTCATCCTGACTCAGTTTGTTCATGAAGCTGCAAATAAAGAATATTAAAAAATAAAACATGGATTTATGAATGCTGTGCTCCATCAGAAAGTCTTGGATATTTTAGCAGGATAAATCTCATTTTGTGTCAGAATTTCCTCACTACTTGGTGGGCTGACCAGGGATTTCACCATTTTATCGGAGTTTCCAAATCTATAATTTTAAAATCCAGTGTAATAAAAACGTCCCAGAAGTCTCTGTGAAAACCAGTGTGCATAATTGTTCACCAAGTTAGTGAATATAGACCACAATGCATTTTAATAATTTGTCATTTGTCAAAAAAAAGTATTTAAACATTTTTTGGTTAAAAATTGTTCAAGTTTTAAACATCAGAACACAGTGGATTCAGAAAGTCTTTGTAAAATGTTTACATTAAAGTAAAAAAGAAAAAAAAGTTTTTACTTGTCGTGGAAAGTCTAGCACAATATTGTATTAGAAATTATTGTAAGACTATTTTTTAAACAGTTTTATTTTTCCAATAACTGATACATTTTGCCAGTAGGAACTTTCATTTAGTTCCTAGTAAATTTATGTTGAGGGGGAGCGTTAATTTAGTAAACACGGGAGCGCCGCATGGGTTTATTCCAGTAGGAACATTAGTTTAGTTCCTAGTTAACTTGTGTTGGGGGGGGGGGGCGTTAATTAAAGAGGCACGCGCAAGAGACATGACGCACCCGCGTCTTTCAAGTAAACGCGGGAGAGCCGCTGTGAGGGTAGGACATGGTTTATCCTTTTCTCTCATTAAATTTCTGTACTAAAAACGTTTAAATGGGACTGAAGCTGTACAGGAATCTGACTATAAATTATATAATGGACAGATTCATGGGTAATCTAACAAAACAACTATCATCTCTCTAGGCTGTGTGGTGTTAAAACTTGCGTTTCTGTTTGATTTATTTTAGTCTGATAAACGTGCAACTGCTATGGCTCACTCCACAATAAACTGAGGTCTGACAACAAAAAGGGAGAGAAACGAAAACAAAACAAAAGTTTCAAATACAAAACTGCATGTTTACGGATAAACATTTTTTTTTCATTTGGTAACCATTTTAGTTTAGTTTTTTTTTTTTTAATTCAAGTTTCAAATTTACAAATTTCCCCACATTTTTAAATAATCCCGTCAAGTTTGCAATGTGTACTTTCGAGTTTAAAATAGTTTTACATTTTTTGTTTAAATGTATTCATTCATTCATGTGACCCCATAAATACTGTTTCCTACGGAAGCTGAAAACAGCCTACACTACTTTTTTTTTTCCCCCTTAAAAAAATGTTCTTTTTACCCGTTCTCTTGATATAACCAGATGATCTGGTTATCACGAGAAAATGCTTCCATACTTTCCATATGTTAAAAGACCAAGACCCTAGTGACCCGCAGCCATTTTGCAGTGGACTGAAGTATTGCAGCGGCTTGGCGCTGTTTGAGTTCTACTTTTTGGAACGCACCAACACACAATTGTTGGCCCAGGGTTCTGTCGTTCGACCTGCTGTCAGGGGTTCTAGGGAAAAAAGTGGGGGGTGGGGGGTGCTGGTGCATGAGATGGAATTAAGGTGTTTGAGGAGCGCAGCTCCAATAATAAATGAAAAATGGACATTAAAAAAAAATTCAACTTTTTTTTTTTTTTGCTGTTGTTGACAGTTGTTGGTGTTAGCTGTACGGCGTTGGTTACAACCTGCAGTAACCACAAAATAAAAAGGCTCAAAACAGATAACGTCTCTGCATTTCAGTTTGGGACAGGGAGAGAGGGATGCTATAGCATATTCTTCATTATCTCAAAAGGTCAGAAAAAAAGTAGGCTAGGCCGTTTTCATGTTCTGTAGTTTGCAGTACTTTGAACATCTAAACCACTTTGAGGCTGAAGTATGGAAAAGGGAAAATGTTTCAATAACGAAAACCAAATGTTGTAAAATGTGGAATAAAACACAAAGTCTCCAGATTTTTTTTTTTTAACCGGTATGTATTTTTTTAACGTTTCCAACCTCCCTTCATTTCATGCGTCTACAGTTGTCAACATTATATTCTCCTTCCAGCTCTTCTTGTCTTTAATATGAAGCGTAGCTTACGGTAGATGAGGGCAGAGCCAGCACATCATTACCTGGTGGTGTTTTCACTCTGGTTTGAAGTTTCCCTAAACAACATTGATGGACTTTTAACTGACTTTATGGCGAGCTTGTTATCAGCTCGGATGTGCTGACTTCAGCTCACACTCCTGGTGTAACATCTCAGCACCTCATTATACCTGTACTTTAGCACATCTGTCAGCTTTCAGAGCAATTACTGCCACAGACACAGCAGTTACACGTGAAGATTTTTCTTAATCATGAGACTGGATGTTAAAAGACAATGACAGAGCTTATATTAGGGAGGGAAGATGGAGAAAGGATGAAGAAAATGGGAGGAAATGCAAAGAGTATATAAACATGAAGGGCTGCTTTCTTCCGCTTTGTAGTTTCTTTACTCTGACCCACATTTCCTGGTTAGTTGTTTGCCTCCAAGGACTTGGCTTTGTTTTTCAGAGTTGCTTCTCTCCGTCTGGCCATTTCAAACAAAAACTGCCTTTTCTGTAAACGACTCCAAATGTTGTCTTCTTGCACGACTCAGAAATTCTCTCTCAGTCTAATATTGAAAATTAACTGTTATCAATACAAATATATAGAAATTACATAAAAAGTGGAGGTTTTTACAAGTCATGCAGGCAGAAGAATTTAAATTTAGCATCTAATGATTTTGCTCTACAAAAATTACTACAAACACCAAAAACTATGTGAGAAAATAGTTATGTTTACTAATTAACCAAAAATACTTAGTGTTTATCAGCAGAATACAAAAAAAGTTGACATTTTTCAAACATAATTTTAACATTTGAATATGTTAGTGTTTTAGTTACAGTTGTCTGGAACATGTCTTAAACATGTGTCAATTTAGTTGCAGTCGATTAGAGAAATTAGAATCCAGCATTCCTGAACAACGTAAATGAACCTTTAACTGTTCTGTGTTTTTAAGATACTAATTTGGGATTTCAAGTGAAAGCTGTTTTACATTCAGTGTTTTTTTCTGGTTTCTTCACTGTCATGAATTACGGTCTTTTCTATTTTACGCTAAGTGTTTTCAACAGAAAACATGTTTTATTAACTGACTTTTTTTTTTTTGTGGAAAAAAAACTCCCAAAACTTTAGAAGAACGTTTTACAGACATGTTCCAGTACAACTTCTCCACCATGCTAACAGACAATCACTTGACATTGCATAATAGATTACCAGATTTTTGCAATATTATTTATTTAATATTCATTATATATACAGGTATTTTTTCAAAAAGTCAGATATATTTAAAAGTGCTGTCAATGGTCCCGTCATCTAACTGACGTTGACCATAGATAGATAGTGCTGTCAATCAATGAAAAAAATAATCTGATTAATCACACTTTTGGATTGTTATTAATAACAATGTTAACGAAATCAATTTCATACAACAAAATTGAGCTTTTCAACAAAAACAGGCCAGGTAGAAAATGTTTCCTTTATTTTTACTGTTTGAAATGTTTTAAATTGTAAAGTGTTAACTCAGATATCCCAGAAATGTAATTTGTGTGCACAAAACACATCAACAGTAAGATGAGCTGAACTGTAAAAACTTTTATGTCTGCAGTTTTACTCCAAGAAAATAAAAATGCCGATATGCAGCCATAAGAAACAAACAATGTGCTTCTGCACTTTAAATGGTCCGTGTGAATACTCTTTTCTGATTGGCAGCTGGGTGTTCCAGAAGAAGTTTTGTCACAATGTTTGATATGTTCAAGCTTCTTCAAAATAAACTTTTTTTTCATGATGTGGACAAAAACAAGACGCACGCTGCGGAGTCCTGAACTGGCGGAAGACGGTTGCTTTGTGAGTATGATTAATTTGCGGTAATAAACATTAACGGTTTTTAAAATTAAACGCGTAGTTTAATGCATTAACCTTGACAGCCGTAATATAAAACTAAATATTTTTTTCCATAAATTATTTCAGTCAACTGAATTTCAGTCTAATTTTTTCACAACTACGAAAAACACTTGATACTTTTACTTTGAAAATGAGAATCTTCACACTTAAATTGGGGATGGAAAGTTTGGGCACTCCAGGTAAATGTTAAATTATTGTGCATAAAGAACTCAAGGAAAGATTGAAAAATCTCCTAAAGGCATCAGTTTACAGATTAGACATCCTCTTAATATGTCAAAAAAATAGGTTTTATGTCCATCATTTACCCTTTCAAAATAACAGAAAACAAAAAATGTCATGTGTAAAAGTTTGGGCACCCTGCAGAATTTATGGTATGCTCCGTCCCCTTTGGAAAAGCTGAGACCTGACAGTGTCATTGATTGTTCACAATCATCATTTGCAAAGACCAGGTGATTTCAATCTCAAAAATTGTAATTAATCTGAGTCATCTGACCTCGCCCCAACAATCGGCATCATGGGTTCTTCCAAGCAGTTGTCCAGAACAATGAAACTGAAAATAGTTGATGCTCACAAAGCAGGAGAAGGCTATAATTACATATCAAAGTGTTTTCAGGTGCCAATATCCTCTGTTTGGAATGTCATTAGAAATGGCAGTCAACAGGAGTTTTAGTGGAATTTAAAGTAAAGAAAATATTGCAGTGTCATGTAACATATTTTACCCATTTAAATGTATTAAAGTAGTTTAAAAAAGAAATGGAGCTGCATTAAACAAGAACTTAATTAAAACATTCATCAGACATTTTACTGCAAATGTTCATTAAGATGAATTTAAAGTTATTAAAATGTTAGTGTTGTATTTGGATTGTTCAAAAGCAGTCAAATATTTTTTAACACCTCGTCCTGCAAATGTTAGTTTTTTTTTTTTTTCAAGAAAAAAATAATTATTGAAGTTGTCATTTTTTTCTTTTTATCTGAAGAACTCATTATAATGGGTTGCAACACATGCAAATACTGTAGAGAGAGAATGAGTCCAGTGTGTTTCAGAATATTTTTCTGTGCAACTGTTCTTTTCCTTGAAGACCACAAACACAACGTCACACAACTGAGACATCAATTACGTGAGCAAGGTGAAAGAATGAAAGGGCTCATCCATCACAGAGAGAGGCAAGGCAATTTGAATTGGCAGCTGTCTCCTCTGTGGGCCGAAGACTCGAGATGCTCGATAAATTATAATGCAGAGCCAGTCCTGTTGCCAAGTTTTCAGTGACAACCCAGTATGTCACCTTGTTTATGCACCAATCTGTTTTTGCATTGAAATGCAAACAAAGCTATTCATAAACGTCATAACTTTCAAATATTTTGTATTTATCTGCACTCAATGATTTTTGAACAAAAGTCTTATCTGACCTGTTGGTTATAACACCACTGAATTCCACCACTTATCACACAATTTGATGTGCTCCAAAAATATCTGACTGCAAATAAACATAAATATATGCATTGGTTTATACTTTTCTGACAGTTTGGTATTTTATTATAAGGTTTTCTGATGGAGAAAAAAAAGAAAGAAATTGACTGCTATTTAAGTTAGGGGTCGACTCATATGTCTTTTTTTTTTTTTTTTAAGGCCGATACGATTCCGATATTTTTTTTAAGGCTGGGTGGCTGATAGCTGATATTTAGGCCAAAATTCATTTGCAATATTCATTTTGAAAACTCATGCTATTTTTACAGCATTTGGGAAGCCTGTAGATAAAATTATTTTTTTAATCAAACAATCAAGACAACTTCTGCACACATAATAGATATTTTGATTTTGTTTGTTTTTTTTCAATCCCACTATACCAGTTTTAAATAGTCAAACAAACATATTTATTTTTTGATGTCCAATTGCCCCTGAACTCACCATGGCATGGAGTTCCTTGGTGACGAGTGCGGACTTTGCCAGAGTTAAAAAGGGATGTGAGAGCAATTCGGGAAGGTAGGATTATTTTTTTCTGTCTTTATATCAAACATTCGGAGTAAGGGCATGGGCCACGCACATACAAATGGGCACTGCAACTGCAGGGCAGTGGCTGCGTGCGTGGTCATCGGGCTAGCAAAACAGCCTATTGCACGCGCCAGTCACATACACTGACACACACTTTATGTAAACATGTCATTTTTAAGGCCTGGATTCTCTCAATCAACACAGAAAGATCTAAAGATAAATAACATTTACGTTGTCATTATTGTCTTGTTTTTTCATGGACAGGCGGTGCTCTGCTGTGGCGTACCTTTACGTGTGTCACTCAGTATTTTGTATCTTCATGCTTTCCTGCTACAAAACTCAACAGAATTTAATCTGATTTTTAAAGTTTTATTACACAGTAACAAAATAACGGGTTGCTTACATGTCTATATTTTCAGCATCTTTTTTAATTTGGTGATTTACAAACATGTTTAGCGGTGAGTTAACAGAGCTGCTGCTGTTTTTTTTAAAAACACTTTTATGATATTCTGCACAACGCTGCGAGTTGTAATAAGATGAGGACAGAGAATTTTATTTGTTTGAGACCATAGCCACATACATGCACGCGTACACCCTCCAGAGCTTCACCACAGAGATAACTTTTCTCTCCGCTGTGGTTTAACTGCCCCAACCTCCTCGTTGCAAATAGTTTCTATTTCTGATTGCCTCTGCGTGGTTAACCAATCACACTGGGTAACACAATGCTGAAGACAGGCGGCTGCTTCCAAGCCAAATACAACCAGTTCAATATCCGCCATCAGACTGAAAAAAAGGACGATACCAATAGGTGTCAAAATAGCCAATATCAGCGCCAATGTGGATATTGATATCAGGCTGCTGACTGGTCAATAAAATAGTGAACAACTGCATTTTTACATCTGTTCTCTATATCAGCAGTCTCCAAATTTTTTAAGGCCATGAACCGGTATATGTCAGACAAAATTTTAACGGACCGGTCTGTATGTGGATGAAGTGGGCGTCAGATTTTCTTTTTTGTTAGAACTTCCAGTTTCCCTTAACTTTTGAGGGTGAAGTTTATCTTCATCCTCAATAAAATCTCAGCAGCTGATGAAACTTTATTTGTTCAATAGATTTCGTGTAGGAAATTAAAATGTGATATAGATTCTCTCCATAGCTGTTAAAGTGGAAGCTAGAAAAGCACACCAACTTCAACCTTGTCCACCTTTTAAGGTGCAATAGATTTAAAACAAACCATCACAAAAACTGTTATTTTAGTATAATGATAAATGTGAATCTACTGTTTATTAGCAACATCCTCGTAACATTAGGCAGTCGCTTGCTGAATATTCTGCATTATTAATGTGGTCTGTGGGAACAACTGCTGCAATAAATCATATTTGGATTAAAGACTCCTGATTTTGTTGAAGGTTCTTCCTATGTTTCTTCACTTGATCTGTTCTGCCAAAAGAAACTTTCTAAATATCTTTGCTTTTGTTAACTTTGATAGCTTGGAGGTTTCAATGTAGCAGTGCGGCTGCTTTAAGAAAGTAGTAAATGTATTTTTGACACAAGCGACTTGACATGCCTCAAGAATTAGTTGGATGTGGTGGAGAGAATCCAGTAGTTTTCCAAAATAAAACTCCCTTCAGAATCCAATTATAAATAAAACAGAAAAAAATTAGGTCATGCATTTTATCTCTGCAGTTTGGTACCAACTGTCCCATGGACTAGTACTGGTCTACAACCCAGCGGTTTGGGACCACTGCTTTAGACATTAAGACTTTAGCTAAAGTGGTCCTCTGAGTATTAAGTTTGTGGAGTTGCCCATTGTTCTATTTTGGGGCCACTTTAGGGTTTTCTGTTTATTGATGGGAGATTGCTGTCAACCTTAGTGTTTATTACCATTCTGATGATAGTCAGTTGTACATATAAAGTCTCAGATTAAGGTTAAGATTAACTGTGTTAATCCCTGTTGGTAAGTGAAGTGAGAGTAGGAGCATATAAACAGTGACTATAGTAACTCACAACATAATCTGAATAGAGCCATTAATGGGTTAAGATATTGTATGCATACATCTAGAAAATCAGAATATGATGGAAAAACTTTAGTATTAAAATGAACATAGTTTTTTTTTGTTTGTTTAAATTTTCCAAAAAAAACTAAATTTTAGATTTTTCTTATCTACAGACGATAATCATAAAATAACCTGAGATAAATGCTGAAGTATGCTTAAGTACTTAATAAGAAAAATTAAAGGCCTAAATAAGTGGATTCATTAGCTAAAAATGTAGAAATCAAACTTAGATGTTTCTGTTAAATGTTAAATAACTCATTGTGTTTTGTTTGCTCAGCAGATCCTGGATCTTCAACTTTCTCAATAATTTATTTTTCCAAAAATCCTTTTCTGTTGTTGAAGACAGAGCAGGGTCTGCAGTTGTAGCTTTCATGATGTTTTGCTCCTGTGCTCATCTCCCAGATGATGGTCATTGTGTTCTTCAACGATTTTTGGTGCAGATGTTGATTTAGTTGTTGTTTTTAAATTTTTTATATACTGACTTGGAGTGGAAAAGTCAAATTATAGATTCTAAGTCAGTTTATGAGCCATAAGGTGAAAGCTGTATTGTTCATCTGTTTCCACAATGGAGGAACTAAAAACTTTTTTTCTTAGTGACAAAGATATTTACTTCACTTGCGTAATTATATTATTTACATGCGCACTGCGGTTTGGGTTAGGGATGGGCCGATAAAATTTTTTCTTGCCTATACCAATAACAGATATCTTCCCTGCAGCTGTGACCAATAGCCGATATTTGCAGATACCAACATTTAAGTGTCTAGAACAGGGTTGACTGCCTAGGAAGAAAGACAGTGGCACGACGGGCTGTGACAGCAACAAGTAGTTGATCTGTCATCTGTCAGGGCTCGGAAAAATTAGAAATCAGCTAAATGAATACGGAGTGCCGCAGAGGCTGGACTGGACCAGATGCAGTGCGAGGGCCTCTCAGAAATTACAGGGTTTTTTTTCTCTCTTTTTTGTATTTTGTTGATTGTCTATAACTGTAAAGCGCTTTGAGCTGCAACACATGAAAAATGCTTTTAATAAATAATGATTGGTTTATTGATTAGTTCAGATTATTGAATTATAACCAAACAAGGTCAGATTATACCCAGACTTTCTTTCTGTTCTGCCAAATGTCAAAATGAAATGTGACCAAGTTTTAAAATTAAAACTACAGCTGATCACTACTTCATGTACTGGGGGTGAAAATGAAGAATGGCGCTGTCCAGGTGCGGAAAATGTAAATTACTTTGATTAGCAAACTAATGAAAAAGTAGAAACATTTAATTTTACATGCAGTCAAAGCAACATCACTAAGTAAGCAACTTACATTAAGTTACTCAGACCCTGTCTTATAGTGTAACAAAAGATAAATAAGTCAAAAGCATACGCTTATTTATTTATTTATTTTAATGTATGAGATATGGGGAACCGATATATTCCCCATTCCTAGTTTGGGTCACCTGTAAGCTCCTGGTCCAATGGGAGAGCAGTAATTTCCAAGATGACAGCGAACAGTACAAGCTGTATGGAGGAGTAAAAGACTCTTAAAATGTAAAAAAGTGGTATAAAAGGTGCTACATGCACTTTATATCTATATAAGAAGAAAAATACTGGATTTTATGGCCAAGACGTGAAATATTCAGAAAGAACGTCAAACTGTGGCTTTGAGTGGCGAGTCCAAGACAATTTCTGAAACTTATCAAAACTGCATTACATTGAACTTCATCAATGTTCCAGAACATGCTGTTTTTTAATCCAATTTGATAGAGATGTATTGATTAAAAAAAAAGGCTTGGATCCATTTGAGAAACATAAGAGACAACATCCATGTGTCCATGAAGCAGAGAGTTGTGAGCCTGTGCCAAACACCTCAGGATCAACAATTGAAAAACTCCCAGAAGGAAACTTCAGTCAGAAATGGGTTTTTCTGTTGCTTCCTCTGTTCTGGCTGTCCTGTGCATCATACCCAAGAACAGAAAGGTTTTTCTTGGTAGAGGGACTAGACAGCGTTGTCCACTCCCCCCCCTCTCTTTTTGCTATATTTATTGAACCTCTGGCTGCTGCAATAAGACAGCGTGAGAGCATTAAAGGAATTAAAACAAAACACAGTCATCATAAAATTTGTCTTTATGCAGATGACATATTACTTTTTCTAAACAATTCACATTCCATTAGTGAAACAACAATTAATAAGTTCTCCTCCATCTCTGACACCTGTGCCCAGGTAGATAAAGATATCAGTGTCAGCCAAATGCATGAAAGAAAATCTTCCACTGGTACAGATCTTATCAGCAGGTATGTGGAAAATAACTTGTCTCTCAGTCTCTTACACTCTCACAGACACTACTGAAGTATTTTGTTTAGAGTTGTGTTGATTTGAACCTAATTCAGTAGGCAACACTGTATATGTTTTCAAATAGGGTACTGTATGACATGTTAATTTTTGTATGTTTTATTTTTGTTAAATCCCCTTTAGGGACAGATTGACACATTGAGAATGGAGAATTAAAAGTGACCTAGATGACTGACAGTCCTGCTCCTCAAAGTGGGCTGCAGTTGGTTCACTGCAGGTCCAAGCAAGGCAAATGTGAAACAGACAAATGTTGCATGTCAGCAAAACTGTCTTAGAATGATTTGTGTAGGTGCATACACTGTGTGAATGTTGAGAAGGAAACAGAAGATAGAGATTCATGGGATGTTATTTCTGACAGAGATGGGGATGATTATACAACTGAAATAACCATAAAACATCATCTACAAATAAAAGAAAAGAAACCCCGCAGCTGTAAACACTGAAAAAAATGAGAAGCAATGCTGTGAGATTGATCATGTATAACATAGATCATCTTTAAGGCGCACTAAAAGCTTACTTTTTTCAAAAATTGGCCATGCGCCTAATAATCCAGTGTGCCTTTTGTGTGTACCAAGTTCCAAAATCTGTAAAAAATGTTCTTGTGCAACTTTGGGAAGTGCTCTATTCCACTGACTGTCGGACCAGTCCTCGCTGACACAGGAGCGACAAGCGTCTGATTTCGAGCATCCTGAAAGTCCACGCTCCCTACACGCATAGCTGTGTGCCAAGCTTTGCTTGCACAGCACGGTGAAATTAGGTTCATTTTTGACATTCACCGCACATTGTGATAAGCGGCAAACGCTTTACCTAACGCTTTTACCTAAAAAAAATCTCGAGATGCATGTCGTTAAAGTTTTAGTGTTTTATGCTGAGTCAGCCACACTGATTGTTGAACTTTAATATTTCTGATGGAAGTCAGTCTGGTGATCAATGGACATGAAGTGGAATCTATGTGTGTGAGCACAGAGGTGTGCAGACTCAGTGGGAGCGCTCCGCGCAGCAAGGAAAAAAAACGCTCAGCTGGATAAAGAGCTAAGGACCACTTGACACTAAGACTCCGTATCTGTCAATCTCCTTCCCATCATTCCAAGCCGGAGTTTGCACAGAAGAATAGAGAGTGCGTGTACTTTTGGAAAGACTTGGTTTCTTTAGATGGAGATGAATGTTCTATTCTGCAGATGTCAGTTTGGTTTAAGGCAATAACTTAAAACCTGGATTATTTTTCCCTTTCCAACATTAGTTTAGTGATGGATCACTCAAGCAGTTTTTTTTTCATTATAAAATGGAATTTTGTTCCAGTTTTGTTTGCTACTTAGAATTCAGACACACTGGAGGATAAACTGCTGTTTTGTTTCAATCAGAGATGTCCATAAAGATATACTGCATTCATTTACTTAGTTTTACAGAACATTTCCTGATGTGTTTGGATAACTGTTTGTATTGTCTCAAATATTCTTGAGCTGAAGATCATACACTGAGTGGTGGAGTAATCAAACAACCATCTCTGTGTTCCAATGTTGCTCTGACTTTTTAATATCTACTGTAATTTCAGGATAAAAAGTAAAAAAAGGGCTGAGTGTCCAAGTTAGCAACAATATTTTGAAGTGGTTGTGCATAGGGGTATATTCAATTCAATTTTATTTTTATAGTCCAATATTACAACATAGTTGTCTCAACCGAAAAACATATTGTCCGGTGATCTATTAAAACAATAGTATTGGATGGATGAGATGTTAGATCTTGTAGCATTGATTTTACCAATGCGAAGTTGTTAACATGCACACATCACGTTATAATAAAATAAACCTACTACCAGAAGAAGGGGGAAGAAAAGAGGGATTAGAAAGGGCACAAAATACATACATACATAAAATTGGAGTATGATTACAGGGAAGGGGGATGCTAATTCACGTCTGTGAAGCATTTGATAAAGCAGCGGGAACACGCAGTGATTTTTACAGGATCCAGACCGACCTGGAAGATAAACCTGCTGGACTTACAGGAGAAACCAAAAAGTTCAATGAAAGTGTTGATTTGGAGATGGTGGTATCGTTAGACACTGACTACACTATGACCCTGATGCTCTTCTAATGAGCTGCCGGCACACGGACTGAATTAATGTCGGAAAACATTTTCACAAAGCAGCTTTAAGCAGATAAATACACATTATAGTGCTCAGCTAGGTAGTGGTAGCCTCCTACTTTGAAAACTTTTTAGGCCCCTGAATTATCTATACTGAGGGCCCTCGCTGTAACACACTCACCTTTTGTGGGGAAAATGTGTGAAAAATGTTGATATCTGTCTGAGAAAATATATAAAGTGTGTAGTGAGGATATTTACCTCCTTAACACATCTAGAATAATTGTGAAAATAAAGATAACTACTTTGTGATTTTTATCTATTGCGGCAGTTTGAACGTAATCCCTGCAACAAACGATGGACCACTGCACTTTACTCAACATAATCCTAGACTAGTTTTGTCGTGTTTGAGTCACTTCTAATGTCGATTCAAATAAAGTGAACAAATATAGTTTCTGCCATTTAGGTTTTCTACAAACTCAATTCCAGTGGCTCCTTTCTGTTTTCTAGCTCTAACTGACAGTTCTTCATCCCACATTGTACCATTAATTTGTTTTGTACCTTTTTTGCTCTTCAAAAAACTATTTAATGGCCTGTTTCTCATTATTTGTTTCCTTCCAGTATTTCTATGAATGTGTCTGAGGTTCTTTGTTTCGTCACATCTGAGACTTTCCTTTAAAACAAGCACACACAGAGAAAACATTTGTTTCCAGTCCGGGCGTTATCGAATAGAGACCACGCAACAACAGCTCTGACGTGATGTCCATTGTTCCTTCACAGCAGCTGTAAGACATTTCCATGGAAACAGAAATGCACTGCTTCAGGCAACTTCTGTCAAATTATTATTGTTTAATTCAACCCAGGCTTTAGAAATGAATAATTTGATTCGGAAAGCTGCAGATGGAGTTTAATCCTGAACTGACTGATGTCAGAAATGACAAAAAAGAACAACAGTTTCAATTCAGCAAAAGACAATAAAATGAAAACGAATAGAAAGATTTGCAACCGTAAACGATGTACTACTCATCGCTTTGCTCAGCAGCTGTCTTCTTCTGCTAACTTGTATCCTAATAACGCAACAACCTGGGACCCCAGATAGAGGATGCAGAGAGAGCAGGGAGGCAAATATTGAGATTTTTCTTTTTACATTTCTGCAAAGTTTAAAAAAACAACTTTTTGCATCCAATTTTCTCACTAAAAGGTTAAATATTCCTTTCTTAAGCCGTAGCTTTTGTTTCTGTGCTTCCTGGATGAAAATATTTAAAGCATCTTTTGAAATTTCAAATATCATTCAAAGTAATTGCAGTGGTGGAGAGTCTGCCCTGAGACTGTGAGGTCATGGGTTCAAATCCCCACACAGGTCGTAGCAAAAGCTCTAAAATGGGACCCAGGCCTCCCTGCTTGACACTCAGCATTTAGGGGTTGGATTGAGGGGGGTTTTTGCAGCTCACTGCTCCCCCGGGATGGGACAAATGTGGTGAACAAATTTCACACTCTCATCTGTAAGACAACCTTTCATTGTATATAGAGAACTGGACTGAGTGGCCCCTCCCCTGCTGTGTTCCAAACAGGAAGTACCCGCTGGCTCCAACACTTCCCATAGACTTCTATAGAGAAATGAACAGCTATTACTTTGTCATTCTGTTGGTCAGTATGACCATTTTTACTTTGATACTTTTTTTTTTTTACATGTTCTTGATAATCCTCTTTTTTTCATAATATTTTTTTAAGTTATTCAAGTTATAAACTGGCCAGTCAGATGCCTGAATAAAAGTAGGTGGAGCCTGCTGGCCCCCATGTTCAACGTTCAAAACATTTGACAGATTTTGCGGTGTAGACTTCCAACAAGCTCACTTCTGATTGGTAAGAGTGGTTGCCATAGAAACATTTACTTTGTATTTACTAATCACTGCTTTCTGATGTTGTCTGGCTCCAATATGATGGCGTCCAAATCTCAAGAAAAGGGCAACTGAATTGACTTCATTTGGTTGGAGCCAGAAGTAAAACATTTTCAATGAGTGAAGTCATACTCACTCAGTCCAGTTCTAGGACACAGTCAGTGAGAACGACTGATGAAACCTTATGCAGAACTTGATGCCTTTGATGGTTGAGAACATTTTTTAGTTTATGTTGTTAAACTAAGCAAGTAGTGTTTTACATTTCACTTTTTTCCCTGTTCAACGCTATATTTATATAAGCCCCACTCCCTACTTCTTGTCATGCCGGTTGGAGGGCCACTATGAATTTTTGGGCCCTCTGAGGCTTTTGGAGCTTCCCTAGTTTCTCTTCGTTGAACGAGTTAGCCTCTGGGTATGCTAATAAGTTGATCTAAATAATCCATAGTTTACAACATACATAAAACATACCACCATTCCATATTATTTATTAGTACAGTTTGTCCCTGACATAAATAACTTATCTCATCTTACAGCAAACGAATCACTTAAGAGACGCAATACCAGGAAACTATAAAATTACCTGTCATTTCTGAAAACACTCAAAATCAAACGTCTGCAAGGCGGATGCACATAAGAAGCAGTAACGCAAACAGCAATATGACAGTTAGTCAAACAAACAGTGAGGGTAGAGGAAGCCCAAACCATATGCTGCTCCACAGCCTGTGTTCACTGAGAGGTGTCATGGAGGATCAAAGCCTTCGTCAGCGCTCTCGCTTCCAGTGAGAATTCAGAGCTGTGCAACTCTTAGCTCAGCTAAGGGATTAGGCTAGCCTTGAATTTAACAGGGTGGTGGGGGGGAATTTTAGCCTACAGGGGGTGGCACATTTCTATTTATGGCATGAGCTGCATAAAATGAGGCTTGGTGTCTTGCAGGCATCCACTCAAGAGGAGAAATACTGCGGTACAATTACACCTCGGCACAAAACGAGGATGTTGCGTGTGTTCTTTATTCAGAATGAAGCTTGAAACCGCTGCTTCATGAGCCGCAGTTTCGCAGACTAAGCACTTCTGATTGTTAGATTCTCCTCCCTGTTTGTCGCTCTGTGACGACGAGCCGGGGAAACACGAGCGGAGGTGTCTTCTCCATAAGCCTACAACGTTCGATTTAATTGGAAACAAGCTGTGCTTCAGGCTTTTGACTGTCATTTATTGAGATTTCACTCAGGCCTGCTGTGACATTCACCGTTTAAATGAATGCTACACATAAACTGACCAATTAAAAAGCAGCTGTGCACACAAGGGTGACCAGAGGAGGTGGGGAGTGGAGGAGAGGGTCAGTTTGGAGTGAAAAAGAGACATCTGTACAAAACAGTTCTGACAGGAACGCCAATGCTGCCCATTTTCTTTCAACCCCAATTAACTAGCCTAATTTTGAGATTTTCTTTCTTGAAAATGAAATGTGTAAAAGAAACATTGTTTTTGAAAATACCAATTTTATTTTCATATTTTTTTCTTTAGTTCAAGTTATTCAAGTTATAAGCTGGGCAATCAGATGCCTCAATAGAAGTAGTTGGTGTTGGATTGAACGTTCGAAGTGTTTGACAGATTCTACCGAACCAGCTTGTAAGTGGAAGGGGTGTGGTCTTCCAACACGCTTACTCCAAGAAATATTTAAGTCTAGTTGCTATGACTCAACCTCAAGACTATGCCACCTGGATGAATGAGAACCTTCAGCAACATGTTTACGCCTAATTGTTGAGACTGGTTGCCAAACAAACATTGACTCAGACCGACTCGGACCAATTACTGCTTACTGACAATTTCTTGTTCCAACATGGCAGTGTCCGTATTGCGAAAAAATGGCAACTGAATTTAGTTCATTTTGTTGGAGCTTAAAGCAAGTCATTTTCTGTGGGTTCCATCTCACTCACTTGGTCCAGTTCTCTTTTACACATCAGTGGTTCCTAGCAATACTGCTCCCTATTGAGCAATCACATTATTAATTTGTAAAGCGTTGCATATGGGTGCAAAGTTGCTCTTTTCCACATCACAATCCATTATAATTATGTTTATGGCGTAGATAGTTAAGAATTACGGTAGTTCAGAGAACATCACCACCTGTGCCGAAGCTCCGATGTTAACAGGTTAAAAAAATACGGATAACATTTTTTTACAGTGAAATTTCAATGCAATTCATCCATTGATAAATGAAATTATTGCCAGCTGCCACTAAACGAAAAGAAAAAAAATCAGTGGCTTATTTAGCAGTAGAAATGTGCAAAAAAATCTTTTTTAGACAGCTCAGCAGTACCTGATGAACTAATCTCTTCATCTTCAGAAACCCCCCCACTCAGGATCGAAAATAGTCTTAAAACTAACCAGAATCTCTCAAGAAATCCCAGACAATAACAGAGAAATTAAATTTACCTGTTAATCAAATGTGAAGTTGACAGCGTGTTGATGAAGAGCCAATTACCTGATCAGGGAATTCAACAAGTATGACGATAGTTCTGTCTTTTCCCTAAAGGTCTGTGTTAAAAAATTCATGCTGTTTTCTCCTCTTCCCTGGACAAATACGTGCTTAATAAAATGCTGCTTAATATTTAATCATTTGATGGTGCATTATTAAAACCACCATAAGCTGGTTAGGCATTTCCCATTGATTTGGCTAATTAACTGTGGATTTAGATGGGGAGATGTGTCTTTATTTGTTCACTCCATTTAACCTGACACAGACAACAGCAGCACATTCAAAGGCAGATGGAGGAGTAATGAAAAGAAAAGCAAGCATTCACATTATAAAACTGATGCCACTGATGTAGGAAAGAGCAATTTAAACGCCATTGATAATGTTGAATTAATTCCATGCCAGCTATTCATATTTAACATTTTTAGACAAAGCTGATCCTGGTAGAAGTGTGACGTTACAGCGTGCACCAAAGCTAATGAGACAGATTAATTTTAAATTCAAACATGATTGAAGGGTTAGTCTGTTGCCATAAATGATGTTTCCTCAGCCTGTATTCTACCTACAACATTGTATAATCTAAAAACTCTTTTTCACTCACTTTCTTTACAGCAGCTCTTATCCAGTCATGAAATTGTTTACAATATAGTTTTTAAATTGGGAATTTTAGTAAAACTATGAAAATGTTTTTCTTCAGTTTTAAAGATAAGAGTTGTTTGTGGAGCTTAAGTATCTTGGGGTCTTGTTCACGAGGGAGGGAAGATCAGAGCGTGAGATTGACAGGTGGTGCGCCTTGATGCGGTCGCTGTACCGGTCTCTTGTGAAGAGAGAGCTGAGCCAGAAAGCAAAGCTCTCAATTTACCGGTCAATCTTTGTTCCAGTACTCACTTATGGTCATGAGCTCTGGGTCATGACCTAAAGAACGAGGTTCCAAATATAAGCAGCTGAAATGAGCTCGCTCCCGTAGGTTGGAGGAGAGAGCTGAAGCAGAGCCGCTGCTCCTCCACATTCAGAGGAGCCAGTTAAGGTGGCTCGGGCATCTGGTTCAGATGCCTCCTGAGCATCTCCTTAGGGAGGTGTTCCGGGCATTTCCGACTGGGCGGAGACTCGGCTGGCCTGGGAACGCCTTGGGGTCCCCCCAGAGGAGCTGGAGGAAGTGGACGGGGAGATGGAAGTCTGGGCATCTTTAGTTAGTGCTTCAGGCTCCACCTACTTTTATTGAGGAATCTAATTTGTCATTTTATAACTTGAGGTACATAAAAATATTTTTAAAATTTTGGATTATGAAGAGTATGTTAAAAAAGGTATCAGAGCAGGAATGGTTATTCTGACCAATAGCATAGCCGTTTAATTCTCAATAAAAGTTTATGGGATTTTGGCTTCTTGGAGCCTGCAGGTACTTCCTGTTTGGAACACCTGGGAGTAGGAGTCACTCAGTCCAGTTCTCAAACACTGTCATAGGTAGTGCCCCAGAAAACATTGGAAATGCTCCTGATTTTTAAAGCTGCCGGTCAGAAAATATTTGGATTTTTTTCCCCCCCACCTCCTCTGGTCCACCCTTGTGTGCACACAAACTTTGTGATTTTTGTTGCAGTGTGTAGATAATCAGGTGTTCTTTAATGATAATTTGATAAAATAAATCCAGTCCTTTATTTCTGTAAAAATTCAGAGTTTTCATTGACAACGGAGTACAAACTTCAAAGTTCTATTCAGATATTACACGGATAAATGCCTGCTTATAAAGTCTTTGTGGGCAGGTTAGGCGGCTCATTTCTGAAGGGCATTTTGAAACTCAGGTACTTTGAGAGAGTGCTGGGAATTCTGGGAGCTGAACAGTGTTTTGGCAGCAGACCTGATTAGTGTCCTTCGTTTCACCGGCAGTGAAGTAATTCAGGAAAATAGCAGAGGATGAGTTTGAGGGTTTGCTGAAAACATTACAGTAGAAATGAAGATAATTTTGTTTTCTGATTTATTCAGCTGTGGTTTGTCCTCTACATATTGATATTCTCTGTTTTCATATAATCCTGCTGAGTTCACCAGAACAATCTTAAATGTTTCTTTTTTGCAGTGTTCTTGTTGGTTTTTGTAGGTTTTCCTGAGTGTTGATTCAGTAACAGTCTGCAGAGAGGCTACAGCTTCATTAAAGCCGGCAGAAAACTGTCTGCAGTGATGAAGGGCTGTTGTTAATGTGACAGGTAAAAAATAAAAAAAAGTTATTGTGTTTATCCAGAAAAAAAATCCATGTTAAGGTGACTTTCTCAGGGTGGCTGTATGCCGGAGGTAGAGCGGTCGACCTCTGTTAGGAAAATCGCAGTTTTAGTTCCCATTATGCCTGTCCATGTGCTGAAGTGTCCTTTGGCAAGATGCTGAACCCTAGACTGTTTGTGCAAATATTTGATTAAGAAGTTTTTTTTTGCACTCCCAGGTGTGTTCAATAGGCCCCCCCCCCGGCACACAATCCCACCAAGAAAAGCCTCTACTTGAGGTATCTCATGTTCAACTTAAACACATTGTTGATATCTTTGACCTGTTAACACATTCTTTCGACTACCAAGATCACAATGAAATAGCTTACATTGAACTTTGACAAATATACTACATTCGTTTAGAGTACTAAGTAAAAATAGTTTTTTTTTTTGGTAGACCAGTATTAACAACAACTCATATAGGATTACAGAACCTGCTTGTTAAACTCCAGCTGTTACGTTCCCGAAGGAAGTAATTTAAATGAAAATAAATAAATATTGAGAGTGGTCTTATTAGCATTATTTAATGTGGATCTGCACTGCTCCTATTAACACAATTACAAACCAGAGATCAGCGAAAACACTTTTCTGAGTTTCTGGAAATCTCCTTTTTTTTCATCTGCACAAAGTCATTATTCAGAATTTGTCAAACAGGCAAACATAATATTCAGATCTGCATTTGCATGATAAAATGAAACAACTTATGACTTTCTGCATTCACAAATCGATGCCTGCCATACGCTGCTCGGCGGTCAGCACTGTGCCGTTCAGCTTTGTGTAATGGGACTAACAGCTTCTATAAAGCTAAACAGGAAACTTAATGAAAAGCAATTCATCATTTAATACACCCCGCCTGTCATGCAGCGTAATCTATTGACCACAGTGGTGCTGCATCTGAGGTCTTTTAGAAAAATATTGCTTTCTTAGTAAGAATGATGCTGGCTGCCTTCCTGTTTTTGTGCAATCTGCAGAAATGCTCAATATTGCATTCAATTATGTGTTTTGGTTGTGATTATGCCCAGTGATCAGTTTGCTTCGGATAGGAAAAATGTTGTGGTGTCAGTTCAGCTCATGAACAGGAAGATAAAACATTGTTACCGGTATGATAGTTTGTGATTCTGAAATTACTCGGACGATCCTGATCAAGAGGATCACACGGGCAGACCCTTTGAACCTAAATTACTGTTAATATTCTCTTTTATATCCACATCTTTTAGCTAGTATTTTTCTGACTTTGCTTGTCCCAGAGTCATGTGAAGATTTGTGAATGACAATCTCTGAACTGAAAGCTGTTTGTTTATGTAGTCCATATTCATTTCACAAGATCATCTAAATGTGCTGCAGTCACAATAATACTGCAAAGTCCCACCCTAGTCATCTTTTGATCAATTGTCAAAGCGTTCCCAGTGATCTTTTAATCATGATGAAGCTGTTTATTGACCAAGTCAAAACGTTGTGGGTGGGAATGGGGATTAAGCCTGCTCTCACTTCCCATCAAGAGTTTATTTACATACTCTTCCACTAGCGTATACTTATATATATACTATTTTACAGCTCTTTACAACCCCAAGCTAATATTAGGGGTGCAACAAAAAGGGGGAGCAATATTGGAGCTATCCAGCCGTACAGTTTTGAGCCAGATGCCAGCTCAGACGAGGAAATGAAGACGTTCATGAATCTATTTGACTACAAGTGGATGCATCAGAATGAAGCGGGCCAGGGACCTTGTGTCCTGTGATTGTAGTTTGTACAGAACAACCATAGACTTTTTCAAACTTTTCTTTGTCTGCTCCTGATTCACCACAATTTGAATAATGCAGTTTTAATTTTCTTCACTTATGTACTCCATTATGAGAAAAATGCTACAAGAACATGTAAAAAAAAAAAAAAAAAACCAAAAAAAAAAAAACACACTTTCATTGAATTGGGCCTTTAAAGGATTTCAACTCAATTTAGGCACAAATTTTGTTCCTGCGTTGTTGTTTTTAAAAACACATATATGAGAGCAGCAAAAAGACATCAGAAAGAAACCTCCAGTTTCTTCAACTTCAGCAAATGAAAAACATTAGCAGAGACATCTGGATGTCACATTTTTTCCAGCTTAGACTCTCATTCTAGCATGTTAAACAACAGGAGTTGTTATTCTGCTTTAGAATTTACTAACAATACTCTTAAAATTGATTTGTTGGCCTGCCACATTACTAATTATGTCCACATTATTCAGGATTGTTTTGATTGATTAAAGCAGCAGTCCTTAAAAGCAGTGTCCTGCTGGGAATTCTGCATCTTGAAAATAGGGTCAAAGTGAACATGTTCATAGACATAAAAGTGTTTCATCCTTTCCTTTTTACTTGTGTTTTTGTGCCTCTGTTAAACCCAGTTACCAAACCATTTAGTGTGAAGGGATGAAAGTTGACTAAATCTTCCAGATGTAACATAATAGATTTCTAGACCATTAAAAAGTCTAGAAACCAATGAAAGTACAAGCCAGACAGCAACTTTCTCTTTTTATGAGTTATATCTCTGTCAAAGCTTTTTTCTTTTAGCGCGACTATAGTTTATTCAAATGACCTTTTATAATGCCTCATGAAACTCTCTGTATGCCACAAAAAAGCATAATGGGAAAGTCTTTACATTTTCACAAGTATTTTCAATAATCGGTTTGAACTGGCAGTTTTCCTGGTTTCAAAATTCATCTCATTGTTTATTTTCCATTCATGGTAACTGTTAAAAGACAGGAAAATGCTGATATTTTCAACAATACAACTAAAACAAACAGATTCATCTAAATCTAACAGCACCTCTTTCGCTTTTTATCATGTGAATAAAATATGCAAAAAAAAGAAACAAAAAAAAAAAACCCAATTGGAATTGAGAAAATTTCCTTCTGAAATCAGCCTACGGTGGTCATTTTAGGTACTGCACATTTATTACTTCCTGGTTGGCATGGAATCTGGGAACATGAATTGGGAGCTGATCGGGAATTGAAGAAGGTTTTTCTGCATTTCAGTTTGTACTTTTTTTTTGTATTTTAAGTTTATAATAAATAATATTTGGAGAGTAAAGTTTATTTTAATGTTTTGGTACAAGTTGTGGTTATGAGTTACACACCTAAAATCATGTTTTTTTTTTTTAGTCTAAAATCTTGTAGCACCAAGTTTTAATGGATGGTTGTCAGTGGTTTATCTCATTAATTCATAAAAAACTAATTTTAAAGTAGATTTCTTCAGTCAAAGTAGATAAATTTGGTAAACAAAACATATGAGTGGTGGCCAGAGCCACAAATATGACAAAAAAGTGCAATGAACTGGGATTGAACTGTACAAATCAAGCGGGACACTATCCAGTTTTCACATATGGAAGTCTTTAAAGCGCAGAAGTACTCTCACAATCTGATCTACAGCTCTCATAAACCCCCTCTGCCTCTCCCTCAGGACACATCATGGTTTTTATTGTGTCCGTCCGACTAGTCCTATTCTAAAGCAGTGTCGAACCATCAATGATCCTCCTGCATGACAGTGCCAACAATTAGAAAGATGCAGAAGTCTGTGAGAAGATGCTTCAATCACGGGTGCACAAGCTTTTCCTTTACTGAGAAAAGAAGATCTTTGAAGGTTGTTTTGAAAATCTGGTTGATTTTAATTTCCTGGAGAAACTGCAGTTAATAGGAAATAAGACTCAGACACTGTCTGGACAGAAATGAGGGTTAACTTCAGTGTATCTCATTCTATACATGTTTTTTCAATGTGGGGCCTTCTTGCAGCTTACCAAATAGGTTCAGGTCAGAATCTACCGGTGTTTTGATTCATTTTAACAATTCGATTCATATCAGTTTGTGGTTGCTGATGCCATTCATAGTCGATATTGGCTCATTTTGAATAGCCAAAAATTCAACCTGCGTGATTCAGAGATTAATACCTGAGTACTGAACAGTGCAGGGGAAGTTTAGATTCCCTAAATTTCTTGCAAGAAAATCAAGTGTAAACATAATATGTGCACAAATAAACAAGTAAACAAAAAATGAATTGCAAATCCTTTCACATTTTGGTTTCATAAAATTTTGTCCATTTCTTTTTTTTCACATAAAAAACACAAACAGAACATTATTACATATTTATATCACATGGTATGGTCACATGTTGCATATCTTTCCTCACAATTGACAGTTGTGTGCAGGACTGGCACATGAGAATCAAGGTTCAATTCATGGGGGTGTGATGAGCTGAATCCAGTGGGGGTTCTTAGGCAAGACCCTTCACTCTACATCCTATCTTCCTATGTAACCACGAGGGAAACTGGGTTGAGGGTCTCCTTGTGCCAGGCCCGAGCGCTATGAAGTGATTTTTGTGCCACCATATTGTGTGCAAAAGTAACAGTTTTGAGATAAGAATTTCAAAAGTTGCAAGAAAATCGTAAAGTTTTAAGAATAAAACTTAACTCTCCCCGTGCATGCGTGGGCTTTCTCCGGGGACTCCGGCGTCCTCCTACCATCCAAAAACATGCTTCATAGGTTTATTGGTCACCCTAAATTCTCCCTAGGTGTGGATGCGAGTGTGCATCGTCATCATGCTCATGTGTGAGTGCGGCCCTGCGACAAACTGCCAACCTGTCCAGGGGTGTCCCCTGCCCAAAAGGGACAAAACAGGTATAGAAAATGAATGAATGAGTTAGCATTTGGCAACAGTCTATTTTTTTTAATTGATTTTGTAAATTGACAAGGAGTTTGCAATGAAAATAACGTTTGCGTGAGTATTCCATGGTTTGGTCCATGATATCTTATGGAAAATTGTTCTCATGTT
Organism: Adrianichthys oophorus; assembly: GCA_036245035.1. Taxonomy (NCBI): domain Eukaryota; kingdom Metazoa; phylum Chordata; class Actinopteri; order Beloniformes; family Adrianichthyidae; genus Adrianichthys; species Adrianichthys oophorus. The sequence goes on along the minus strand of BSAI01000201.1, from coordinate 23,776,276 downwards.
CTTTTGAACAGAGACAAGTGTAGCGTAGGACCCTTTGTTGTTGTTTTAGCGGCATTTATGTTCTAAAAATAACTTGTGATAGGTAAAATCCGCAAAGTAGGATTACAAATGTTTTAAGGCTATAAAACTCCTCACTAAACACATTTTCTTTCTTGTTTAGACTCTCATAGTTCTCATAGTAGAAAAATAAGTCCAGAATTATAGAATGAAATCAAAGGTCTGATTGTGATCAAAGATTTATTTAACTCTGGCAAGCTGCATGTATCCGTACAAGAGACACAGCACAGAGGAGATTGATTGATAAGGTCAACAGACGATTAGGACACAGAACACAATGTGCTGTTGAAGGAGAGAGAGAAATAAGTTATGCAACATTGCACTGAAAAAAATCTGCAAAACAGTGAGACCTTAAAAGATGTACCTCGATATAGCGAGGGACGACACTGTAAGTGCATAAACTGTTGAAAAGTTATAGTAATTCAAAAACCAATCAATTCTGAAGCTAAAGCTCTGGTGTTACAGGATTAAACTAAACAAGCCAAAGACGAAAAGGAAAATGGCAGTCACGTTTGATCTGATAAAACTGGAGGCAGACAGGTTAACTTCCATAAGTAGATCTTTTAAACATATTCAGTTACTTTTGTTGATGTACGCAAACTAAAGTAAGCACCTCCCCTTGCTGTGTTAAGCTGGACCTGGCCACCAACAGGAGTTTATAAGCGTAGCCAGGGACTACGTGCAATCAACCCCCTGTGGCATCGGCAGCTCAGCACAGACCGACTTCTGAAGCTTGAGTGTAGACACAACTGATGGCAGTCATTTAGGCTCGGTCCAAAACACTGATGGATGTGGGTTGACCTTTTGAGCTGCCTGGTGGTTTCTCCCACACAGAAAACAAGCAGACAGAAGAGTGGAGCTTGTGTTATATGGTGATAGATCTGCTGAGCTTCACATGGCTGTGGCTGACTTTGATGCTGCTGTAATGATTAAGTAAAAGACTAAGGTTAAAGCCATAAATCTGTCACTGATGTGGCTGTATAGGTTAACTATAAAAAATAAGAGTATAGAAGACCTATGAATAAATTAATAGAATAAAGCAAAAGACAAAAGCTGTGAAATGTCATGTTTGTGCTACAGTTTAATAGAATAAAATATCTCAAAATAAAAACAGATTCATAAAAAACATCCATAACAGATTAAGACCAAAGAAATGGACATGAATAAGTGTAAGTTTTCAGCCGTTTTTTCTTGTGTCTCGAAGTGGGAGAGATTCCAGGTGGATCGTCCATACTCCTGTCTTTCGTTGTGGACCTAGCCTCTGGTTCGTCTTGCACCCCCAGCTTATTCAAACATAGTTGTAAAGTTAAATAAGCTCATTTTTTCTTTAACAGCTCTAGCACATCACCTGTCCGTCCTGGAGGAGGATCCCTCCTTCATTTGGGAATCCTTGAGGTTTCTTATTTTTTTCCCCAAGATAGGGTTTTTTTTATGTGTTTTTCCTCCCAGAGAAGGAGGGTCTAAGGGTCAGTTTGGCATAGTCTGTTTAGTTTAGCACACAACTATTGTTTATATTTTGTGATTGACTTTATGTTCTTTTGTAAAAATATCGGTGTGAAGCCCATTGAGACAACTGTATTGGGATATTGGGCTAAATATAGTCATGTGAAAAAATTAAGACACCCTATGAAAGCCTGTATATTTTCCAACATATTTGCATTTATACAAATGTAATATCAATTTAAACATCAATGAGTAATCCAAGTGATAAAACTTGGCAGTATTTTGTTTGCCTATTTAAAACTTTCTCTGAAATGTAATTTCAAAAGAATAGACTTTCTGCTTATGTTTAAGTTCAGACACTTCCCACTTAAGACACATTTATCAGACTGGTAGATGCCACAAAAAGTCTCTCAATGATACAATTTCGGCCAAAGGAGAAAAAATAGTAATAAGGGGCATGATGTCCAGACTTTGGCCACCAACAAAATATGATTTTTTGTTCAGACATGTTTCTTCTATGAGTAGAACAATAGTAATGTTTTTGTTTGATTTTTATTAAATCACTTTATTTTTAGAACACTTTCAAAAGACATTTTGAACTTTGATATATGAACATTTTTTAAGACAGAGCTGATTATTTCTTGAGGGTGTCCTAATTTTTTCACATGACTGTAAATAAAACTGAATTGAAAAGGCTTCAGAGTTATTTCTCAGACTCCAGTTTAACCTTTGAAACTGACACAAACCCTAACCCCTTCATACCTAAATTTATTACCAATTATGCAACAAATTATTCTTTAGTGATTGTTTTTGTTCAAGGCGATGTTAAATTAAGTGGAGTCCTGGAATAAATTGTATGTTGTGAATTAGCAACATGGTGGAAAAGTAAGAACCTGACATTCCAAGGTCATTCCTGGGGTGCTGATTTAAAGCAATGCCAATTCACTGTGAAGTGAAAATAATAACGTTTTGTGCATTTTTAGGTTGTTTATCCGGTTCAAAAACTGTCGTTTTTGTTTGCCCTTGTATTATATCTACCACACGACACAGGGTTTACAAATCTGGAGGTCTTGAGTCAGTCTGATTGCACCTTTCTGTTTGCCTTGACTAAAACTTAAAATAGGCCTTTTTTGACAGATTTCTTGTGTGCAGCGCTGATTAAAAACCTGGATCTGGATAGACTAAAGATGAAGCATGACCATTTTGAGACATAAAAATGAAGATGACCAGAAGTGGAAAAAAATTATTCAGAACAGAAATAACAGATCAAATACTTTTGTCATTTCTCCACCTACCCAGAAAGCAAACTTACCAAGAATTTAAACATCTTTGCTCTTTGTTCCACATTGTGATCTCTCCTTTCACATTCTATTCTTGGAAAATGTAAACAAAAGCTGAAGAGACACCTCAGCTGCCATCCAACATTCCTTAAGTAGTTCCTCTCGAAGTGCAAAGGGTAAGCAAAGCAATTAAACCTAAAGGTATTTCAGGAGTTCACTCTCATTTCAGATCATTTGTGTTTGCTGTTTTTCTCCTCCACGCCGTTTACTCCTGTGGTCTTTTGCTGATTTTCCTCACGTCAGCGCTTGACTTCTAACAAACATTTCCATTTGAGTTCATGTGCAAATTAATTCCACCTGTGTTTAATAGGACTGGGTATCGCTGCCAAAATAATAAATCAATTTTAATTCATGAGTTCACTGATTCAAATGACAATTTGTTTTAATTTGATTTAAAATCAATTAAAAACATAATTTAAACACATTTAATTTGTTTATGAAGAACATGTTTCACAAAATCTAGTGATTTAAATCGAAATGAAAACAATGAAATTAGAAAATGAATTACTAAAATATAAATGCTTACTGTAAAGCTGACCTTCTACTAGATTTGATAAATTTGGTTTATTTACTTCTTCACAGTTGTCGAAAGTGGCTGGCTAGCTCAGTTGGTTAAATGCAGGACTGAGTTATGGGATATCAGGTTAGACTCCCAGAATGGGCAATGAGCTTCATCCAGTGTGGGTCCTCAAAACAAGACCCTTTGCACTACTGTCTATGTCACAAGCTGCCCCAAGTCTGATAAAATACCAGACCAGACCAGATAAAACATAGGGTTGTGTCAGGAAGGGCTTCCGGTGTAAGACTCTGCCAAACCACCTGTCCTAAACAGTGAAAGCTTATTGGCACCCCTGGAGGGCTAAACCGAATGACGAACAACAGCAACTTTACAATTGTAGACGTTTATACACACATAAATAAATCATGCCCTCAGTGCCATAACTTTTTATTTTGGTCCTACTGTATTTCATCTATCCATTTTTATATACTCACTAAATATATATTTTGGGGTCACGGGGTTGCTCGAGCCTATCCCAAATAGTGTCTGGTGAAGGAAGGCAGAGTTCACCCTGGACAGGTGACCACTACCTAATTGTTGGCACTGGACAATTCTTTTATCTAATCTTTGGTGCACCTACCTTTTTGACCACATTGTATTTAACTCAGCAGTTTTACATGTTTTACATGGTCACTTTCCTTTTTAATTGCTGTCAATTTCGGCATTAAGACTTGAAAATGATTAACTTACAAACTGGTAAACATAATGCCCTTTATTTGAAACACAACAGCGATAAATTACATGAAAAAGTTGGTGCTTCAAAATACACTCCAATGAAATTTATGTTTTTGGTGTTTTTAGTATGTTCTTGTAGCATTTTTCTCATGATAGATAACATGTATAAAAAAATTAAAATTAAAACTGCATTTCTGAGTATTTATTTATTCAGATAAAAACGCACATTTTGATAAAGCTTAAATTTGTGACAGCAAATGAAATGGGTCTCCTTGCTCTGCCACATTCTGATTCATCCACTTGCAGATAAATAGATCCATGTACGTCTTTGTTTTCCTCGTCTGAGCTGGAATCTGGATCAAAACTGTACGGCTGGATAGCTCTAGTGTTGCTTGCTATTTTTGTGCACCCATAATGTTAGCTTGGCAGTGTGAGGAGGGACTGTAGGCTAGTGAGAGAGAGTGTAAACAAAGATTTAATGAGATATCAGCATGGGGTTACTTCACTCCGACAGTCCTGCCCACAACTCGGAGGGGAATTTTTAACGAACTCCTGCTGCTCTGCAGAAGCTATGTCCTAGAAGACCAGCCAGGTTTTTAGATTTTGGCTAAAACCGGCAGAATCATAGTAAATGGCATATACGTATATAGCACTTTTCTACCTTTGTTGAAGGCCCAAAACGCTTTAGTCACAGTCTCATTTACCCATTCACACACACATTCACACACTGATGGCAGCTCCGCTGCTGAGCACTGGCGCCAACCTTCCATCAGAGGCAATGTGGGGTTCAGTGTCTTGCCCAAGGACACTTCCACGTATGAATGGGCAAGGCGGGAATCGAGCCTGTAGTATTCCGATCAGAGGCCTGAATTAAAACTCTTTGATAACAGCAGCTATGTCTGGGTCAGCAGTAACATTCATGTTTTTGATTGGGTCATGTTCGTGCCAAATAACTGTCTGTCAAAATGATAGACAAACGTCATCATCCAATCAGTGATGTTTCTTCTTTGCTTCATTTTTAACATTTCCTTTTGATTTCTGAAAATTACTTTTGTTTTTGAAACTTTTCTTTTTTCAGAATTGTTTTGGTTTGTGGAGTTTTTTTTCCTAAAACTTGTTGTTTTTTTATTATTGGTTTTGCTTATGTCATTTCATTGTGATCTTTATAATTGTTTGCGTTGAATGATTTGTTTAAGTGATTTAACCTTTAGGGCCACTGTAGTTAACCCTTTAACACCAATAATGTTGCAGTGACACCCAAATAACTGGCTTTTTGACTTGCTGTAAATCACACGGTCACCGTAAATCAACTGATTCTGACGTGGAGAAAGCAGCTTTTCTTTCTGGCTTTACACCGATAGGCAACATATTACTAGTGTGGAGTGCTGCGGTGCAAAGCTGCTTTTCTCCACGGCAGCGTCCGCTTATAAACGGGTATAATACGAACACTTCACAAGTGCACAGTGCTGCATATCAGCGCAAACCTTATTTACTCCACTTCAGAATCCGCTGGAATTATGTTCCCAAACTGAACAACTCACTCAGATATGCATGGTAAAATAAAAAATCTTATTTGAGGTGTGTTACATCCGCACATGCATACAGGAATGAGACTTTCAGGGTTGAGGACATTATTTTTTTTCCCCACAGAAAGGGCGAGCACACCGTCGACCATGGATTTTTTTAGAAGCACCATTGAAAAATCTGTGCGACCTATTTGGTGGAAATCTATAGCCCTGCTATTAAAGACTTGTTGGTCAGATTCATTTTAAACAAAGTGTAAAATAATACTTTTATTGAGACAAAACATTAAAAAACTATATTTTTCCCATTATTATTATTATTATTATTTCAAACTATTCATTTCCCAGTATTTCATTTCATGTAACTAACTACATGTTGTTTTGCCAAATAAAAGTGAAGTTTTGCGTCAAGGAACTTCCTTCAGCTTCTTCTCATAATGTTCTGGCATAAAGAGGTACTTCATTTTGTCTTTGCCATCCCTACAGCTTAGTGAGACTTAATTTATCACACATTGTTTGTAGTTAAAGGCGAGGAGCATCTGATATAACCTTATCAATATGCTCAACAGAAACCCTTTAGTATTTCCTTGTCAGATCAAACTTCCAGACAAATGAGCAAGGTTAACCTATTTACAAAAGCCACAATTTTTTTATAGGTTGGATGCTGTGAGGCTAATAATGACTCACGCTATGAGTCACACACAACAAACCGCTATAAATTGTGACTTTCATTATTTTCAGCCCATCCCTCCCTTCTTGGTGGCAGAGTATGTAAAGGAGGCCTGCTGGAGTTCAGAGCTGTAGCTTATTCTCAGTAATGGTTAAGCCCATCCTCAGTGGCAGTAGTCAAGTGCATTGCAGGCACTCCACATTTTGTATTCATGAGATGAGCAAAAGACCTAAAAAGAGAATGAAGGGCAAAACTGGAGGAGAAAAGAGAGCAGAAAGGACTCATCAGCACCCCCTGAGCTTCAAAGAGCGACCAACTGTCATAGCAAGTGAGACTATCAGCCTTTTCTGCGAGTTCCTGATCAATGAACCAGTGGATCAGTGACGACCTTCGAACTTTAGTTAAATTAAAAGCGCTGCTAGACTGTAAATGACTTGGGCAACAAAAGTTGTTGAATTTAAAGTGTCTACATCCAAATTTTAGCTGGTTATTAAGAAAAAAAATGTTTACATACAAAGTGATTGAACCAAAAAAGAAAAATGTTTGCACTGTTGCTTTGTCAAATTACTTTTTATTAAGCTCTTGACTGCCAGTGTCATACCATAAAACTTGGAGAAAGGATTGGATTACTTTATTATTTTAGACAATAAGCTGTAATTATTATAATCATATGTAGTATGAATATTCAACACAGTTTGCTATAAAAATCTTCCCATGGACTCCATAGGCACTTTTGTAGTCTTTTCTCATAATAACTGTCTTGTTTAACCCTGAGAAAATTATCTTTGCACTGATATGCAACACTTTATAGTGTTTGTGCAATGGAAGTAAACCAACTGATTCTGATGAGGAATAAAACAGTGGGTTTAAGTCAATTCAAAGCCACTTTTCTCAGGGTCAAAATCCACTGCAAGTACATTAATTACGTATACGGTTGAAGAGTTACTGATTTTTTAAAGAGCCTCAGTGAAGAACCTTAAGTAAGAACCAATTACACTTGCTTTTGCTGTGGACTTGCCTCCTTTTTGGCATAATGCTGGGTTCTGCCAAGTGCTTTTTTGCTGTTTAGAAACCAAAGGGTGAAGTCAGAGATTATCTGTCCACTCCATGTTCACAATTTCAACACTTGTTAGGTTTATTTAAAAGCAACAATTCTTTATTATTTGATCATAAAAATTGGTGACTGCTGATCTAAAAACAGGGTTCAGAACAATCTGGTGGGTTATGCAACCGTAGGTTTTGTCCAACCACAGGCATCGCTTTTCACAGAAATCAAACAACTGCATGAAAAGTTGATGATGTCTCTTAGAGGCAGTAAACCTGTGGATACTTGGTTACTGCAGCGTGAATAAATTCATAAACTTAATGCATCCAAATATTGACAGTTGTAGAATCTCATTTTATGAAGATATGGGCAGCTTTAAGCTATGAGCAATGTTCCTCGTCTGCCTCATCAGGCACTTTTAAATGAATAATGTTTTCCACAATAATCCAAAGCCTGCATGACTTTATGCCGGTAAAAGTTAAAGAACTGTGGACGGTTGGTGGTTTCAAGGGTGGTGTTGGCCTACGGTTCTTACAAGATGACTATGTTGGAGGGAAACGAGTCCTTTGGAAAGTCTGTGCAAAACAAATGAATTTTGCCTGAGCAAATGTCATGAATGTAAGCTCAAAGAGAAAGTCAACCTGCATGTGACCTAGCTGTGTGTTTGCCTGTGTGTATTTGTGTATTTTGTTGGTGGCAAGAAAGGGGGTATTTATCATAAAACACCAGGACTGTTTTTCCTCTTTACAGCACAGAGTAATCCTGCCTGGAGCAGCAACCAAGATTACAAATAACCCACAGCAGCACACACAAGCTGCTTTCGCCACACACACCTGCACACTTATGTGTACACTTTGAAAATATGTACACCATCCTTGGGGTGGGAAGGAGGGGGTTGCTGCAATGGGTTCCACTTGGTCTGCAGAGTAAGAGATGCCTGGTCGTCATAGGAAGCTCCAGCCTGGCAGTAAAAACACACAAATAGCAATGTCTGTTCCAGCTGCAGAATCAACAAAATATGTTCTTCTCTATTAATAGATAACTATTTTTGTTTGTGTCTGCAGAGTTAAAGGGGTCTTAAGTTTAATTAAGCAATTGGTTAAAAACAGGCTCTTTTTATTTTGTAGTGTAAGGTAAAAATGTTATTTTTAGAAAATATTTAGTTTCCAAACCTAAATCTGAAGTCACGACTGCCTGGAAATTATGCATCTTGTTTTTAAAAAATATCTACATTTTTTTAAGCATCTAAGTTGTTGGAGAAAAATCGCTTGGAGCTAAAACAGCACTTTGAATAGTTTTACAATCATTTATAAATTTAGGAAACATTTGATTGAACTGACAGTGAATCTACATTTAAGATGATGTGACGCATCTTGACAGATCCGCTGGCATGGCGTCCTAAGGGCGCATTACATCAGTAGTCTTTGCATGTGGATGAATATTATGAGTGGCCGTTCGAGGGGTTCCGTGGTGTTATTTAGGATGAAGGACATCTGCGTGTGGACAACATCGTATTGAATGTAGTGGCAAGATAAGCCAAACGAGGATAAAGCCACTATCTTAAACTTTCTGGCTGTTTTAAGCTAGTGCCCCAAAAGCATAAGCCGTTTCTCTTTTTATAGACAGAAACACAAAAATGGTCTGGCCTAGCTGGAAGCAAAAACAGAACAATCAGCTCTGAAGCTGCAGCTTACCAATGATCCTATTTGTAAAATCCACGTTTGCTATATGTTGATGTAGTTTTTTTGCCCCTAGCTGTGACTCTACTGTGCCTCTCAGGGTTGCTTAGCAACGTCAGTCATCACTTTCAGATGGTTTATGAATGTTTAGGTATCTGTTTCCCTTCCTTTAAATTCAAATTGTTTGGTAACAAAAGTCAACAACTAACAGTAAGCAAATTTTTCCCACGATGATGCCTGTCTAACAGCAGAAAACTCAATGCAGGAAACTATACAGGAATATCTTTTCATTTCGATGCCTATTACTCTTTTTTATAGGTGGAAGTCTGAAATAGAAAAGCTTTTCTAGTTAAATAAAACACAAAGAAACCCAAAAATATAAATAAGCACAAACATTTGCCATACCAAGTCTAACCAAAAAAATAAAACTCTACAATTCCTAATTTCTGTGTCTGTGGGTTTCCAGCTAAGTTGAGACCATCCCACCGTAATTATTTTTGAGAAAGGGAAATTCTAGGTTGAATATAATACTTTTAATGACTTTTTTCACATTGTGTTACAATTATTATGTGTTTTAATTTGAGGCCACTGCATCTGTCATGACAACCTTTTGGAGTGTTGAACACATCACTTTGCTGAATTAATCTTTTGCTGTGAAGTTTAGTCTAGCTTTCACTTGCTAAACGTTCTACATTTTGACTGAAGCTCCGCCCTATGAGCTCACCCACCTTCGCTGGAAAGGTAAAATGATTAGTTAGAATTTTACAGCAAAACTGAATGAATACAAATGATTAACATGTCTGGAACAAAGCACCAAAATCTGTGATTTTATATGAAATAAAAACAAATAAAAACTTTTTAGTCCAAAGTTTTTCGTTTTTTATTTTTATAAATTACATTTATTATTAATTCTTTCCCTTCAAATTATTGGTTAAAGTGACAACAGAAACAGAAATGGATATAAATTAGGAAAACTGTTCCTTTGTGTTAAAAAGTAGAACTCTGTGACACCATGATCATATCTGGATGTGATAACCTTTGTAGATGGATCATTGCGAAGCTTTGAATGAATGAATGAAGCACAATTTTATTAAACTTAGTTTGTAAATTTAGTGACAAATGCTAAATCTGCAATATACAATGTTTTATTTTAGTGAATATTTATTCCTGTAGTTTTTTCTGTTTTGTTTTTGCAAATAATGGATAAAGGACGCACACAAGAATGTCTTCTCATTTTCTGAGATGCTTGCTTTAGTAAAAAAAAAAAAACCCATTCACTTAAATAATGTTCAGGAAAAAGTTTTGTCCCATTATCTTGAAGATAAATGATTTGATCCAAACTATCTCGATAGCTGCATTTTACTCGACCCCCCCCTGCATTGTTGTAACTACTAACTGGTGGAACGATGTGGATGTACAGTATACATCTACTTATCTGACACAAATGTTTGGATTAGTTAAGTTGAACTTTAGTTCCACTGATGCAAACAAAAGTCAAGTCCTGCCCTGAAGGGTTTTTGAGCTGTTTTTAATGAATTTGTTAAAAGTTCTGTCGGGTTTCTCTCTCTTGCCTGCAGGTCGGTCCTGGAGCAGTGACTCAGCATGTGCTTAGCATAGGCTTTTAGGTGAGCTGGAGTTTAGAAGTTATTCATCATTAGCAGGTGAATAATACTTTCATGTCAGGCTGTGCACAGATGTGGAACAGCTGGAACCTTTGACAGCACCTTGACCTGCTGAAACTGTGGCATCCTCTGGTGAAGGACAGCACCACCTGTTGCACTAAAATGGGACATCTGCTAAATCTTGAGTCAGACCTCTGAATCTTTTCAGAGCTTACTTCATTGCTTTGTATCTTCTCTTTTTAGCATTTCTTGACTTCTAATAGAGCAGTCAGTTTGTTTTCTGCAATTAACAGTTTCCTAGCTTTTCTTTCATTTCCTGCCTGACTGATTGTAGAAATCAGTATCAAACTTTGTCCAGACTGGTTAATGCTTACATTAGATGTGGTCCAGGATTTCTGTTTCTTTCTCATTCCCTTTTGTGCTCCTCTGTTCTGCTCGTCTCAGCTTTTGCTCTGCAGGTGCAGCCTTCCCTGGTGAAAGTGCACTTATGTAAGCCTGCTCGCTGCACCATGCAGTAAAGCCCACATTTGCAGCAATTGGTAATGCTACCAAGCCGCTGCCTGAGATGTGGTGTACATCCCCATTTCAGGTTCCATGACCAATGTCTTGCATGACTAGTCACATGCACAGTGTAAGACTGTGGGCCATTGCTGTATGGCCTCATGTAGTCATAGAGTCACCATTGGTAAAAAATACATCGCCACCGTTTTTTCTACTCTTATAGGATTTAGATTGCAGAAATATAAACTTTCAAATGTAAATTAACTGGTTTTATTTAAAAAAAATGTTTATTCATGCTACAGAAAAAAACGCATTTTGAGTCTCAAAAAGGTTTTGAAACAGCTAAATGTGGTGTAAAACAAAATCTATGTATTTTATTGCTGCTTAAACCAGGATGAAGACCATATTGAGCAGTTTTCCCAGGAGTGATAATCCCAGGAAGGTCATCCCATAGACAAACCATGCAAATGCCAAATTACAAAAACTTAAGGCCAACTTTGGAGATTCCCCTAGCTTCAGCCAGAATGTTATAGAGATAAAAAACAGAATATCATAGAGCGGTCCAACTGGGAGAATTTCCAGGGTGAAGCCAATTCTTTTTTATTTAAATAACATTTCTGAGCAATTTATTGGGGCTGTCGCTGGCGACCGCAAAGTAGCGGATCCTCTTTGAACTACTGTAACTCTTTGATTGTTTGTGCATTGAATGTAATACCATTGGATTCTGACTGAAGAAAGGAGCTTTGTGCTGGTGTGTAACACTGTATGATGTTTCGCTGTAAAGTGTTGCACACCAACTGTCAACCACATAGGTGGTGGTATGATGATTTGGAGTTTAAAAATACCATATACTATATGTTGTTGTTATACTGAAAAGGTAACTTGTCTCATTTGGGCCAATTTAAGTCCCACTTGGACTCAAATGTGGAACAAACAAGTAAACTGTTGCGGTTGCAGTCTTAACATAGACATGATACCTTTATTTCTCTATGTAAAAATGTTTAAGAAAAAGTTGCTATTTACAAGGACAACCTGGTCAAGAGGCTTAAAGGGAAATAAGAAGAAATACACTAAACAACCCGGTTACCGTCTTTGGCTGAAAGCCATCAGGAAAACTCAAACGGGGAAGCAGACCAAAGAAAGGACAAATGTTGTGCATTTTCTGAAAATGAAAAGAAAAATCAAAGAAAGTAATAAAGTCAAGGAAAGAAAAAGTAAAAAAAAGTCAAACATGTCATTTGGAGTGATACCAAGAATCTGGTGTTTTATAACATATACAGGGTGATAGAGACTATAAAATAAATAAAGCTTCCCTTTAAATGCAGGCAACATTTTTTCTTTTTTAGTTAACAGTTTATTTTTAAATTTGCTCGATTAATTCTCCGCTTCCCTGTGAGGTCACCTCTTTCAAAGTGTTGTGTTTTAAGAGGAGTCCGATATTCCTTCTTGTTTTCTGCATGTAACTAAAGTTCCTGCTTTTGTTCCGGGGTTTCTTTGTATTGTATATTCCGTATTTAGTAATGTTTGCCTTCAAGCGTTTTTGTCTTAAATAGAGATGAGCATTTAACTGTTGTCGGTACCTGGCTCAGGTTTAAATTCGAACCACATACGCAAACCTGACAAATTAACATAAGAAAGAAAAAGAGATGAAAGCACAATGTCCTCAGTTGTCCAATTAAATCAGGATTTCTTTTTTAGTGAGCTTATTTAAACTAAAGATTGTCATTGTTATGCGTGTCACAAAAATACTCAGACAAATGTTTCTCCTTCTTTAGCCCGCTATCCTGAGAGTCATGTTGTTTTCTACTTAAAATCTCAAAGACAAATGGAAGCTAAGTTCTTGTGAAAAGCTATTTTAATATATTTTTAATTAAATTAATATTTTTCTAACAAAGTGGGTTTGATTGATTTTTTTAAGTTAATTTTGCTAAAGACAAGATTTCTTTCTCTTCATCATCGACAACAAAGAATAAGTGTTTTATCAAACTTAGATGTTTGCTCACAGCTCTGCATAAGTCACTTCAAGAAAAACTACAGGGACCACAAATCTTTGGCTATAAATTAGGCAATAAATACTCTAATTACCTTCGACTTAGCAAATTAGTGTCAAAGTTGTTGTTGGAAAAATCCTTGGATCTATTGATCGCCATTGTTTTTGCCTGTGTAATGATGCAGTAACACGTGTCTGTAAATTGCTGGTGTGCTGGTGCTCTCCATGATTTAGGATCTCAGACAGCAGTTGAAGGGCAGCCAGAAGAAAAATGTCCTCTGGAGTCCTTCTGTTTGGTTTTTTTCTGAAAGGAGACTAAACATTGATCTTGAAACAAAGATTTTCACATTGTAGTCACTGTTTCTGTTTAGCTTTTGTCCAAGTTTAATACTTGATCATTGCCTGTAGTCTTGTTTGTTATTATGGTTGTTGTTTGTTAAATGGCTAGTTCTGTGAAATTCTGTAACTTTTCCTTTATTACAGATTGTCTGAAGTCTACAAAAAGCCTTTAATTTAACCTGAATACCTTTTAGGAAATAGATGATAAAATGCCACTTGTATTTATTGGGTCATCTTAATAATCAATAAGCTTTATCAACTAAACAAAAATAATTTAAACAAATGAGGTTATTTTTGCTGGTTTGAACAACCACCTACTCTCTTTTAAAAGATTATATTAATATTAAACATATTAATATATTATCTCATCATTGATTTTAATTAGTTTTTAAGTTTTGTTACAAAATTAGTGCTGATATATGAACGGTTCATTCAATTAAACAAATCAGTTTATTTTCTATGTCTGTTTTTAATTTCTGATCACATGCAGCAGAATTGATAAATCCTGCTACTCACTGCTACATATGCTGCAGATGCCCAGGAGGGATTGATTCAATTATCATGGAAATATTAGGCTCATTCTGATGAAATAATAGAATGGCTCTCTGCAGAATATGTGGCTGCATGCAGATGGGAGCGATTCCCATTATGGGTAATTTTATCTGCTTTTTTCTGGTAAGACATATGACACTGGGCACAAGACAAGTAGACCTCTGTAACTGTTACTGCTGCCCCTGGATGGGACTCAAAAGAGATTGATTGAAGCTTTAAAACTTTAGAAAGAACAAAACTAACGACAAGTGAATTTTATGTTTTATTTCAGTATGTGAACGTCTCAAGACTCAGATGACCATTTTTATCAGATGTTATGAGGATTCTTTCAAATAAAGAATGAGATTAAGTGCTTACAGTGGGTCCTGTGATAAAATGAATGAATGCAATTCCAGTTGAAGGAGTTCCTATCCAAGTTAACACCCAGATTCTGTAATTCAGTTAAAGAATAGTTTTGAAAAAGGTGAATAGAGATTTTAATGAATGGATGGAAATACCATGAATTTGTTTTCTGAACTTTTGATATTTTCAAAATAAAACGGAAGAATAGTCCAGATCAAGTCTGAAAGCCATCTACAAATCTTGTGTGCGATTTTAATAACTAAAGTCTTGGTTTTCATTTTCAGCCTCTATTTATTCAGATTCAATTCAATTTTATTTATAAAGCCCAATATCACAACCATAGCCTTCTCAATGGGCCTTACACCGGTATTTATGCAAAGGACATAAAGTCAGTCATAAAATAAAAACAATAGCCGGAAGCTAAACTAAACAGACTAAGCTAAACTGGCATCCCTGCCCTTAGACCCTCCTTTTCGTTGAGAAAAACCTCATAAAAAACCCCATCTTGGGGGAACAAAAATAAGAAACCTCAGGGATGCCCACATAAAGGAGGTATCCTCCCCCAGGATGGTCAGGTGATGGGCTAGAACTGTTAAAGAAGAATGAGCTTATCTAACTCTACAACCACATGTATGAATAGTGTAGCAGATGGGCTTCATCCAGGTGAAACTGTGGGGCAGCTGGGGGTGCGAGACGAGCCAGAGGTGAGGTCTACAGCCAAAGACAGGAGCACAGACGATCCACCTGGAATCTCTCCTGCTCCCCCCGTAGGGGAGTGGGAAACAGGGACAAATTGCTCTGCACCAAACAGAGGCATGGAAAACTAAATAAAAAATAGTACTGGGTAAATGATTAAGAGAAGAGAAAAGAGTGAAGTAATAGAGAACAGAACTCCAGTGCACCATACTTTCCCCAGCTTCTATCTTCTAATAGCCTGCTAGCAACTAATTGGTATTGAAATTTAATTCAAGATTGTTAATGGTAAGAGCATGAACATGGCACAGATACGGGATGGTAATAATAATAATAAAATATGCAATTTTACCATGTCAATATAAATATATGATTAATCTAATGCAAGACCACTAAGCAGAGGAAATAGGCCGCCAGGGCTTGGTTTATAAAACCATCTTGCTGCTGCTTAGCTCTGTGGAGAAGTAATGGATGTAATGAAAATTATAATTATTACCCCAAACTCCATTACAGTAGGTGAGGTAGGGCAGCAGTAAGTTAGATGTTCTCTGATTACTAGTTAGTCTGGCAATTCACCTGTCCAAAGAGGAATGTTTTAGGTCTTATCTTTGAATGTAGAAACTGTGTCTGCCTCTGTTACATGAGCTGGAAGCTTATTCCATAAAACAGGAGCTTGATGTCTAAAGGCTCTACCTCCAGCTGTGCTTTTAGAGATTCTAGGAACCGCAAGCAGTCCTGTACTTTGTGAGTGAAGTGTTCTGTTTGGTTGGTAAGGCACTATGAGATCTTTAATATTGGATGGGGCCATCCCATTCAAGGCCTTATAGGTTAGCAGGAGGATTTTGAACTTGATTCTAGATTGAACTGGGAGCCAGTGAAGTGAAGCTAACACAGGAGTAATGTGTTCTCTTCTGCTGGTTCCTGCTAACAATCTAGCTACTGCATTTTGAACAAGCTGAAGACTTTTTAAAGAAATTTTAGGACACGCTGCTAGCAAAGAGTTACAGTAATCCAGCCTAGATGTAACAAATGCATGGATGAGTTTTTCAGCATCGCTTCTTGATAAGATATTTCTGATCTTAGATATATTGCGTAGGTGAAAAAATGCTGTTTTACAAGCATGTGATATGTGAGCCTTAAATGATAAATCCTGGTCAAATAAAAACCCCAGGTTTCTAACTGACGCTATATTTACGCCATTCAGGGAGACTATCTGATCAGATAGAGCATCTCTCAGGTATTTAGAACCTAGCATAATGACTTCAGTTTTTTCTTGGTTTAGGAGGAGGTCATTAATTGTCATTCAGGTCTTGGTGTCACTAATGCAGGCATTAAGTTGCTCTATGTGGTCATTCTGGTCAGGTTTAATGGACAAATACAACTGTGTATCATCTGCATAACAGTGAAAATTAGTACTGTGTTTCCCGATTATGTTTCCTAAGGGAAGCATGTAAAGCATAAACTAAAGACTGGATGGGTCCTACAACTAAGCCTTGTGGGACTCCGTAGCTAACTGGAGTGCAATGAGATGAAAGTCATTTTACATTAACAAGCTGGTACCTATCAGATAAATAGGATTCAAACCACTGGAGGGCAGATGCTCTGACCCCAATGCCTGCAGGTGATGGTATAGCTGCTTTACTACAACTCTTTCCAGGACTTTTGACATAATGGGGAGATTGGATTTTGGTCTGTAGTTGGCCAGAATACCAGGATCTAAACTGGGCTTTTTCAGAAGAGGTTTAACAACTGTATATTTAAAAGACTGTGGCACATAACCTGTTTCTTGACAGGTGAAAATTAATACTGTTTTTCCTGATTATGTTTCCTTAAGGCAGCATGTAAAGCATAAACAGGATAGGTCCTACAACTAAGCCTTGTGGGACTCCGTAGCTAACTCGGGTGCGATGAGAGAAATGTCCATTTGCATTAACAAACTGGTACCTATCAGATAAATAGGATTCAAACCACTATAGAGTTTTGATAGAATGATGATATAATGAAGACTTTTTCCCTTTAACGATGGCATTATAAAGACAAACATAAAGATACTCACAAATGCAGATGATGAAAGTGTGTGTTCAGGATTCCCTAACAGCCGTGGAACAACCGTCTCTGTTGCTCCTGATGTGAGCAGGAAAAACCAACTGCAGGGATCCCCATCTGTTCCACAGTTTCCGTCATGGCAGGAGTCCATCTCAAACACGCTTGCTCTGCATTTGTAAAGCAGTTCAGATTCAGTGTGTGAAGAGGAGTCATTTGAAAAAAACACTCACAGGTTTATGGTTTAAAATTGAACAGGTTTCTTGTTTTGTCAACATCCTCATTCACACACCTGAACGATAACGATGTGTTTTGATCTAAACTGGACTTTCAAAAGGTTCAATGAAGCATCAGTTTAGAAAAAAAGTTCACCTCTTACCGCTTGTTTTTGTCCACATCACCAAGGAAACATTTGTTTAGAAGAAGCCTGCACGTATAGATTGTGACCGGAACTTCTTCCAGAACACCCAGCAGCCAATCAGAAAAGAGTATTCGCTCGGACCATTTAAAGTGCAGAAACACAATTTTTGTTTCTTATGGTTGTATATCAGCATCTTTGTTTTCTTGGAGTAAAACTGCAGACATAAACGTCTTTAGAGTTCTGCTTATCTTACTGTTGATGTGTTTTGTGCACACAAATCACACCTCTGCATTAGGTATGCATTGCATTTCCTATATAATGACATATTTGTTTGTAGAAAAGTTTGAAATGTGGTTGACCTGTTACACTTTGTACAAAAATGTCACTGATGTAAAATCACATTCCCATTATTGTAGAATGTCTGGGTAGCAGAAGTTTAGTTGATTATCTGTGTATACAAACAGCTATAAACACATTTGGTGTTGATTTAAACTCGATCTATTCATTTAGATGTTATATTTGTTGGTGTATTGAACAAAAGTTTGTTGTTGTTTTTTTTCTCTTTCTGTCTCAATTCTGACATTAACAGATAAGAAACTGACACAGGTCCTCTCATCCAACTGGAAAACGATATTTTCTTCTTTCATAAATGCTGAGTGACTCACTGTGAAATGTTTGCATCTGAATGGATACCAGAAACCCTACAATACATTGTCTTTTCCACCATTCACAGTAACTCAATCAAGTAATTTAGCACCAGGGACAGCTCCTCTGCCATAAAGTCACTGAAGATCTTCTGCTTCAGGCACTGACTTCTCCTGAAATAGCTCACCGGTTACCCTGAAGCTGAAGAATTACCTTTAAATGTTCCCATTTACATGAACTAAGAGGCTGAAATGAAAAAGCAAAAGGATTCATTTGTTTATTATTTCATTTTCTAGTTTAACATGTCATATTAATGCACTGCCAAGGGACCGTAGTCATTTGCTTTTCTATTGATTTCTATGCCAATTATGTCCAAACAATATGTCTGCCCCCAAAGAGTGGTGTGTCCATGCAACCACAGAGTGGAGTTGTGAGGCGTACATGCACCTATTTGTACTCTTTCAAGCAAACGTCACATCTGAAACAGAACGGTTCCTCCGTCTTCATGCAGAGTAGAAAACTGGGGAACTTTTGGAAAGGTTTGATCTGAAGCAGCTCCATTAAAATCCTGCAGGTCTAAGAAGCTGTTTCTGCTTCAGACGAAGAGCACTGAAACAAAACTCAAGTGCTGTAGTGACCATTTGATGGTTTTCTCTCAGTAAAATACTCTAATCAATGACTCATTACTGAATTCAGTGAAATCAAATCAGTTTATCAGATCATTTGCTGCATTTTCCTGAAAAATAACCATAAGGATCCTGGGTTTTAATCATTCTGCAGACTATGTTCCTGATTATGAACCAAAGGCCTTTAACGGGAAAAAGTTCTTTTGAAAGAGGGAGTTTCGGTCTGAAGAGATCTTTAATTACAAAAATGCAGTATTGATTCATAAAACCCGGGGAGAAGTTTCCCTTTAATTCCATATTTAATTTTCCTGCCTCAGAAAACAAAAGAACTGTTGGCATTTAATGCAAATGTTGTGTTTTTAAAGGCCCACTCTGAGGAATATTCTGTTTTTGGTGTTTTTAACATGTTCTTGTGGGGATTTTTCTAAAGAAGGTAGAGATATAAATGGAAAATTAAGCTTAAAATTGCATTTTTGAGAATTTCTTAATTCAAATACTGTTAATCAGAAGCAGATGAAAAAAATGTCAGTTGAAAAAGATTATATTTGTTACGCAGAAATGACAATTTGCGGTCCACAAGCTCCTTGATCTTTCGATGCATCCACTTGTAGACAAATAGATCCACGTCCATCTTTGTTTCACTCATCTGAGGCTACGCAAAATGCCACAGCAACCTAAAATTTTGTTTTTCAGCAAATTCTGCAGGTGGTCGCGCAGCGCCATTTGAGGCGCCTCACATTTTCACACTCCACATGGCGGCCGCATAGGTTTCAAGGTAAAATTAAATGGCGATCTGGCTATTTCTTAACAGTGGCTACTCGGGCACATTTGGAGGTGGCACGATGGCAGTCCAATGTCGGGCGGGTGGCAGGAAGGCAACAGCACGATTTTTTTTCATCAATTATTCCAGAGTGGAAATAACCTGAATTAAATCAAAACCTTGTGAATTAGAATCAAACACGTTGAGGGATTTAGCAGTGATGCAGCTCAGATTCTAAAACATGCGATTCCTGGTTTCTTTGTGAGGGAAAAAACTGAAAAAGCAAAATCAATCAATGTGTCTAAGAGCTGATTGGTCCGCAGAACTTCAGCAGGTCTAAGGATGCACTTCTCCTCAGGTCAGCTTTGCTCTCCTTCACCTTCAGACCTGGGAGCAGAACCTTAAGATCAGCAGAACCTGATCTGAGCGCAGCTTTAGGACTTGAATTGTTTCGCCCCTGAACGTGTGTGAAGCTTTCATGTATGTGGACAGAAATTTGGAACGATCCCACTGTAACTTTTAGTAGAAAATGTTTTCGTTCGGAAAAAAATACCATTATTTTGCGCTTTTTTGCTGTTCTGAGAGAAACCGAGCCGCGCAGATTTGCGCGTAAACAATCTTCCAAATAAGCGGGATTTGCGCATTTTCGCCAGCAGGCAGAAGTCAGAGGTTCCGGTGGTGCTGAAGTTTTGGTTCTGGAGGAGCTGCGGGACTTTCCGGGTCTGCTCGGCGGCAGAGTTGCGCTCTTCCGGCCGGAAGGCGCATGTGTGCGCAGTTTTTCTGCCGTAATTCAAGTTGAGCCGCATCCAGACGCACTGGCCGCCGCTGACTGATGCCCCTCCGCTTCTCCTCCTCCTCCTCTGCCTCCCCTCCCTCCTCTTCTTGGTGGTGTGCGCAAAATCTCCACCGCCGGACGGACGGACGCAGTTTGAGCGGCTCTGCGGGGAGAGATCACAGGAAGAACCAGCAGCCATGGATGTTTAACCGCCTCTGGATCTTATTGTCCTTTCAGATCTCTTTCTTTAGTATTTTTGTGTGATGCTGCTCTTGCCCCCGGGGTGTTAATTAAAGCTGCTCGATGCCTCTCATCAGTTTATAACCGAAACAAAATGAGGATTTCTTCCCGCCTTTGGATCCTGTTGATGTTCTCGGGCTTCGGGGGGCTGACGATGGGAGCTTTCCCGAGCAGCGTGCAGATCGGTGAGTGAGGCTGCGGATGGACGAACCTGTGGACGTCCTGTTACATGTTAACACTCCGCAAAGTGCCGGATTTTCCTACTTTTATTCTCCGTCCTCGCGCGCTCTTCGGGAGCCGAGCCGTGCCAAACGCGCGCGCCTAATGCGCTTTGTGTCTGCGGGCTGCGTGTGCATCCCCGCGCGCCCCGCCACTGCAGCAGACCAGAGCAGCAAAGTGTGTGCGTGTGTTCCCCGCGCGGGCTGGTTGTGCGTGAACGCCGTGGCAGACCCGCGCGGCTCCTGGAGCCTCGGGCTGCCCTCCTCCCTCCATGCTTTTATCCACCAACTTCTTCTCTTCTGCATGAAGGGAAATCATCGTTTTCAGTTGGACCAGTTGGATGATTTAAAAGTGAACCCTTGGTACTACCCCCCACCACCACCATTATCATCCACACTTAGGATGAGCTGGTCTGTCATGGAGAGGGTCATTCTGGGAAAATCCGTACAGAGAAGCAACATTTTCTTGCTGTCACTTTCTGCAGGTTTACCCTCCACTGAACCCCCGCTGCCAGCAGAGTCCAGGCACATCAGAGCCACTGAGGCTGATGGAAAATGACAAGCTGTTCAAATGATTCTCCTTGTCTTTTTACATCAGTGTGAGACTCAAATCCCCAGGCCTTCATGGGGGTGGTGGGGTGGGGGTGGTGGGGGGTTAGAGGTCAGGGTCTATTACCAAAAGTCACCCCTGAAACCGAGGGCATTTGGGTGGGGTGGGGCTTCAAACCTCCAAAAACGGCTTTGTCCATATTTTTGCTTTTTCAAGGGTTTAAAATCTCTGCTGATCTCCAGATTGCTTAAAAATCTTACAAATATTTTAACTAAAAATAGTTTTAATGAGGGGATGTCATTCTTGTGCAGCCCATGTCATCATGGCCTCTGGGGGTGTAAACATACATGTCCGTGTTTCCTCACTAAACAGACTTTATTTAATTGTTTTGAGCAGCCACCACGGAGCTCCACGAGCCCCAGGGACGGCAAACATCTCCCCAATCAACACTTGTCACTTTCAGATATTTGTCACTGGTGAATTAATTCTTATTAGCAAATGGGGAAATGCTGTGCACACATGCATGCAGCTCTGCAGGAAATGCATAGTTCTGCACGCCAATCGTACTCCAGTTTTTCCTACACTTCCTCTCCTCGGTTTGAGGACTAAAACTTGTTCCAGCCTCAATTTATTTTCCAGCTCATCTGTCTGAGCTTAAAAATGTAAAGACTAGCTTGTTTTTTTATCCACTGGGTCATACAATCATAGTTGACACTCAGCACTAAGGGCTGGGTAATGCCTGCTACCCTCCCTTAGGATGTGGAAAATGCGTTAAACATATACGTTTTGCACAGATGGGTGACGTTTAAACCTGCAAATGCTCCTCTAACAGATTCTTCCTCCGAAGAAAATCAGAGGATCTTTTTTTAGCCTTTGTGATGAAGAGCAGAGTCTGTTTCAGTGATCGTTGAGATCTTTGTGGATCCCTTGAGCCTGTGGGGGTGAGCGAATGGAAACTCCCTACGAACTAGCACTTTTTGGATCAAACTGTTCCATCATCCCTTTGGCCACCTCCATTGCAAGCTTTCTGCATTTTTAAGGTTTTCTCTATTTTTTTT
This sequence comes from Adrianichthys oophorus, assembly GCA_036245035.1. Taxonomy (NCBI): domain Eukaryota; kingdom Metazoa; phylum Chordata; class Actinopteri; order Beloniformes; family Adrianichthyidae; genus Adrianichthys; species Adrianichthys oophorus. The sequence goes on along the minus strand of BSAI01000201.1, from coordinate 23,753,970 downwards.
CTCTATTTGAACCCAGTTCATAGTATGGGTTTGAAATAGAGGATACTTTGACTTCCTGTTCGAAGCTGATTTAAAAAGTAACTAGAAATGGGTCAGTACACCAAGCAACTTTTAGGTGGGTTATTCCACAAGTAAAGTTAGCCTCATTGAGTTCAATGTGAAACAGAATGAAACAGTCTGCATCCAAAAACTTAGGACCTGATCTTTTACTTTCTTTAAATTAAAATATATATTAAAAAGCAAAGACAAATAAAATAGACTGAAAATCATTAAGGCATTAAAATCTGAATTTTGACATATCTCATTGATACAAGCTGTTTCCCATAATAGATTTGGCACATTTTCTAGCTGTTTGTTCTCTTATGTTTTTATGAATATTTATAGACATTGAAGAAGAAGAATACACACACAAAAAAGAAAAAAATCTGGATAAAACATTCCCTAAACATTTTTTTCTGTTTCCTGTACACATCAAATTTTATTTTATTCCACTGAATTATATTCACAGACTGGTTAATTTTCTAAGAAATGTTATTTCACAATTCCATCATGTCAGTCATAAGCTGATTCGCTGTGGCGACCCCTGGTGGGAAGGGCCGAGAGGTGAACAGCAACATCCTACATACCCATCAGACGTGTGACCTACAAGTCTTTAGTCTTCAAACAACCTTTCTGATAATCTGTTTCTCATTAGAGCGTATCTTTGGAAAGTTCAAGGTTCAGAGTAAGGCTGGGCGATATATCGAAATAATCAATTAATATGAATTTTTTGTTTTAAACAATTTATATTTGGAAAATTGAGATTTTATTTTCCCTGCGCTCTGCTTTCTTGGGCTTTTGTTGTTCAAAGTAAAGTCAGCCCGTCTGTCTCTTGCAACGGGCAGACATGAAAACGGCAGCAACCAAAGAAGAGATTCTTCCGCAATGCCAAGAAAAAAAAAATTTGTTGCCAAAAATTAAAACCCCCACACAACATGTAAACCCCCCCCCCCCCCCCCCCTCACCTACCCACCCACTCCGGCAGCTTCTGTACACTTTAGCCCAAAGCGGTAGAAATGAAGGCATCCATAGAAACTTCTGTAACATTAGAATGCTTCACAGCTGTAAATCAAGTGGAAATACCATCAGTTATTACATCCTCCAAAACCTCAACTTTATCTCTTAGACCAAATCCCCACTAAGCTTTTTAAAAAACCCTTCCCCCTAATTAATGAATCCATTTTAACTATTATAAATACCTCTCAAGAAACAGGTTATTTGCCACAGTCTTTTAAATATACAGTTGTTAAACCTCTTCTGAAAAAGCCCAGTTTAGATCCTGGTATTCTGGCCAACTACAGACCAAAATCCAATCTCCCCATTATGTCAAAAGTCCTGGAAAGAGTTGTAGTAAAGCAGCTATACCATCACCTGCAGGCATTGGGGTCAGAGCATCTGCCCTCCAGTGGTTTGAATCCTATTTATCTGATAGGTACCAGCTTGTTAATGTAAAATGACTTTCATCTCATTGCACTCCAGTTAGCTACGGAGTCCCACAAGGCTTAGTTGTAGGACCCATCCAGTCTTTAGTTTATGCTTTACATGCTTCCCTTAGGAGACATAATGGGAAACACAGTACTAATTTTCACTGTTATGCAGATGATACACAGTTGTATTTGTCCATTAAACCTGACCAGAATGACCACATAGAGCAACTTAATGCCTGCATTAGTGACATCAAGACCTGAATGACAATTAATGACCTCCTCCTAAACCAAGAAAAAACTGAAGTCATTATGCTAGGTTCTAAATACCTGAGAGATGCTCTATCTGATCAGATAGTCTCCCAGACTGGCGTAAATATAGCCTCCAGTTCCACAGTTAGACCAGGTCAGTTATTTGACCAGGATTTATCTTTAAAGGCTCACATATCACATGCTTGTAAAACTGCATTTTTTCACCTACGCAATATATCTAAGATCAGAAATATATTATCGAGAAGTGATGCTGAAAAACTCATCCATGCCTTTGTTATGTCTAGGCTGGATTACTGTAAATCTTTGCTAGCAGTAATTTGTTTCGACAACTGAAACAGGCACTCTGTCAAGTGCAAGAAGCGTTTCTCCTTAAAAGATGCTTAAGCTAGCTGTAGCTCGCAAAACATCTGCTGCATTGATCTACAAACATTTTAACAGCTTGTATTTAATTGAATTTGTGTTTGAGCATATTTCCAAATATGTTTAAATGAAATAGTTTTTGTTAAATATATTCTGTCATCTGTAATATTTTTAAATAAAGTAAAAGGAGGGAGAAAAAATCAATTAAAAGTGAATTTGGTGTTAAAAAAATCAGAGATTTCATTTTTTGACCATATCGCCCAGCTCTAGTTCAATGACACAGAAATGGAGCCAAAAAACTGTCTTCAGTGTGACTGACCTTTTCTTTATATCGTTATTGTTTTGATTAAACCTGAATTTAGACTTATTTACCGATCACAATTTTCAGCTAGCGAAGCAGTCCACCCAAGAAAAGCTTTTGTTTAGCTAATTTTTGAAAATGGCGTGTTGGGAAAACAGGATCAATTTTCCGAACTGTAAATATTAAACCCTACAACTTTTTTTCAACTGTTGTCACAGAATAAAACATTAGAAATGGTTAAACCTGCCAGTTTATTGAGCATAACTAGCCTAAAAAGGCTAAACATTCTTTTATTTTTTCGACATTCATACTTGGGAGCAAAACATGTGACCATACCATATTGACCTGCTATAAAAACTCTTGGCTTTCTGAAAATAGGCAGTTCAAAGCCTCACCTGACAGAACACATCAGGAAAAACTTGAAGGGGGAGGATTTGACGGCTGATTGTCAATGAAAAGTCCAACTGCCCGTGTATCAAAATTGGAAGTTCAATTTGAGGCAATGGTGAGAAAAATTACCCTAAAATTCACCCACACAGGGGGGTAAAGATTTGTTTATTTTTGTTGAAAAGACTGCCCATTGAAATGATTGGGTGTTGATTATGAGCAATAATCCCCTTTTGGTCACTAAAGGAATTGCACCTGATTTAATTTCAAAGCATTCCTGGTGGTCTTAAATATGATGCAGTTTTTAGCCAAAAACCTGTGTTGTTTTCTAGGACATAGTTTCTGCAGAGCAGCAGGAGTTTATTAGAAGTTCACCCTCTGAGTTGTGGGTGGGACTGATGCCATCTGCTGATTTACCATCATCCCTTTGTTCACACTCATTCTCACTAGCTTCCATTCCCTCACAACCCCAACCTGACATTAGCAGTGCAACACAAATGGTGAGCAGTACTGGAGCTATCCAAGTTTTAAAATGAGGGAATTTAAGAAAGCTTAAAGGAGGTTTCTTTATAATAAAAAATTGAGTTTTCTATGAGATCTTCCTCAAATTGGGACTCTACTATCTGAATGTTGCAGCAGTATTTAAAACTCCTCCTATCAGGCTGTATTCCTGCTACACTGGATTTGCAGAGGTCCAGGTGAGCGTTACCTGACTGCACCCGTGAAGGTCTTCTGCTGCTGTAGCTCATCTTTTTACGTTTTTCACATGATTTTTATCAGTTCATTACATTTAATGCCATTTATTTATTTATTTTTTCCATGTTTTATCATCTTGCACTGATTGCAAACCTCCCAGAGAACAGCCTGTCACCACATATGCGAGCGGTTCAAGTTTGAGACAAAAACTGTTCTTTCTGAAACTTTTTATCAACCTAAATTTATATTTATTGGTGTTTTCATGTAATTTTCTATCATGTTTCACTGATAGCAAATTTTTTAAGGAACATCCGCATCTGTGAACAACTAAAGTGTGTGAGGAAAACTGTTGTTTCCAAAAACACCAACAAACAAAGGAGCTTTAATCAGTTCTTCTGCTGCATAATTAGCTGCTTAAATACATTCATAACCAAAGTGCCCTTTCCAATGCCATCAAATTTGTGCTGATTTTGAGGAACAGTTATCAATAAAACAAGTTAATGAAAACTTTGATTTATTTTAAGATCTTAATCATTTTTAGGAGCACGCCATTCTGGAGACTGTTTTTAAACTTTTACATTTGAGATTTACGGACACTTTCATTTAATAGATTCCTATGAAACTCTTCGATGAGCTCCAAGTCTGGATCCATGAACTCTTTCATTAAATTATTTGGAGCAAAGGTCACAACTAAAAAAGATATTTACTGATTAGATGAACCTTCAAAAAACAGCAGAAAGACATGTGTACAACAGTCAAAACCAAGCTGGTCGCCTCAAAAACCTAATTTGAACCTAAAAGGATATACATGACTTTACCTCACAGAAGAATAAATAATTCTGGAGTTTTACCTTTTGAAGAGGTCAACCGTGAAAAGAACACACTGGCATTTTGCTTCAAGTGACATTTACACTGTTTTATCTGGAGAAATGTGGCCTTAAGTCAGATTTGGAAATGTGACACAAACTGCTCCTAACACCCCTGACATTTGGAAAACCTCAAATGCTTCAGTTGAGATAATTTTATTTCAACTAGACAAAATGACAAAAAAAACAAAAAAATATAGAGTATTATTAAGTATTATTTTTAACATTCAAATATGAGAACCAAGTTAGTCTTGAATAAAAAAACTGGTTAAACTCAGACTTTCTTAAGTGGAAGCATTTTTATACCAAGTTTTCAGAGTCTCTGTTCTAAATCCCAGAGACAACTAACTAATAAACAGTTGGTTTCTGTTTAGTTATTTGTTGGTGGCACTTTCACTCGCCTCGCTAATTTACCAGCTTTCCTTTGTTTACATTCTTTCCCGCTAGCTTAAAGCACCTGATAAGCCCAAGCTAACAATCTCTTAGCAAAAAAATGGTGAGCGGTATCGGAGCTATGCAGCCGTACAGTACAGTTTAGGGCCAGGTTCCAGCTCAGACGAGGAAAACGGAGGCATTACGTGGGTCTATTTGTCTGGAAGTGCATGCTTCAGAGTTTTAGTGGAGAAGGGAGACTTTGTTCGCCCATTTCATTTGCTGTGTCACAACTGACAGCTTTTTTTATCTACTCCTGATCCATCCCAATTTGAATAAAGAAATACTCAGAAATGCAGATTTAATCTTAAATTGTTTTACATATGTCCCCCATTATTAGAAAAATGCTGCAAGAACGTGTTAAAAACATCAGAAACATGATTTTCATTGAGTGGGTTTTTAGGAATCTCCAGTCTGCTTCCTCTGTTCCTCTGCTCGATCATCTCATCCTGCAAATGCTTAGAAAAAGAAAGGGTGACTTTATCAATTGTTTTGACATAAAGTAAAACAGAATTTTGGATGTATGTATGAAATTCTAAGAAATGAAGGTCAAAATCTTCCTGTTTTTTAAAATATTCTTGAGCCACTGACGTGCTAGGTTTACGCTTTTGTTTCCAGCCAATCACAGTTTAGTTTCATAGGTGTTAAGTATTGTAGTTAAAGCTTCAGGTGTGTGTGTGTGTGCGTACGTCACTCAACTCTGAGAGGTGTGAAAAATCTCTGCTCTGCTACGACTGTTAAGTGAATTTAAAGGAAGAGGATCATAAACTACAAATTTTTAAGAACATTTGTTTTTTTTGTTAAAATAGCAGTCTGTTGTTGCTCAAATTGTTCCTTATCAAGTCAGCTTACATCAGAGGCTACATGGTGAAGTTGCTAGTTTAAGTTAGTAGTTTAACTTCGTGATGCCTTTTGATGCAAATGTGCTTTAAACTATCATTCTGAAATTATCTTAATTTAGTATCTACATAAAGGCAAAAACCGAAGTGATTTTTTTATTTTTTATTTTCATGGCTGAAAATAAATTCAGGTAACAAGAGGTAAAATTATGCTAACAGCAAGACAACATTTTTTATTAAAACAAAATTAAAAGTACCATAAACTTTTTCAAACACAAATCCTTCCTAATGGTTATACATTTCAAGGACTTTTTGATGCTTGACAATTGTTTCTTTGTAGGACTACTGAAGAAAACTTTTTTTTCACTTTTTAAAAAGTTTTTCTTGAATAAATCTGTAAACTTTTGCCATATAATATTAGAAAAAGATACTTAGACTTTTCCTTTGTCACCAAAACCCTTTGAAGGTTTACATAACTAAGAAGTGACACACTAAAAGCCAAATGGCTGTTAAAAAACACACAAAATGTGCTTAGCATAGTTGTGCAGAGACAGTTAAATAAAATCTTATGTGACTTTGATTCTAAAATGTATGAAAAACTCCTCATTCTCCTGAATCAGCATGTAACCGGGGCTCCGGTTCTGTTTAAATGAGAACTCTGTGTTTGCCACCGTCAAACACAGAGTTCTCATAGCAGTTTCTAGATGTTTTCTCTCTAAATTTGTTTACAAAAGTTTGGATGTTCTGGAAAAAAGAAACTCATTGAATTTTATAAAAGAACAGACAAAAACTTGAACAATTTACAGTGGACTTTCTTCATAAGCAGGTATTTCTATGTGATTGAATTTGCAGGTGTAAAATGCCTTGAACACCTGAAACAACTAACTAGTGTAATTGGGCTGCAGATGCATGACAGGATAACAGAAACCTTCCTGAGAGGTTTGTGGTAAGTTTATCAGGATAAAAGATTATTTAGGGAAAGAAACCAGCTGTTAAGTTAAAACTAAAACAAATAACTTAAGAAAACTGAAAACTTCTAGAGAAAATCGTGGGAAGTCTCTGTAGCGATGATGAGATTCTGTTTTCCTTTTCTTTAGGCGGTCTGTTCATCAGAAACACGGATCAGGAGTACACCGCCTTCCGACTGGCCATCTTCCTGCACAACACCAGCCCCAACGCTTCAGAAGCCCCGTTCAACCTGGTGCCTCACGTGGACAACATCGAAACAGCCAACAGCTTCGCGGTCACCAACGCCTGTGAGTCCACTTCAGCTGTAGGCTGCATGTTGTTTGATTGGGATGTGAAACTAAGAAATGCTCTGTGGAGATTGAAAAAGTGGTGTTTTCAGTGATGCTTTTTCAGCAGAAACCGTCAGAAAAACATTCAAAAGTTCAGCATAACTATGTCCCATCTAGTAAATCTGACTTTAACCCAAAAGTACAAAGTTTGATGTGGTTTTGTTCTGTAAAAGCTTTATTTTTGTATTTTTTTCAAAACGGGGCAAATAATAGTCACAGAACTGTTCCATGATGATAATTCTTACATATGCGCTGGTTGAGCAGTGAAACCTCTTCTAAATCAACCTTCTGGAGTCACGTTGCCCTAAAGTTGAATTCTTTGCTCACCTGGTTGACTGAGAATCTCCACAGGCAATAAAAACCAAAGTCACATGTGAAACAATCACTTTATAAAAGTGAGTTTAAAGTCGACGTTTCTGCTCATTGTTCTCTGACGGGTCGAGCGATCTGACGGTTGGAACTGGAACTTTTGACAAACAATCCAGGCAAACATAGTCAGTGAAAATGTGCGACCACACCTGGTGGGGCATCCATGACAGATGTTCACCGCTGATTGAAAGGGCACAGGTTCGATTCCCACTCTGCCTACCCAATTTGTTTCAAGTGTTTTTTGAAAACACTGAGTTGAAAACAGCAAGCTGCGATCAGTGAGAGGATGTGTTTGAATGGGACTGAAAATGCTTTGAGGCTCGATGAAGGTGGAAAAGTTTCATCCAAGCATTTGTCATTTACACTATTTATTAAAAAAATGACCGTAGGACCTTAAGTCTTAGTCACGACTACCCTTATGGGAGAAATGGGCTGTGTGCAGACAAAAAATGGTCAAACCTGCACAGGACACGCAAGTGACGTGCAAGAAATATTAAGGTCACCGACCGCTCAATGAACCTGTAGAGCGGAAAAATTCTTTAACATTTTTTTTCTGCACGGCAACAGGTAGTAGCTAACATTTGTACAACACGTAAGGATACGGATGACATAGGTGAGGCGCAGGCGTGTTGTACAGATTTTGATGACTAGAGTGGCGTTAGGACACTGTATGCCAGGATCACCCGTATGTCATGAGTCTGTGCTACTTCCATTAGCCTTAGATATGCTTCACGATACCGTTAGCACACACGACAGTGGTACGTTTCATTTTTATGACGTCCCTTAAGGTGGCAACGTGAGCCTCGAGCAACCCAAAATCCTGCAGCACCTGTACAGGTCAACCCCCCCATGGGTGCACGTGACCATGGTGACCGTTTTTCAAAATAAAAGCAAAATCAAGAAATTATGAAGGAGCTGTTTTAATTCAGTAGTTTGTGACTTTTTAAAAATATATTTAATGACAGAAAAGACGTTACGCAGATAAATAGACTGTACTGTATGCTTGCAGGCTGTATTCTATTCTTGTAGAGACTTTGGACTTCATCGAGATAAAATAATCCCAGTTGGTGCCAGAGGCATCAGCAGTGATGGTGTGAATGAGGCAGAGTCTGAAAAATCCCATCCAGAAGAGACAGATTTGGGTTCGTGCACCCCAGCACTGATGATGTGGCGACACAGATGTGTCTGACTGTCTGCTTGTTCACATCTGATGCAAGCAAAGCGGCACAAGCCGGCGGGGACGGATGCAGAAAACACACGACAGCGGTCCCACGCACTCACGTCTCCTAACAGCAGCGTGTTTTAGTTTTCAGTGCAGATCCCCGGAAGCGTCCTTCTCACTCGATTTGGGTGTGTTACAGCAGGGGATGGGTTGTTCCATGGCTTTCCTTCCCATGATGCAATCGGGTGTTTAAAAAAATCAATGACTAAATTAAGCGGAGAATGAAACAGTTTTATGTTTGCTAATTGAGGCCGTGTAACGCTTGGGTCTGTTGACGTGAGACTTTTTGTGGGTTTTGATTCCTAAAAAGCCCCAAATATTCTGTTCTCCCATTAGATTTGGACCGGAGGACGCCTTTGAACTGTTCATGTTTTTATTATTTTTAGTTTTTTGTAACTTAAGGTGTTTTGGAGCTGTTTGGGATGCTGGAAACATAAAAATTAGATTATGCTGAGGTGTCACGCTGTGAGGAAGAAAGTGGTTGTTTGGTGCATAAATGTTCAATCATCTGTCACTTTTTCAGGCCACTGTGCACAAAAAGAGCAGAGAATATTGATGAAGACATTTTATCTTCCTTCTTCCTACAAAATAGATGCTGATATCTCAAATATTGATTTGTTAGAGAGTAAAATAGGTTCCCCCTAAACTGTTTTCTCTGCACCCTAAATCCATGGCTCCTCACAGTGCTACTTCGAACCAGAAGTAAAAAAAAAATCTCAGATAAATTAATAAACCAAAGAGTTTACAGAATCAGTGAGGTTATGGCAGGATCCAATGAAAAAAAAACTTGTTTTTATGTGTTTGATTCCATAAGTCTCGTTTGTTTGACCTTCCCTGCTCAACCTTTGATCTGGAAGGTCACAGATTCGATTCCTGCCTTGGCTGCCCGTGAGTTGGGTCTTTGAGCAAGACGCTGAACCCCACATTACATTACACATTACAAAAGTGTGTGAGCGTGTGATTGTAAAGCACTTTGGGCCTTAATCAAGGTAGAAAAGCACGTTATGGGTTGGCGCCATTTTTGTTTGCAGATCAAACAGCATGGGTTAAAAAAGTATAAAATGACTAAAACTTCCAGGTCAGTAAACACAACCAGGATTTATACATAACTGGAAAATAAGATACAGTGCAATTTTCTTTTGAGAAAGTCAAAGTATTTTAAGTCTGAAAAACACATGACCTTTATTTAAAAAAAGAATTTCATTTTCTTTTTTCTGCCTTTTTTTGCGTGGATTGTGTCGGTTTGTGTTTAAACATCCATATTTATTCACACATGTGTTGAGACATTCATGTTTGGTCCTCCATACTAAGTTGTTGGTTTATTTGCTTTGTATTATCCTTTATTCAGCCATAGTTGGGATTGTTTTCTTTACCATATGTTCAAACATTGCATTTCAAGATTCTTTCAAAGCATTTGAATAAAAATATTAAAACAATAGAACAAGCAGCGTGAATGAAAAGCAAATCTGTCTTATCATTTAAATTTCAGGAGAAAAATAAACTTTGGATATTTTACTTCTACTTTAATGGCTGCACTTTGACAGGAAGTTGGTCTACAACTCATTGACTGGCCAAGCCAAATCAGAGCAGAATTACATGAGCCAATCAATGTCTCTGATAGTTCAGGGCCAGCAGGGGATCTGAAATCGAACCGCACCGCTTGTTCTCATCCAACATTTTACATTTTTTCCTTTCTTTGTTCTTTGTCTCGGTCCTTGTTTCTCTGCGTTATCACAGTCCTTGGTATCATGGCTGTGAATAGGAAATGCTGCAATGTGACATTTAAGGGCAAAATCTTCTTTTGGGAAGAAGTGGTGAGGGAGGGCTAATTTGTGATGGGAGATGAGGCCGTTCAGAGGCGGCTGTCAGAGGGGCTGATGAGGATAATTGGTGGGAGGACAAGGACAAAATGTTGTTAGATGTTCTTTGTCATTGATAATCTTTCTGTAGACCCAGACACGCTGGATATTTATAACCACTCACATGACATGATGACTTTTACCATTGTGGAGACCTTTATCTTTGTTCCAGCGGTTGTATCTGTTGTTTGAAATGGTCATTTCAGAATTTTAGATGCATATAATATGTTAATCCAGCCATTAAAGGTATTTTACCATCAACTTGATAGCCTTTCTTTTCTTTTTAACCTTTATTTTAATTATTCGGATGGCTCAGTGGACTGCGTGCAGAACCGGTGGATGGGAAACCAGGGTTTGTGAAGTTCGGGGCGCAGTGAAGTTCATCAACTCTGGGTGCTCAGGGTAGACCTTTCATACTTCTGCCTTAACTATGTAACCACGGGGAGGGGGGAAGTCTGGGTCTCCCGATACCGATCCTCAGCCCAGAAAAGGTACAGGGTTGTGTTAGGAAGGGCATCCGGCATAAAGATCACTGCTAAACCAAGCGTGCAGATCTGTGAAAGCTTGTTTGCTGTTTCCTGACGGGATATGCCGAAACTGTTCTCCTGAACATCATATTGATTAGTACCTTTGCTAATTCCATCCACCAATTTTATCAAAATATTTTCTTAAAATTTCAATTAATTCCCTACTATTAAAGTTAAAAAGTGATGTTATGTATCTTCTGAGCGCTGGCAGCTACGCGCTATCGTAGATGACCAACGACTGTTCATGACATCATCGAGAGGTGATATCGTCCGGATTTTAATACACATATCTCTCCTCTTGGAGGGCTAAATGTAGGGGTAGGGAGAAGCTGTAGAGGTATGAAATGAATTCAGATTCAGCCTTTGGTTATATGTGCTTCTTTGGATTTATCCTACAAAATATCTTTTTTTTTTGTGCCTGACATGTACACTCTTTGTCTCTGACTCTCTTTAGTTCATTGGATAGTCTGTAGTGAACCGTATCACGATGCACTTGCAAGTAAACCAAGACCCTCGCTGTCAGGTGCTCCACAGCCCCTCTGTTTGGTTTCAACCAGAGTTCAGACGAGCTTCTCGATCAAAGAGGACTATTAAGGAAAGCAGATCTTGTGTAAACCGAACAGACAAGTGTGATGTTGTGAGTTCTTCTGTCAAGAAACAAGCAACATGATCGGTGAGCTGGTTCAATCTCAAACGTACTTTGATCCAGTTCGCTTCAGTGTGAATGCTTTGGAGATTGTCAAGAGAACCACTAAGCAAAGAAAAACTAAATGGATCCACCACCATGTGTACAACGTGTGAAGCAGGATGCAAAACCTAAATACAACCCTCGATAACTTGGAAATGTCTCTTCTGTAAATGTGGACAGAGGAGGAAGAAGTAAAAGTGAAGAATGAGTGCCAGAAGCAGTTCCAGAAAAATACAGATGTGGGCCAAACAGAGAGTGCCATTAGCAGCCCCAATCACCCTGAATCAAAGAGGTCAGACAAGGCCAGATATGTACTAAATAGAGCACAGAGGACATATTTTGAGATTGTACTTTCTATTTTGTTTGAATTACTGACAGCATTTACTCCAGTAAAAATCCAGCCCAGGGCCGGGTCTGAGTCCCGCCCACAACTCCGAGGTGAATTTCTAATGAACTCCTGCTGCTCTCCAGAAACTGTCTTAGAAAATGACACAGATTTTTAGATTCATCATGACTAAAAGGCCACTGGGAACGCTTTGAAAATAGATCAAAAGATGATCGAAGTGGGTCTTTAAACTAGCATGTTCATTGAGTTCACCTGTTAGACTCTGTTAGAGCGCCCTCTAGGAAAATCTCCACTTTAATGCAGAGTTGGGTCGTGTGAAGTTGTTAGATGTGAACGACTGGACGAGGGAATTGTAGAGAATAGAGTTTGTTTTAATGCAGCGTCCAGAAGGACGATTGGTTTGGAATGAAAGGAGGATATTAAATAAATTAACCTCTCTGCCACGGATGGCGGAGTGAAATAAAAGCCCCCACAGATTGAGTGTTAAACCTCTACGCCTTCATTAAAAACTCCAAATTAAATGAAGAATTGAACACTTACATTCATGCTGAGGATAACACCGAACTGAATCGATAAGCTGTAGCTTTTGTCTGTTTTGCGTTTCCCTTTCATCGGCGGTCCATTCAGCCGGCTGATGTTGTGTTTTGTGGTAATTTCGCCAACACGCCGTTGAGGGTTTCAAAAGGACTGTGTGGGTGGAAGGGGTTAATGCGCCCTCCTACACGCTGCCTCGGCCTCAGTCTTTAATGAAACAATGACATCTTAATGTGCGTTGAGTCATTTATATTCAACATGGTGCTATGACTCACTCCAGATCCAGACTGCATGCAGCCCAGCGGTTCTGAGTGCTCTCCAGCTAACAGGAGAACAGCTTCGTTTTTTTTGCATGTCTTTGCTCATCTGTCTTAGGTAGGACGCAGCGTTTGCTGCAGTGACGTGCACGAGTGAAGGTTGTTCTGCAAATCATCTTTATTAGTATTTTTCAAAGCTCCTCTGGTCTTTAAACGGCCCATGCCCCTCATTTGTCCGTGGATACCTCCACAGGCTTGTTGGGTTTTTAGCATAATGGCTGGTTAAAAGCAAAAAGGAAAGTGAGGGGTGGGGGTGCTAATGAGAGATTAATGTAGTGAAGCTGGAGGAAACATGGAGGGAGTATGGAGATGTGGGGAGTGAAAGGAAGAGGAAGGGACGGGCAAAGGAGGTGAAGAAGACGTCAAAGGTTTGCTTTTGACCATACAGTAAATGAGATGATTTGTTATGGAGTCCAGCCAGCTCGCATTAGAACTCTGGAAATGCTAAATTTGGTTTAGTTTGTGGCATCCAAATACTGCAGCACATTTTAGAGGAATCAAACCCGCTCAGACATAAACATCTCTCAGACACTTTCACTGTTCGTTTTTGTTACTTTTCTGTCCTTGAATTTTTTTTTTACTGTAATAGAAACAACAAAAGATCTGAAATCTCCGTAAATGTTAATAGAATGTTGGAGCTAATCGCTTGGACACTTTTTTTTTTTAACCTTCTGAGATAATTGAAATTTTTTATTTGGGCAAGATTGAATCATGTTTTTAGTGTATAATTCTGCTTTTCAAATCACATGTATTGATCCTTAGATTTAATGAATTTTGAAAAAAAGTAATATATATATATATATATATATATATATATATATACAGTTAACACAATTCCAACAGATTCTGACGTGAAGAAAAGCAGACTTTACAGTGACATACAACACTAATTACTTTATTCAAGTGTTGGCTCAAAGCTGCATTTCTCTGCATTAGAATCTGTTGGAATTGTGTTAATTGCATAAACTGTCAAAAAGTTTAAAGACACTGCAATAAACTCTGACGCTAAAGCTCTGGTGTAAAATGGGTAAAGCTGATCCAGCACTTAGTCATTACCATCGACCTATTGACTGTTAGCATTTGTTCCACTTTCTAAAGAAAAGTTTTTGTGTTGCAGTTTTTTTTTTTGCTTTGCCCGTGACGCCCTTGTCCAACTAAAAATGAGAAAGTGTTTATCTGATCCTTCATTCCTGGGCTGATTTCCCTTCATTTGTTTCTCCCTCTAATCTGCTCCACCTCTCTGCACCTCCGCCTCCTGATCTGAGCTCTGCTTATATAAGTGGCCTCCAGAGGCGTGTTTGCGGTGTAATGTTTATGCATCGGCTGCACAGGTTTGGGAGGAACTCTGAGCGGATAACTTGCACCGAACAACAGTGTTCAATTAATGGGATCTTTGGGATGCTGTTTGATTTGTGAAATCAATAGTTTGCCTGGAGACTTTGATGCAGTGAAGGAGATAACACACAGAGCACAAACCAGCAGCAAAAAGAGGAAACATCCAAGGTCTCCAACATTGTTCTTAATTAATTGTCAAATTTGACCTTTTCAGAAAGAATGCCCCTCTGAAGCGAGACACAGAGTCTCTGACTGCACAAGGATTTTACATCTCCAAAGCACACAATTTCACTTATTCACAGGAAAAACACAGAACACCGTGTATTAGGAATAATGGTGGTTTTGCAGTGGGACCAGTAATTCATTAGTTCTTCATTCATAACAGGTTAGCTTCTACTTTTAGTGAAGATCTGCTGTCTTTTTTTTTAAAATAAATTTGGTTTATGGTCTGAGAACAGATGAAAGATTTTGTTCAACTGGTCTCTCTGCAGACCCTGTCATACTCTGTGTTTTAAGACGCACTCCAATGAAAATGATATTTTTAACATGTCCTTGTAGCATTTTTCTCATAGTGGAGGACATTTGTAAAATAATTTAAGACTAAAACTGCGTTTCCGAGTACTTCATCACTCAAATGGTGTGGAGCAGATCTTAGTTGTGCCACAGTCTCCCTTTTCTGCTCCTATTCTGATGCATCCACTTGCAGACAAATGGACCCATGAATGTCTTCAATTTCCTCGTCTTAGCTGGAATCTGGATCAAATCTGTACGGTTGGATAGCTTTGATATTGCTCGGCATTTTTGTTGCTCTGCTAATGTTAGCCTGGGCTCGTGAGAGGCTGTAAACTAGCAGAAGAGAGTGTAAACAAAGGAATGATGGGATCCCAGGATAGCGTTACTTCCATGCCAACAGTCCCGCCCACAACTCAGAGGTGAATTTTTAATGAGCTCCTGCAGCTCTGCAGACACGATGCCTTTAAAACACCTTTTTAAACATTTTGGCCAAAAACTGCATAAAAATAATTAAAAGATCACTGGGAACGCGTTTACAATAGATACATATAGTTGGAGTGGGACCCCTTATTTCAGTCATGCTTATGCTCTTGCTTACATGCTTAACTTTGTTGTTGACCCTGTGCGCTCCTGTGTCTTTCTTCTGTTTGCTCCTCACACCTGCTTCCTTCTTTCTCCACCACACACACCTGTGTGACATTAGTCATCACTTCCTCAGTTCGTGTACACCCCATCTTTTTTTCCATCTCTCTGTTTGCTCTTGGTGTCTTTTGCTTTCTTGTTTGACTTTTCCCTTTTGTTTCTGTTTTTGGACTGCATCCTTCTACTGCATTGCTGGTTTGCTTTCCTGCCTCCTTACTCCATTCTCGGTGCACTGGATGATGGTGCAACCTAATGGGATTTGGTTTGATTATTCTAAGGATTCATATTTGATTATAGAAAGTCACTTAGAAGTTCAGCTTATAGTTAAATACAGTAAATATTAATAATTGGTTAAAAAAAACTCAATGTCTTTATGGATAACCATTTAGCTGCTAATGTTGAGTGGTCATCTGCATTAATTACTCTACTTTTTATTTGAAGTTCAAGCAAACATACACTCTCGGGTTTAAATTGTCCAGCTGCTTCAGGTTAATTTTTCATGGAGGCTTGTGTTTTTACATCAATTTGAAGTTATAAATTGTATTTGAATTAACCCAAAGCAACTCACACACACAGAAGTCCACCATCCATCTTTCAAGCTTGCATATTTATCCTGTTTGGGGTCATTGGGTTGCTGGAGCCTATCCGAGCTACTGTCTGCAAAGGCAGATACACCCAGGACAGTTTACCAGCCCTTTCATACTAGAGATGTCGCCAGTGACACCTAATAAACACATTCTTTTCAGCGGCTTTTCAGAATCCACTGGAACTATGGTAATCACATAAACAGTAAAGGAGTCACGATAATCCAAAGAATGTGAACACTGGACCTAAAGCTTGACCATTTGTCATTCTGTGTCCAATTTCTATGCATACATTTCCCTCTGACTAATGCTAATTTTTACATTTTGCACAGGAGTATGCTAAAAAAACATTTTAGTCAAACATTTGTTAAAATACAGCCTGAGAACAACCTGTGCACAGAGTTAAGTGAAAGCAAAAAGTTAGTGACATTCATTCATTGCTTCACTTCTGTAATATCAAAATGTCGACGTCATGTAAAAAATAAGCAAACATTAAATATACGCATATAACACAAACGTTATATATACATGTATACACACACATCAAATCCTAAAACAGGAAACACAAATCTAAAAACCTGAAATGTTTCTTTGTCAGTGGTGCCATATTTAATGATATTTCACATTTTTATTCTGTTGTTCAGAGATACTTTCTAAAGGCTTTTTTCATCTGCTCATGATCAACCCTGGTTTGGATTATCTTACTGAGTTCTAATCAAATTCTTGACCTGCAGTTGTACTGCAGGATCTGATGTGATCTTCTGCTTAAACCCGTGTCAAAGAACAGGCGCTCCAAGGATCCGAGAGCGTCATATGACTTCTCCTTTGTGATCTATAAGTTATACGCAGAAAATGCCACGGCACACTGCTTTGCATTACAAAGCTCTCCCAGAACAGGAAGTCGCTGTGAAAAGCTGCTGACAGCTGTCATTGATGTTTATCGCATGGTCCCGAAAAAATGTGTTTATCACGAATGATGATAGAATATGATCCCTCAGGCCAATAAAAAGCAGGAGAAGATTTTCTTTTTCTCCACTGCCTTTGGAATTTTTTGAACAGGGTACATGCAATAACCCTTCTTGGATGTTATCTTTTTAAATGGGGGCTGTATGATGTGTGGTACTTGTAATGGTTTGGTCAACCTTTCACATATGAATCTTGACAGTCATTGAGTTCTAGGACCAGACGTTTTACAGCACATTTTCCATAAAATATAATAAACCTGTATATTTCAAAAATAGTCCCTAAAAATTGACTTCACGTAAAGAAAGGATTTTCTGAAAACACAACTTCTGGTTTGAAGTATATTTAAAAAGAGAAGTAACTGGAACCAGGTCAGTTCAAAGGCTAAAGGTTTGTTGCATAGAAAAGTTACTTGTCCATCCATCCGTTTATTCATCTTCAGAAGTTGCTGAATCTCTTTCTGGCCATGGGGTTGCTGGAGCCTATCCAAGCTAAAGTTGGGTGAATGTGGTGTTCACCTTGAACAGATCGCCAGTTTGTTGCTGTGCCACACACACATGGACACCGAGGGGCAATTTAGAGACACCAATTAACCTTTTAAGGATTTTTTTAACTGTGGAAGAAAACTGCAGTTCCCAGAGAAAACCCACGCCTGCAATAAGATACTTCACACAGAAAAAACCCTGCCGGGATTTGAACCACGGCCTTCTCCTTGTGGTGAAGTCACTAGTTATTCAATACATTTTAAAAATGGTTTTACTGTTTTAAAACAGCAAAAAAAAAAACGACTTTTTGTGGTTTCAAAACATTTTACTTACTTTTTCCACTTCTTTTTAATCAATTTTCCATTGTGGGACCAATAAAGTTCAACTTTTTATGTTACATTTCATATCCAAAATGCTTTCCTTTAGGGTTTTTAATTTAGTAGAATTTACAGATGATGACATCACCTTTAAATGAACTGTTAATTTCTCAGCTCTAAAAGAGACTGCACCAGGCTGGCGACCTGTCCAGGGTCTCCGCTGCCTTCGCCCACGAGTGGTCGGGTTAGGCTCCAGCACCCCCGTGACGATGAAAGGGACAAAGCGGGTTTAGAAAATGGATGAATGAATAAAATACATTAATTCTAACTACTACCCAGTTAGTTAGTCTTGTCTGTTTGCCCAATTGTTGTAAGTTCATGCAATTTTAATTATGTAAAAAAAAAATGGAGATAAAATGATTTTTTTAGTTCATTTTAAAGTCATCCAATCTATTTCACTGCTGTTGATATGAAAAATAGAAATGTTTCCAGTCTTTTTCATTGAAATGCCAGGTTTTGAGCAAAGCCGTTGTTTTTTAAGATAAAAACACTGATGCACGTTAGATGCTGTCACCTGGAGCTGTTGGTGAAGAAATTCAGTCCCGCTCTTAACCTGAGTGACATTCAGATGCTTTCTCATGATTCATATTCATGCATGTATGATTCATTCTTGCTCATGGTGTTGATGAGCTGCTGTTGGCCAAGAAGCCAACAACAAGGGGCAACTTTTCTAGTCATGAATCAAAAACAATATTTTGGGTTGTTTTTCATCTTCTGATCAGCTAAATACTGTGTTTTTACTGTTCAAATGACTGAAGTAGGGCTTTTTAATTTTTATTCATTTTTTTACATTAAACTAGTTGCTGATTATCACCTGTGAACTGATTACAGGAGCTCCAGTGATGTTCATATGAGACTTAGATTTTTTTCAAACACGTAACACAAAGAAAGTAGAACAATACAGAAAAATACAAATAAAACAAAAAAATTAAATAAATTGTCAAAATCTCAGTTAAACCGAACTTAGAAATTGCATATTTGAATTTGAGATAGGCAGAGGCCAATACTTATTTAAGTCTGTCCCTCTACTTTTCACATATTAGTCCATAATATATCAGTATACAGTATACGGTATACAGTCAGAATCATTGACTGTATATGAGAACTGAATTAAGTAACCCCTCCCACCTGGCTTTCCAAACAGGAAGTGCCTGCTGGTTCCAAGCATTGACTGTATATACAGAACTGGAAAGAGTGAGACGTCACTCATAGAAAATGACTTGTTACAGTTCCAACCAAAGGAAGTCAATTGAGTCACCATTTTTTTTTGTGACATGTCCGTCGCCATGTTGGAGCCAGACGTGTCGGACTTGGTCTACATTTCCATGTTAACACTCTTTCTACTGGGAGAAGAGAATCTGTCGCTCAACATTCAACAAACATTAAACGCTAGGCCACCTACTTTTATTGAGGCATTTGATAGGTCAGTTTAGAACTTGAATAATTTGCACTACAGCAGAAATGTCATTTAAAAAAATGAGAATTATCAACAAAATATTAAAAATGTATCAGATCAGGTTATTCTAATATTATGACTGAGAAATATTATTTTTATTTCTCTGTAGAAGTCTGTGCGATTTTTGGCCTTTTGGGACCACCCGGTACTTCCTGTTTGGACCCAGGGGGGTGGGGGTCATGCTGTGTAGTTCTTAAATACAGTCAATGGCGACTCAATTAACTTTATTTGGTTGGACCTGGAAACAGTTTTCAGTGTGTGACGGTTCACTCACTTGATCCAGTTCTTACATACAGTCAATGGCCTGAGCATGCTTAGCAGCAGCTATTTTCTACAGTTTAAACCCTTATAATTTCATTAGTAATAGATTTATCAGTTAAAAAAGAAGTTTCCCTTTTTTAATTAAAGAAAAACCTGACAATCTCTGCCGTTGAAGTTTATCTGTTAACCTCTGACCTGCTGCTTTTTAAATAAGTCAAACAAATCCTCCGGGTTTGTCCGCCTCCCCAGAGCAGCTGCAGTTAGCATGACCTGTCATTTTAAGGGGAATTGCTGAACATTTACGAGTCGTCGGGGGGATGCAAAGCAGCTCCTTCTATTCCTAATCTATTTTTAGATGTGTGTATTCTCTGATGGATGATTTCCAAAGTAGGACAGTGAGTCATGCCAGTTCCTTTGTGTTAATCATTCAGAGATTTCCCATCAGACTTTTAAAAACTGGAGCTCGTGGTGTTTGTTTTTGCCGCCCTTGATGAAAAATGAGATAGTGCTAATTCTTTGTGCAGATAATGAATACCCACTGGCAAATAACTCTGAGACCTGTGGCCCACTCTACAATTTACTATTTCATTCAAAACACTTTACTGATCCCAAACGGGGAAATTGGATAGAAATGTCATGCCCATGTGTCGAAGTGTCCTTGGGCAAGACACTGAACCCCACATTGCCTCTGATGGAAGTTTGGCGCCAGTGTTCGGCAGCGGAGCCGCCATGTGTGTGTAAACGGGTGAATGGGACTGTAAAGCGCTTTGGGCCTTCAATGAAGGTAGAAAAGCACTTTATAAATATACACCATTTATTGTCCATTGCTGAAGTGTTTTCTAAAATCATAACTAACAATTTTCAAAAGACACAAGATACCAACATGAACTTAGTAGCATTTAGAGCTATGCTTTGAGTTTGATTTTATTTTTTAATTTAGTGGTCAGTTTTACTGTTGGCAGCAGTATAAAAGTAACAGGAAATTACAAAAAGTTCTATGTTCTAGTCTTGACGACGTTAGAAATGTATTAACCTTTTTTTTAATGCACTCAGAATTTTTTCTCCTCTAAAATCTAAAGTGTTATTGTCCAGTTGTTGTTCTGAATTTTATTTTGAAAATCTTGTTTCTTTTTATCTCATTAGTTTGTCCCGTCAGAATTTCCTGTCTGAATTTGGTTAAGCTTTCTTTTTCATTTGCAGAGGAACTGAATTTTGTTCAATATTGTCTGAGTTTTGACCACTTCTCTGGAAAATTCCTTATCTGCAGATTATTTTAATGAACAGCAGAATCAGCTGGAGGAAGACTGTAATTGATTTTTTTTCTTTTTAACAACAGGGCCCCCATAGGATATTTTATTTGGAGCAATTTAGAGCAATTACTCAACCATCTATAGAAATCCTGAAATCCTCATGGTTTGCTAGTCTGCTCAATGCTAGCATGATTTTTTAAGTGCATTTACAGCCTTTTAGCTGATGTTTGTCAGGACATTTCAGAATGTTTGTGGAATTGTTCTTGCTAGTTGTGCATGAATATTGAGACTCTGTTCCCCCCCTTACATTAGATATTTTTAGCATTTTTTCCCAAAACTCAAACTTTTTGTCTTAAAGCATGGAGACCGCTTTATTTTGAATTTAGGAATTCTATTTTTCAGTGTGACCAGGTTTAGTTTGCTATCTTGAAGTGATGACATGTAGAAAAGCTTCACGCGTGTGCCGATCTCTCCACATGTTTACATACTGAGGTTATTGCTTAAGATTTTAGTATTCTGTGTGGGCGACGATGCTCGGTTCAGCCTTAGAGATGGTTTTACCGTCACTTTGATATGCTGGATTAAAGGATTGGACCTGGTGAAGACATTCAGAAGTTGGCCTTAAATCATTAAGTGAACACTTTTGGGGGTTCCGTCTGTTAGCAGTTATCTGCTCATTTTTGGGGTTTTAGGTTTACCGTGGTCTCTCATTTTTCACAAGAGTTGCCTTCTAAAAATAACTTCCAAATGATGAAATCCACATTTCACTAATCTGTATTTTTTTTTTTACAATAATTATAGATGTTACACACTACTGCACACTTTAAACACTTTTCCCAGAGAGACATTAAGATTTTCACACATTTCTCTCTTGTTTAAACTCGCAAAGTTCAAACCTGAGTTGAAAAATAAGTCCAACATTATAGAATAAAAATAAGGAGACGAGGCATGGAGGGAGGACAAGGTCAACAGCCAATTAGGACACAGAACACAATACACAGTAAAAACAAAAACATCAAGAAAAATTAGCGAAACCGCGATATAGTGGGGGAACATTCTAACCAATCATAGACGCCTTTAATCAACCATCTAATGGGTCAGATTCAATATATTTATTTTTCTGACAATTTGCCAGGTTTGTACATTCATTCATTTTTTGCATTCATGTCAGCTCAAAGTGAACCGGAATCTCTAAAGTACTTATGGAGAAACAAAACCGTCACAGCAGAACAGTGTGGGTCCACGCTGACCTTCAGGTAACCCAATCAGTCCACTGCTAATATCAGCATTGTTCATGCAGCATTAGTGCTAATGAAAGCCCAGCGGATGGAGGGATGTGGCTTTGCCAGACAATGACACCCAGAATATTTTTGGTCAGACAACGAGGGGAGTGGGCGGGGAGATAGCAGCAGGTCTGCTCTGGGATCACAGTGAATAAGTTGTGTGAATTCACAGATGGGTTTTAGCAGGAACACACTCTGGCCAGGAGAGTTTTTCTCAACTCACACACACATTTTTAAAATGACAGGAGCTTTGCATAGCAAATTTTCTACTTCATTTCTCATTGCTCCGTCTTTGTACGCCTGCTGTCTGAGGAGTAACTTATGCACCGTCAGCGCTGTAATGGTGAGTTTTTACGGTGAACTGACGATTTATTCTCCCACACTTGAAAAGTTTTATCATGAAAAGATACATCTTTGATATCACTGCAATGTAAATTACAATCGGTTGAGTGTCTTTATGACTGTCTCTGTTGTTTATGTGCTCATTTTTCTGAGGTTTAATCTCAGAAGTCACATACTTTATGCTCTACGATCACAATCATAACCTGTACGCACAGGAAAACGGAGAAATTACATGATGGATGAATGGAAAACTGGATTGCATTTATATTGTTCTGCTGTAGTAACAAAAATCACTCCAACCTTAAAGTACAAGTCACCTGCGTCCACACAGACTTGATTATTCAAGGAAATCATCACATGAACGTTGGAGGAACTGCATTCTAACAGAACAACCAATTATTGAAGCAGCATCAGCTAATCCAGCAGAAAGACTCAGTTTAAAATTCAGACCAGCATTTCCTTTTTTCCTTTTTTTTTACAAAAGCACTCTTTCATAGGATAAAGGTTGAGCTTGTTCCAAACATTTAAGTAGTCAAATGTGTCCTTTTCAGAAATACTTTATAGTCGAGCAATATTTACTTTATGCAGCGACACGGTGCAGTACTGGGTGTTCAAAGCACAAAAATAACGTACTTTTCAAACAAAAGGAAACATTAAAATAAGTACAAACTGTACGAGCTTCAGCGACTAAAGTGTAGCTAATGTGAATGAATGGACCCTGACAGGTTCAGTTCCCGCCTTTTAACGCCCATCCTTTGGAGTGTCCTTTGGAAAGACTCTGAACCTCAAATTGCCCCTGGTGGTAATGGGTTGCACCAGTCTTCATTAGTGTAACCACCATTGGTGTGTGAATGTGTGTGTGTGCATGGGTGAATGGGACTGTGACTGTAAAGTGCTTTGGGGCTTAAATAAGGTAATAAAAGTTCTATATAAGTATACACCATTTACCATGTATATTTTTTTAGAGTCAGTTGTCTTCATGCTCATGTACAGTCACATGCTGACCTGTACATGGGCTGACATGTACAAGTGCTGCAGGTTTTTTGGGTTGTCCAGACCCGTGGAGGGCTGTAGAGCAGTGCAGCTGCATCCTAAAGGCAGCGCAGGTGTGTGTCATAAGTTGTCGTAAGTGTGGTAAGTCCATTGTGGAGCATTTGGACAGATCATGTAAGCTGGGTTTACTTATGGCATATGCGTGATGCTGTCGTACAATGCCAATGTACAACACGTTAGTAAAGCATTCGTCACGACTACTGGCTGTGGGTTAGAAATGCACAAACCTGTGTGGGTCACACAAGGTATCACACAAACAGCCCTTATGGGCCGTTTGCCCAGTCCACTTTATGTGAGGGGTTTGAAAAAGTGTTTCCTACAACCAGTCATCTGCAGCATATAAAAAATGTGCATTGATGTCTTCACCCTACGGGCTCACCGAGCGGTCTACAACCTCGATATTTTGTGCAAGCCACCTCCATGTCCCGTTCAGGTTTATCCCGTTTTTTGCCCTCAGACAGCCCGTATCCACTCGTAAGGTCATTTGGGACCAAGGCTTTACTAATGACTAGAGTATGTCATAAGGACATCTTACAACATCCTCACCTGAACGTCATAAGTGCGTGCAACTTATGTTAGCCTTAATAACACTTACTGTTACTCTAACCACATGCACAACGATCCTACTTTCCATTTTCAACAAGTGAAATGTGAAGCAGTACTCCTGGTTGGTCCGTAGTCTTCTTCATTTTGGAACAACGTGACTTTTTCTTAGGAGGTTATTTAATCTTAAAGGTTCTGCATACTTACACAGGTTAAGCTCTTTGTAACTGGGTGACTGTTAAACTGCAGATTTGCCGTTCATTTTCCCCTGACTGCAGCACCTCCCTCTACACACGAGTTCAGCAAGGAAATGTCAAACTCTGCACATTTGATTATTAAGAAAAAGAACATGCCTCAGGTTGCTTGCCTCTTTCTGTTTTTCTTCTGACTACACTGCAGTGCAGGTAGAAGACGATGTTCAGATGAAAAAAACCTTGGCTTAAGTCAAATCAAGGCAATTCCAGACAGATAATAATGTTGTAATGACCACGGTCGCACAGCAGCTCCACTTGACAGCAGAGAATGATTTTGAAAACGTGAAATTGTTCTGGCTAATGTCAGAAACCGCAGAAGCATGAAATGAAGTGGGATGTAACAGGCAACTGAAGCTGGCTCTGTGTTGCAGCAGCAGCTTGAGGGCACAGATCAAATATCATGTAACAGTTCTGTAAAAGCTTTTGGCATATCTAAGATTGGACATTTTGTTCAGTGAAATCACTGAATCACCAACAGCAACACTGGGTATCAAGTGAATATAATTCCTATCTATCTTCTAGACAAAAGAACAATCATACTTTCACTTTTTTATCGTTACACTTTACGGTTAGAGTTACAGTGTTCACAATAAGTTGGTTTATTTTGTGTTGAACTTACTAATACAAAATGAAATGGTCTGAGAGGAAAAGTTCAGTTCATCTTCTATTTCTGCTTAGTCCTGTGCAGGTACGGGGGTTCTGCTGGACCCTTGCAGATCTACTTTTAAGGGGAAGGCTGACCCCGCACAGAGAAGGTTTTATGATTCATGTTTTGTCCAAAGTACAGTAAAATCATTTGCTAAGATGATTTTTTTTCTCTAGTTAATATATTTTATGTTAAACATTTCATTTCAGGCTGTTTAATGCCAACTAATCACAAAAATGTAGCCTACAGCTATATTCAAAAAATGTTTTGTCATAAATATTGTAAACCTAACCATTAAGTTTTTTATTTTATCAAATATAATTACTAATCCGACAGCATTTCTGTGTTTTAACTGGCTGACTGTCATGTGATCTATACAACCTTCCCTTCAAAACTACTCTGGACCATAATGTCTGATGAAACCCTTGGGGTTCTGAACAGCAGACATCGTCGCGGCTAAAGTGTTCACTGTTGACGGGGTTCACTCCGCCCAGCTCAACAGTGTTCCAAAACAATAAATACTTGAAAGATTTTTTTCCAACAATAGAAATTATTTGAGACATTGAACCGTAGAAGACCTACTGAGAAACTGACAAACTCCAACTGTCAATATTTACCATTAAATCCACATGTTTACCTCAAATAGCAAAAAAAAACCTTGTGTTGATTTGTTACAAAAAAACGAACAGATGAGTCAGCAGCTGATCGAGTTCAAAATGCCGGATCGTCAGCCTCATGTGAAGATGACTAAAAATCAAACGAGTTTTTGGTTTTCATCCATTAGCAGCTCTTCTTAAGGTGTCACCAAAAAAGCAGTTAAATATTCTGTTCATCACTTCCTGTTCTCATTCAGATGAGGTCAAAAGGACAAAATCCCTCCCATGAGAAAAGACATCATGACCTTTTCACCTTTAATATTCCCTGAGGTTGTCAACCCTCTCCATCACCCACAGGTGCCGTTTGGTTATATCCATAGCTGTGTGATAAATGAGCTGTCACCGTTTCATGGATTTTATGTTGTTTTGGGTCATGTCGGACAATTTCAGCTGAAATTTTCTTTAGGTTGTCAAATTTTACCTGTAAATAATTATTTTTTTTGCTTCTCAAACTATATCTGATATCTTCAGTTTTGTGGTTTTAGTTACGATAAGAAATTGTTCTTTTAAAAATGGATTGAACTACTTCACTGCCCACAACAATTACAGATATTATTAGTAACTCTTAAGAGAATATTTCCTAATTCTTTGTGTTGTCACAAAGATGCCTCACTGGTTAAAAAATAACACATCAGGTTCAAATCCTACTTATAAATTCAGATTCTGCATCAAAGTTTAAAAAAATTGTCTTTTCCTATTATTCACGATTTCTTTTAATTTACATGATCCCCATACATAACATTTATGAAATAGTGTACACATTTAATAGGGAAAAAAAAAATCCCAACCAAGTGAAGTTTTTTAGAAGCCCTGCCCTGCCCGCCACTGCTCACCTGGATTAGGTGTGCTTTGGCAATAAGAACCTTCAATGGCAGCTTAGATGTGCAGGACGCTGACCCTCAAGGCCGGGAGTTTGACACCTGCAGTGTAACCATTAGTGATAAATTTATAAAAATACTTCAACCCAATGAACATAAATCAACAGCTTGACACAACTTCATCATGATTCTAACTCGCAAACATGAGGCAAAGTTAGAGCGAAAACATCAACTCCACCACATCTCACACTGACCGCTCATCATTACACCAGATGAAACCCGTTATCAGTTCTCTGCAAGCGGCTGGTGCTCAGCGTGCATCGCGAACAAAGCTGATGTTGGACGGCTGCAGCATTTGATCTTCCTCCAAAAACCCACCAGAGAAGAGCCCCTGATTGCAGCATGAATGGCCAATTATGACGCTTTTATCGAGCCACAAACGTCTCCCGCACTGGTTGGACCGAAGGAGGGAGGGGATGAGCTAATTAGAGGAAGCTAATATAATGCTGACTAAAACGCATCCCCTCTGTGCGGTTTGTTTAGGCTGCACACAGACTGCACAAACCTCTGGACTTTCTCGTTGTTCTTACATTTATAGGAATCAGATTTTAAAATACTTAGTTATTCATTATTGGGAAATTGAAATTACTTACAAACTTGCTAAAGAGAACCAATACTGTCATATTTTAGTTTTGTCCAGGGTTGGGGGATTGGGTGGGTTTCTCGTGTGTTTGCTGAATACAACAGATTTTTTTTTTTATTCTTAATGAAGCTGAACCAGAGTTTGGGGTCAAGAGAGCAGTTTCCAGAAATGGAAACAATATGCGAACAATGCAAAGGAAAAATGTCCTGGATAATATCTACATTCCATAATTACATTGTTTTTGGGGGGGCTGGGAGGGAAACTCAGCCTTAAATAAAACCGTTGTTGTTCCCAAACTGTTTGTAAATCTTTCATATGCATGAGTTTGTCTTGTGTTTAAACATTTGTACATCTCTGCCTGTGATAGACTCGTCATGGAACATCATTCTTTCTCACTTAACCATAATCATAATTTATGAGGCTGTCTCCCTGCTGCCCATAAAGATCTGATGAAGATAAAACTCTGCAGCTGAGTCTGACCTGAGGAAGACGGCTTCATTAGCTGAAACCGCCGTTCAATGGAAACGGTTTTATTATTAGGTTTCTTTGTAGCGACACAGATCTCTGACAGGAGGAAAAGGTCACAGGACACCAAGGATCACATTTGGGTTTGTCGCAGGTGAATCTGTGCTTGTGCAGAGTTGTTGGTTTTAATGGGCATTCTTTGCCTAAATATAAATAAAAAATTGCAGGTTTCTTTGGTAAATGGCGTATATTTATATATGACTTTATTACCTTCGTAGAAGGCCCCAAAACGCTTTACAGTAAAACTTCGTATGTACTGAGCGGTACGGTACAGTACGGTCCGCTATTTTGAGCATTTCCGTTATAAAATAGACCCATTGAGCCGGACCGAACCATGCAATGTTTGGGCCCCCGTTTGTAGTAATTCCATAGAAAAATGGAACAGACCGGTTATGGGCAGAGCTACTGTTAAAACCTGTTGATCGGCAGAAGAAAGTGGCTGCAGTTCCTCTTCGCAATCTTCTCTCAAACAACGTGAAATGCTTTGGCTAAACAAAGTACCAACAGCCAAGCCCAAAAAAAGAGCTGCTGGATGATCTCCATTGTTGTTACTTTTGCTGTAGTCGCACTACTGTGACACAAAGCTACGGAATCCATCCACACCCGGCATGCGCCATGATGGTCCAACTTTAGTGGACAAGCTCACCTGCCTGGATCCATACACACACATTCACACACTGCCACCGAATACCAGTGCCAATCTATAACCATAGACACATACATATATACATGGACACACAACTTCTGATGTCACCTGTAGTATTCTGAATAGTTAAACCAAAGCTTGAAAGGGAATGAAACATGGACCAGACTTCACTATGTTTCAGCAAGATTCTTGGAGAAGCTGGTTGTTGATCTGGTTACTTTAGTGTCTTTAAACACTCCTGAGAAATTTGAGTCGGTAATGTGGTTTCCTGTGCAAAATAATCAAGTCAAACAGATTTAGCAAACCATTTAAACGGGGGATTAGCTGAACTTTACCACTACATTTAAACAGAAACTAACAGGGAGGAACAGCGGACCGCCAGAATACAAAGATGCTGTGGAAGGAGTGTATCCGAAACAACAGTGCAACAGTAATCAGTCATGGTGTTGGTGATCAACGCCGCGGCTACAGACGAGCAATCATCACAAACAGAATAAACAGGAAGAGGTGGATCTGCAGGAAACAGGAACAGAGGAAGGACGAGAAAACGGGAATCAGGAGCGTGGAGGGTGGCAGGCACAGAGCTGGTTAGATCTGTGAACTCAAACGGGGAAAATGCAGAAATCCTACACTTCACATACATCCAGAACGCATGAACTCGCACCCACCCTGCGGACAGCGGGGGTTTGTTTTCTGAGACACCTTGCAGTGGATTTGGAGAGCGTCTCCAGATCTGATGCCCTTGACGTTTCCATTTCACTTCATCTCAGTCTGGGAATCAAAACTCACATTAGTGAAGCCTTTCTTCCAGCTTGCTGCTGCATCCAGCCCTCCCCAAGCATGCCCCGCTGCACCCAGGCTGTGATAATGATTTGTCCTTGAATCCCGAGCGGAGATTTGAACCCCACCCTCTCCTCCTCTGAGGCTGAATCTGCTGACTTGCTTAATCACAGCGGGGTCCAGTGGGAACAGGCTGCACGATGATGCACATCAGTGACCCACAGAGAAGAAGTTCCCCTGCATGGCTGGGACAGATGCAAGGACGAAGGATTGGGACAAACGCTGAGACCAATTCAGTGTTTTAATTCTGATGCAGAAAATGAAGCAGGAGAGAAAAGAAACGGAGAGAGAGGAAACGAGTTAAACTTGAATTCATCTAACAATAATCAGACTGGAAAGGCAAATGACTGCAGATACGGGGGAAAAAACAGAGGGACATTCATCTATCTGCATAATATAGCTGACTTCATGGAAAAAAAAACTTGCTGCAGGAATTGGAAACAGGTTTGGTTTGCATGCAGAGTTCATATATTTTTAACAAAGGTTATGACAGAAGAACAGCTGCAGGCGCACATTATAAAGAACCTTTATTATGCTAATATACAGAATAGGTTTCATGTTCAAAAATGTTTTTATCTTTTACTCTAAACGCCTACAGCTCTTATAGTCCGATACTTTCTGGAAGTTTTTCTGTGATTCGCTTTGTTCAATTTATCAATGAACAATCCACAAATTCTGTTTTGGCGTGTATTGTGTTCTAATCAAAATAATTTGTTTTTGAGTTACAGAAAAAGTTTTTAAAACGTTTCTTCTGGACTTTATTTTTAAGTTGAAGAAGGGGAAACTTCTTCAACACTTTTTAAAGCTATGAAACCATCCTGGATGAATGAGAGTCTTTACGCATGTCTCAGAGTAATGTTTTGAGACAAATTTAACATTTTTGCAGAAAAGACCTTTTTAACAAATAGTTTTTTTAATTAAATTTTGACCTAAACGTTTGTTGGTTAAGAAAACATTGTTTATTTACACAGAAGCTTGAAGCTGGACTTAAGAAAGATCTTTAATTTAGAGCTTAGCTCTTGACAGATAATGTCTGCATACACACATTTTATTTATGCTATGGCAAATTCTCCAATAAATTAGGGACATGATTAACACTGATTTATACAATCTACAGTTTCATTAACATTTTTGCTGACTACCTTGCGCCCTCGGTCCAACCCACTGAGTCTGAATAAATGGTGCTTAATGGCTCGTATTATTGAAAAAGCAGAGACAACGAATGATCTGCTGTGAATGAAGGGAAAAAACATGCAATCATTTTGGCTACACTTCTGGTCAGTTCAAGTTCCAACATAAAAACACAAAAAATGGCTACAAAACATAAAAAATAAATGGATAATTGTGATTCTGTTACGTAATTGGCAACATCTGGAGTCTAAGTGGAGCATCACTCCAAACATGCTGTATTTGTAGTCTAGTCATTTGAAATGAGGCCAAACAAGACACCTGGATGTTTTAGGATTCAATATTTTTATTGGGTCACTGTAGTGTGTTGAGTAGTTTGAGATTTATTGTCCTATTACCTTAGATTTTACAGTTATCCTGTCAATTATGTCAATCCCGCCGTTGAAACAAGTGGTTGCTAAGGAAAATTTTAAAACTTAATTTCAGGTAGATGCATGGACATTGACTTGTGTGGTTATCAGTCACAGCTATGAAAAAAATTCAGTGGTTGCTATGGACTTTTGAAGTTTATTTTGGTTGAGAATAAATGTTACTGATTTTGTGTGGATGGAGCCTTTACTTCTGTCATGCTGCCAAACGGCGGCTTCAGCAGAGGCTTGAAACGCTGCATGAGGCCTGAGGATCTGTGGGGAAAGAGGCTTCAGCTGTGTTCAAAACTAGAATACAGGCAAATACATCAACTAGAATGCCTCTTTGTCCGTATTAAATGCTCATTGCCAAGTGACCTCTTCTGTCTCTGTGTTGTCATGTTGAGTTCTTTTGCCCCATTTTCCCGCACACATCACTCACCCCATGAATCCAGCCCTCCTTCTAGTATTATTTCCTGTCTCCATAGGGAGCTGAGGTTGGCTTAATGAGGCAGACAGGCCAGATGATGCACCTCCTGGTGAAGAACATCCAAAGTTCCTCAAATATATTGGCAAACTAATATAAATAATAATAAAAAGAAAGCATCATGACATATAAAACAGGGGTTTATAGAGACATTTTGCTCTTTGGAGTAGGCTTTAGAGAGCTGGTTGTCTTCATACACAGAAAAAGTAAAAGAAATGATAAGAATGACCAAACCAATGAAGAAGAAGAACGAAACCACCAGGACTTCCCTTAGGAAAAACTCTGTCCTTTTAATCCACTAAAACCACAGTTTTGCTAAATTATTCTTGGTAATATTTATTTTCTCTTTTCCATCAATGACTCAGCGTTCCTGTTAACTAAAGCATCCATTCATTTTACAGAGTGGGCATTTCCACAAAACTTCAATTGATGGGAAACTAGCTGTCATGTTCTGACCCAACAGTTGAACTTTCAGAAGAAATCCTGCTTCCTCACAGGGAAAAGCCGTTTGTTTGTTGCAATGATGCAGAAATATTGCACAAATTTCAATGGCATAGCTCTAAAAATACCCCAACGGGCTCGCCACAACCTCAACTACCGTTATCGTCAAGCTCACGTGAGGGGGGCTAAAGGGGCTGGAGTATCTACACCTTTAGCCCCCGACTGACTTTTCCTCAACAAGAAAACAGTTTTACTGTTTTTCCAGCTTTACTAGAGTTTTTGAAAAAATCTATTGATCTTTTGCAAATTTTCAAGAGTTTAACAATAGAAGTCATTAGAAAAGAAGACGTCATTATAGAAGTGAATAAATAGTAAAACTATGAAAAAAAATATATCAAAATAGACCTAAAATTGACGTTTGAGTGCATTAGCTAAGAATAGTAACACATCACTGCTCTGATGGTTCACAGTGATGAACTACAGTCTGCTACAGATGTGAGAACAATGATACACATAGTTTAGATACAGGGGTGCCCAAATTCAGGCCTCGAGGGCCGCCTCATGCTGGTTTTCCAGAAATCTTGTCTCATCTGCTGTGATTACCTGTATCAGGCATGCTTAGCCAATAAGAAGCTTCAATGACATTTGTTAGAACATTTAACATCAAAACCTAAATTGTTTTTAACATCAGAGCTGTCGTCTGCAACAACAAAATAACACTCCAGTTACTCTTTAATCTGTTACACAGTTATTGTAAATCCAACGCCGTTTGACGTTATGAGGTTTGGAACTTTTAAATCTGATTTGGCTCTTCAGAAACGTGGCACCAGGGTTAAATCCCCCTCTTTATGTGTTCATTTCTGTAGTTCACATTTGTGTTTGCTGCTGTAGTTAGAGGTCAAGTTTTCTTTATGCTCTGAAGAGTCAAACGTATTTACTGACTTTTGTCAGTAAATGCCTTTCACCATCATAAAAACAAAGGAGTTCTTCTGCTTTGGAATGATTTTTTTTTGGAGGAGCCAGAAGACGTGCAGGATGTTTTTCCTCATGTGGTTTGAGGTTCGCCTGATGGGAAATGTGTAACATTTCAATGCATGTTAGTTTAAAACTTTATCCTGTCAGGTGATCTTCTGATGCTTCATCAGCATGAACACTAACACCCGTCTGCAGGAGAATCTTAATCACAGAGAACTGTTGGTTTAAACTGTCTGTCATTAAGTCATTTGCATGTAAAATGATTACTGTCTAAAATACTCAGTCAGGACCGTCTAACCGCTGTGTGGTAACTGAGCCTCAGAGCTGACTGAACACAGAAACAGCTGCCAGCCATTTTTGATTAAAGGTACAGACTCACCTGCTGATGCTAACCGCACACACACAGGTGTGTCTCTTTTCCTGTTGAACTTTTGTCTTTGTTTGCTAAAAGACTAAAGCAAACACACATTCACTTTTAATGTAATGGAGACATAAAGACCAATGCCAAAATAAGGCCTCATTGGAAAAAACAAACATCAAAAGGGAGAATATATCCTTTTTTTTGCAGTTTGTTAGCATGCTAGTTGACACTGATGGATCTCTACTATATTATCTTAATCAGTGCATTCACTTCAAATCATTTTTCTGTACATTTCTAACACAGACTACATTTTGCTTGCCCATTTAACCCATTTAGACTAACTATAGTGTAATATGGCTAAATTGGGCAAGACAATAAAAATAACAGGTTGTGTTTTAGAATAGCAAATAATAAATGATCATTAAATTCGGTGACATTCTCCAACATTAATCTGCATGAACTGGTTTCTTTTTCAAATTGGACTTTTGAAAACTGGTCTTTAGCTCAAGCTAATAAAAAAAAAGCTTCAGGTCCGGCATCATCTCCTGGTTTTCTTCTTCTCCCAGAAGAGAAATTGGGGCAGAACTCTATGAAATAGAGGATAAATCCTGAGTCCAAGTGGAGATGATGGCGCTTGTTAGCGCCAGTAATGAGGTCAGAGCTGCTGCTGTCAGCCTTAGATAGAGATTTATACAGATATGAAGAGGTCCAAGTGTCCTCTAAGAAACACTGCAATAAAGATCGATCCAGTTGAGGAACCAGGAGTGCAAAGGCTGAACCAGTGTTTGAGACAAACATTTAGGGCTCTCTTACATATGCTTTGACTGTTTGAGTCCTCCAACGTGTGATCCGCACATTCAAAAACACAATGTTCTTGGTCTGAGTCCACGTTTCAATGGCAACCACTCTCACCAACCAGGAGTGAGTTGGTTGAAAGGCCACACCCCTACCGCTTGAGGGGTCAGCAGGCTCCACCTGCTTTTATTGACTCATCCGACTGGTCAGTTTATGACTTTAAAGCCAAAAAAAATATTTTAAAAAGACCAGAAGTCTCCAAGCTTTGACTAATATTATGGGTTGTATTTAAAACAAGTGCATCCCACAGGTTCTACAGAACACACAAGACTTCTTGATTTAGTTTCATGTCAGGTAATAAGCTCTAGGTAAGTAACATTTATTTATTGGTTCCTTTTCCTAGAAAAGTGCTTTATAACGCTGGTAAATGCTGAACAGTAGTTGCCTTAGGAACGTTGACTCAGACCGACTCGGACCAATCACCGTCAGTCCAACGTCGTTCCAACATGGCGACATCTGTATCGCGGAAAAATTGCGACTGAATTGGTTCATTTTGCTGGAGCCAGAGGTAAGGCATTTTCGTGGGTGATGTCACACTTGCTCTGTCCAGTTCTTTATATATAATCAATGGTCAGAACTACTTAAAAAGCAATATTTTAAAAAATGTATATATATATATAAAAATAAAATTACAAAATCGCACAAACAAAAAAAACATTTTTAGAGAATTATTGATCCCCCAAGTATGTCAAATGTATTTTGTAACCAAAACGAGATTTTAAAAGCAAAACTGTGACTTCAGAAAAATCTAAAGTTTTTATTTGCAACTCAAAGTTATAATTTAAAAAATGAACATTTTCTTTGAAATTTCGATACATTTCTAATTTCAAAACTAAAACCTTCGTTCTCCTTTTAGGGGCACAAATGTCACATGATACAAATAGAGCTTCATATAGTTTCCAGCTTATTTTTGCTAAGATCACACAGTATTTCTCCCATTCTGTTAGTAAATCCTGAAACTGTCCTGTGGATATAAATGTTTGCCTTTTCCTTAAACGCTATAACCATCTGAAAGTTTCTGTCTGAGGTCAGAACCTCACAGCCAACATTAAAAACAAAACATAACATAAAGTGAGAGGCTGTTTGTTTGTGCTGTGATTTGTGAAAACGGTTAAGAACGACGCAGCGGCGCTCAGCCTGAATTATTGATCATCTGAGTTTTCATTATGCATCAGCTTAACCTTACAATGTGTGTGGTTACATGAAACTGAGGTTACAATCAGCTTTCTCAGGTTACTTGCTTTCTAAAAATGTCACTGGAAAACTGAAATCTGTGGTCGCAGCTTTCCTCCAAGGAAATGCTCTTTTCTGCAGAAGTGCTTTTGCATGACAAAGACCGCAAACATGCAGCGTTCCGGTTTCCAGAGAGGGAAGCTGACGGACAGAAACATGGCTACTGCTGCCGATTTAAACCAGTGGAGGGATTTATCCCCAAACCAGCAAAGATATCCATGTAAACACAGACTAAAAGGGAAATTAATGACACTGAAACTGTCAGGAAGCTAAAGCCTGTGAGAGATTTGAAACATGACTCAGACAAGAAATGAGGTTTGACCCAGAATTTGTACTGAGCTCTCTATGAGTGCATGTGTCCATGAGTTTAAATGTACTTGCTTGCTTACTCATTACGGGGGGGAAGCGCAATATTATCACCTTAAATTTGGATACAAAATTGTATGTAAAATTAATTCCCAACAATGTCCAGTATGAGGTTTTCTCAGCTAATAAATTACGCTTCTGCATCTAATTTGAAGACATCAGCAATTCCCCATTTCAGAACTCTTTTTGTCTTTTTTCCCAGAAACCAGAAAAAGTAGGTACTATGGGACATAGCTGATTGGATGATGACACGTGTCCATTATTTCAACAGAAAGTTATTTGACATGAAGCGATACTGGATATCATCATCCACTCAGCGATGTCCCGTAGTATTGACCTTTTCCAGTTTCTCTTTGTGTTTTTAACATTTCATTTTCTTTTTTTGTTTTCCGAAATGTGTTTTTGTTTTTTTCGTTTTCCGTAATTTTGTTTTCTAAAATGAAATGCTCTTTAAATATTTGTTTTTGCTTTTTTTTTTCACCGTCATTGTGATCTTTAAAATGTTTTTTCTTGATGTGATTGTCACTTCAGGGCCACTGTAATTTTGAAACCTTAGAATAAAAAGCTTGTGTTTGTAGTTTTATTTAAGCAGCAGGGATGTGTGATGGATAAAATATTGATTATGAACTCCAAAGTAGGATTTTTTTTTAAGTTTAAGCATCTGCTATTAGTTTAGCAAATGTGATGAAAAAATATCAACAATTCGGATTTAAAAAATCTGATGTTTGGCGTTTTTAGCTTACTCAATGATCAATCAAAGCTTCTTGTTGTTAAAATTACATAAAAATATTATTTTTTAGTTATTTGAACACTTTTATATTTTTCTAAATTCTACACATTTGACTGTAACTCAGAAATGTTTAAACTTTATTAAAACTTAAAATTATTTTTTCTTTAACACTAGTAATAATATAATTTTTTTTCTCTTTTAACTTAATTATTGTGTCTTAAATGAACAAAAAGCTTGGTGACAGTTTTTGGAGGCTCTTCTTGCCTCTGGTTGGAAAAAGAATCAGGATTTCTTTGTTGGTCAGTTTGTTTTGGATAAGACTGCCTCCCAACCAGATTTTTTTTTATCTTACTACTTTTAAGGTTTTTTTCATCTCAATCCACAAACGGACCAAAATCATCTTCTCTGTTCAAACGGATCCCACCAGACTGTCTCAGTGGGAAAAGACCTCCAGTCTGGGTAATCTGGTGATCTCACATGTGCTGAGAGTTTGTTCGTGACTTACCAGCCCTCCCACCACTAGCCATGACCCGGGCCCAACCTAAGACCTGTGGGCCACATTCGGCCCACTTAACGCTGGATGATTCTGCAGCTGAGCCATATGTGCCGCAGCCAGCCCAGATTAGGATGCACTTTTCTCGTGTCTAATAAAAGACCGGGTGTCTGCACGGCTCTGAGTGCCCAGATGGCGTTTGCCATTGACTCAGCTCTCAGCTACAACTTTCATGGCACGCATCACAGTCTACACCAACACCATCCCTGAGCGGTCCCTCCCCGTTGGTGCTCTCCAGCACTGAGGCTCTGTGTTCAGGCATGACGCTCTCCTCATTATCCCACCCATCTGGTTCCACCTCGCTATGGAAGGCGCCGTTCTTCCACTGATTCCCCTCTTGCTCTTCTCTATTTTTGCAGCTTCACTTCAGATGAAAACAATTTTTGCACTTTTTTTGGGCACTCCATGACCCCTGACCTTTACTGATGAATCCTAAAACACCCCCTGCAGACCTATCTTTGGATTTCATAATTTAAGGACTTTCTGTTCATTAGTTTATTTTTGTTCGCGTTTTTTTTAATTAACATGTTTTTTTTTTTATAGTGAGCAAAAGTTGACATATTTCCTTTTATAAAATCAAAATAAAGCTTTAACTTTATCAATAAGTGACACAGTTGTGGAAAAAAGAAGTAAAACACCAGAAGAAAAACATTTAAAAATCCCAGTTTTCCTGAAAGTCAATAGACTTTCAGATGAAATAATTGGAGAGACGAAGAGTTAATGATCTTTGATCACACATCAGTGCAATAAACTGCATTTACAAAGCTGTAAGGCGTCTTCTCATTAAGATGCAGCAGAGGAGCAGAAAGCCCTCCCAGCTTTCAGTCCCGGCTCCTTCCTTAAACTTGTAAATAAATGCCTTTCCTCCTTTTCCTCCTCCTGCCTCTGCTGGGGAACTCTGCAAAGAGCGCTTTTTGATATTTTTTTGCTTGTCTGAACCGCTTTCAGCCATTTCTAAAAATAGAGCGACTCTCTTCAGTGTTCATTGCAGGGTGGTGGCAGGACGGAGCATGTGAGGCCAGCGGGCGGTGGTGGGGCCCAACTGCACTCCACGCTCTGAGCGCTCACTGCATTACGTTCCTCAGCATTTTTCAGATTTTAGTTTGTTTTTTAGAGTCTGAGGAACTTAAACTAAAGGAAAACATTCAACTCATCGTGGCAGAATAAGTCTCAGTTACTCAGCTGTAATCTTCGACACTTGACCAACCTTTTGTTGTTCTGCGGAAAATGTTACCGGAGTTATTGTTGGAATGTTTCCGTTTACCAGTATTTTAGTGTAATCTGAGTAATAATCTGAAAATTTGCAGAGAGTAACATCTTTTATTTTGTCTCTGACTTTGAACTGACAACACTAATATAGCAGAACTGGACTGAGTGGACTGGAGTGTGACGTCACCCATAGAGAATAATTTACTTCCGGCTCCAGAAAAATGAAGTTAATTCAAATTCGCCATTTTTTTGTGAAACGGACACCGCCATGTTGGGACCAGATGTCGTCAGTACGCAGCGATCAGTCTGGGTCAGTCTGAGTTTCTATGGCAACCACACTCACGAGTTCTACAACAAATATATATTTTCTTTAACTATTATTTTTCTATTTAAAATGTTTCTTGATAAGATTATTTTCTTGCAAAACAGAAAATAAGCAATGCAGCCTTTTCAAAAACTAGCACCTGCCATTTAATTCCAGATGGATATGTAACTTTTCCGAAGATATTAAGTGAAATAAAGCAATGTAACGTTTATGGATGAGACCACAGTTCATCTAAACTGCACTGCAAAGATCCAAACATCTTCTGCTGATGCAGATGCTCCTGAACAGGAAGGTGCAGAGTTTGAAAAGTCAGACTCTTTCTTGAGGGCAGAGCTGCTCTTCAGCTTCCTGGCTGCTTTCTCAGATGTCAAAAGTGAAATCCTATGTGCAGTAAATGCGCCGTTTACCCAAAACAATAGCTGTGTCCTTCTAGAAAGCACGCCAACACAGAGGAAGTGAAGGCATCTGACATGACGTCAGGAGCAAAAGGTGTCTGTGATCAAACGATGAATGATGGAGGCTGAAGGAACCATGTGAGGCTGTCCTGCCTTGACCTCCTTCCTCCCTGAACCTCCTCGTGGTCCTCCTTTGTGATGATTCATAGATTGCATTTATTCACGCCACATTCTTTGCAGGAATGGGCACAGATCCTTGCTTTTCTCTACCGGTCTGAAGACGGCACTCAGAGAAGTGTGTGTGTCTGTGCTGCAGCGCGTCCAATGCTCAGCTGAGGATGAGCGGACTTGACAGCGTCAGCCTAAAACGAACTGTTGTCTACAGACTCGTGTGCGTTTGCCGTGTGGGCGGGGAGTCGTCTGGAAAAAAAATCGGCAAAAACGTTTTTTCCTGATGTCACATGGATGACCCAAAAACAAGGCAAGGGTCTGCGGCGCAGCTCCGAGGTGGGCCTAATGGCTGGGAGCAGACCAGCAGCCACCCGACTGCGATGAGTGGAGGAGGGCCTCACAGTGGAGCTCGCCCCTCAGACCCACGTTAACGTTAGTTTATCTGTTAACCTCAAAAACAACAGAAAACAGGATTTAAAAAAAAGCTTTTCTTTTTTCGTTATCGCATCACTAAGCAGCTCTGCAGCTGCACTGAGCACGCTCATGCAGGTGTCTGCATCATGCCTGATGGGAGGCATCAGATGTTCCTCTGTATTAGCTGTGGTCATTGGCTCACAAATGGCTTAATTTAGTGTAACGCAGAGTTA
The DNA here is from genome assembly GCA_036245035.1 of Adrianichthys oophorus. Classification (NCBI taxonomy): domain Eukaryota; kingdom Metazoa; phylum Chordata; class Actinopteri; order Beloniformes; family Adrianichthyidae; genus Adrianichthys; species Adrianichthys oophorus. The sequence goes on along the minus strand of BSAI01000201.1, from coordinate 23,714,795 downwards.
GCAAACTCTCACCCGAGCAAACGGAAACAAAGTTGTTCATTTTGAACGTCCTGCTGGATATTTGATGTAATGGGAAGTGAACTTTCCGTCTCTTTGTGGTGTAACCCAAATGTAAAAGACAAAAGAGAAACTAACGTTTAGAAAATCAATTAAAAAAAAAAGTCATTTGAAAGTGACAAAAGGCAGAAACGTGATGAAGGTCAAGAGGCAATAAATACAGAGAAAACCATTCACTAAAACAGAGCTGGTGTGTTTGGATCAGGGTGGGCGGATTCTGAAAACTAAACACAATAGAATAGAATAGAAATGCCAGTACACATCAGAAGAGGGATGACAACAACAGAAGCTGTTCTAGAGTGGAAATGACATCACCGTAACCTCTGTCACTCATGTCAGTTTTAGGTTTTAGGTATTTTTATTATTCACGTTTTCACTATTTCTTCAAATTTACAATATTCTTTCCGTCTGTCCGTCCATGTATGTTCTTCTGCTCATCTGGGACCGGGTCGCCGGGACAGCAGTCTAAGTAAAGATGCCCAGCCAACTTTAAAATCAGTTTTTTCATTCAAAAAAAGCTTTTTTTCAAAGGCAATAACCATCATAAACTCCTGGGTGTCCTGATGCCTATCTCTTTTACCTTCTACTTGGTAAAAATGGCTTTTATTCTCTTATGACATACATTTTTATTTAAATACCGTATTCACTGTGTGCACACAACCAACATTAACCTATTGGTATGTGTTGTTTTTTTGCACTGATATGGTGACGGCTTTGAAATAGTAAACAGTGATAGTGAAGATATTCGATTCTACTTTAAGCTGAGCCAGATTTGACCCCATAAATCAGACAATGAGGTGATATTCATGTTTCCATGCATGTAAACCCGACGTTGTGTCTCCAAACTTGGATGCAGCTGCTTTAAATCATTTAAAGGACACAGAACAACTTTCAAATGAAGACCAGTAATATTACAAATCTTGTTTTTGTTTCTGGAATGTTATACACAATGTTTCAGCTTTGTTGTCGTTTTGGATTCTGGTTGTGTTGAACTGTTTCAGAGATAAAAAGGATCTTCTTGTGACGGCTTATTCCCAGCATGCAGTGTGGTCCACAGGTTAGTGAGTAAACAAAATTAAACAAGAGATAAACAATAATAGGGGGAGGAGAGAGCCTTTTGCATGGTTGTGTGGTTAACAGCTCTCCAGTATGTGCTGGGTGACGGTCTCCGGTGCCGTCTCTGAGCAACCGAAGCGCGGCAGAATTCGGTTTGGCAGCAGCTGTAAATCTGACTGTCAGGGGAGCGGCGCTGCAGCTTATTGCTTTCTGCGCTGAAATGCTCACGTGGGTTTTTCTGCATGTGTCACTTCCCATGAGAGCTGCAGACGTGTTGGTAGAGACGGACATTTAGGCTCAGGGGGAATTGATCCTCACTGATGGCATCTTTACTTCAGATCAAACTCAAAATTTCTGAATTGTGTGGATATTTGGAATCAGGCTTTTTTCTGCTGCTGATTGATTTTTAGTCATCCTTACAGATGAAGCAACAATGCCCAGACTCTGATTAGATTCTGATTAGCTCGGTAGCCCTGGTACATGGTTTTTTATGGGGTCAGATTTGACATTTATTTTTTGGTTGTTTCTCAGAACACACAGAAGCTCATTAGTTTCCAGAGGCAGCAGTAACATGCAGTTTCTTCTGAGTGAAACTGGGTTAAGAAGTTTGTCTTAGTCTGTTTTTTATGAAAGATTCCTCAATTTAAAACAGTTTTTAATGTTTCAGATGTTAATTGTTTATTAAACAACGAGACTGGACTTTATCTGTTATCTTTCCTTAATAATACATTTTTGAGAAACTGCTCAAATTTTGATTTCTTTCTGGAAAAACTGTTCAAACTGTGATTAGGATTGGTTGACCCGTCATATGTTTGTTTTTTTTTTTTGTTTTTTTTACCATTAACTGTATATGAGAACTGGACTGAGTGACCACCTCCCTCCCTGGCGTTCCAAACAGGAAGTACCTGTCTACTTCAAGAAGCCAAAATCCCACTGACTTCTGTAAAAAAAGAAATAATATAAAATAGTTTTTACAAATAGTCTTTCATTTTTTTTTATCTAGTTTAAAGTTTTCCCAGTGCTCTTTTGAATATGATGATGCCAATTTTAGACAAAATCAAAAACCTATGCAGAGCGGCAGGAGTTCAGTTAGTTGTGGGCGGGACCGCTGGTGTAAAGTCCCACCCTCTTTTCCCATGATCCCTTTGTTAATAGTCTACTCTTTTGGGTTTGTTTTTTTGCCTTGACATAGGAAACTCAAGTTACATCTTTTAATGAATAAATAAGAATCTTCTTCTCTGTTTTAAGCGTAAAGGATTTAGGAGGACTTTACTACCTTCACCTCGATGCTTGTAGCTAAAATAGTCACACTTCTGGGCTTTTTGAGCCTCCTGGCTCTCTGTCTGAGGACGTCTGCATTATTCACTGTGACACTGAATCATTTTGTTTGTGTACTTGGAGACTGATGCGTGTTTTATCCCCCATTGTCATAAAAGTGTAGATGTTTGGTAGCGCAGAGCGCCACAGCTCTTTGCTGCTGACTTATGGCCTCGCTGTGGCTGTTTTACACCCTCGTGTTGTTCCACTCCACTAGTCGCACGCTCAGTGTATTTACGGTTTTGGCTACAATTTTGAGTTTTAATTTGTTTAGACTTAAGTTAAAAAACATTGCTTTTCCAGCTAGTTTCTTTTGTGTTGTATTTGACACACTTTTTAAAGTTGCTTGGAGCTGTGGAATAAATTCTCAGGGAGTATTTCATCACATCAGGCTCTGGACGGGGTGATTTAACACTCGTGTCAAAGCTGTGATTCATAGAAGCAGGCGATTCATCGCGAACACCTCGAATTCTCTCCGTATTCAGCCTCTGGCTTCCTGGTTTTTGTGACGAGCTGGAAGGAAATGCCGCGGCGAGGACGAAGAGCAGCACCACCCCGTCCCCCTCCTGTCCTGCACCACCTCTCTTTAGCCTGAGGCGTTGCAGGAAACAAAGTCAAACAGACAGAGCGTGACAGTGCACGTACGTGCACATGTGTGACACACCGAGCTGCTGCTGCGGTGACGTCGTCGGCTCTGTCCTTCTGTCCCTGCTGTGTGCAACAGGAAATGCCACAAACGTGCACATGAGTGAGGAACGCACTCGAGTGCGCACAGCAGACGTGCGCTCACGTGCGCAGGAGGGATGAAAGGAGGAGGCTTTAACCAATGCAGACCAATGCCTGGAGGAGAAGAACTGCAGGTTGCATCATGTCTCAAGCAGGAAGGCAGAAGTCATGCATGACATGCAAGACATGCACGTTTGCTGTTCAGAGGAGCTGCAGAGCTCTGCTCTAAATTGATGCTTTGCAGCTTCTTCCAGCTGCTTCTGAACTTCAGAGCTGCAGACAGCTTTTCTTCAGGCTTCTGGAATAGATGCTCCACTGTGTTCCTGTTACCTGAACTCACATTATCCAACAAGAAAATAATGTGATAATTCACTGTTTGTTCAAGATGTGTTTTAATTAGAGAACATGCTGGCGGTAAATGCGTCACGTTACCACGGGAACCAGCAGGCAAGTAGAGGATGTAGACATATGTGTTTGCAGTCTTTTTGGACAAACTGGATTTTGTTTTCCTCATCCACAGACGTATCCTCTCTATGAAACATGTTTCTTTGAAACCTTGACACATAACCAAATTGTTTTGTGGTTTCTTTGTTTGGAAGTATCTTATTTAGTATTTGCCAAAGTCCTTTCAAATTGCTTCCTGTTTTATTTTGAAGGGTGTCTTTTCTTTGCTGTTTATTTTTTTCCAAATTGTCTGTATTTTAGATAAGTTTTCAGAACTAGAGCTGTGGATAATTACTCAGCCAGCGATGCAATTCACAAATTAAGATCAATAATTTACAGATCAAACCACAATTCTTACTATTTAATGTATTGTGTTTGGATGGTTGCTATGTTTTTGTCTTTTTACTGGACAAATGAAAATAAAAATATGTATTTAATCACCAACATTCATAACTATTTAGTACAGAAGATCAAAATCAACAACACAACAGATAAAAACAAAAGATTTAAAAATAAAGGAATACAGGTATTTACCACTTTAAACAATGTCACACTCAGAAGTTTTTCTGTCAACTTCCTGGTTAACTTCAGCAGTAAACAAAACCTAAACATCAACCAAAAAACTCCAAATGTTTTATCAGATCTATTGCAGTAAACTGAACTTTTCATTTAAGAAAAACGGATACTTTTACTTTGAAAATGAGAACCTTCACTTACACTTTGAAGATGTATTTACTTCCTGTGACAGTAGCGCATTTGTTTTGTTTATTTAAATAATTAAAATTCAACGTTATTCCACATTTTACAGCCATAGCTAAATTGCCTGACGTGTATGTTTAACTATACTGTATTATTTAAGATCGTGAATGAGCTATCTTGGATGTCTCTGTACTTACATTTTTTGGAACAGATCCCGAATATCCAAATACTTTGATACTCTTTACAGCCCATCAGAACATCCTTTTAAAATTTCGTTTTGCCATTTTACATGAAATCTTCTTGTCATCTTGACTTCTCATTTTTATTGATAAAACCTTAACTAGACGATGGTGAACTCTATAATGCATCAGTTATATATAGATTTGTGTTTTCCATATGTCTTAGGTGTATTTTTTTATTCTGCAGCTGCTCTATACTGAAATACTTTGGATAACATTTTTATAAATTTAAACATGACCTTATGTTTATCGTCTTTTAGATATTTTCTGTATTTAGATGTGGCTTCAGGGAATTTCAGCTTTTGGGTTATGTTGCATTAAGCATTGGAAAACAAGGCAGGACAAACTATTGGGAGGAATTAAGATGTCGACTAACAGACAAATACATATTATAAAAAAAGACAAAAAGTTTTTAAAAAACTGACAGAAGTTTTCCAATATGTTTCCTTGCCATTTTCTTCTTCTAAATGTGCCGCCTCCGTGCACTGAGGTGCGCATTACTGCTTTCCAGAGAACAAGACTTACCCAGCGTCCTTCAGGACATCCATTTGCTGAAAAGTTGGAATCCTTCAGTGAATCCTCCTGTGAGGTCTGTTCTTTTGCTTCTGCGATTCTGGTAAAAATGGCTTCCTGCCAGACCTGAGTGGCGTTCCCAGTCAGTAAAATACCGATGCCTTCTTTTCATCCAAATGGCTACAACAAGAATTGTATTGATTTTTTTTGTACCTTGTCAAAACTATTACCAACACGGTTGTGCTTCCTCTTGTCCTCTCCGTCCTTCCTCTGCTAGAAGCTTCTCTCAAAATGAACTTTTGCTTTTTGCTTTTTGTGCACACATTCACTCTTGGATTCAAAACTGCCTAAAATATTACTTTTTTTCTCTGCAAATATACTGCTAATAAAATTATCTGAACTGTAAAATGATTTTTATTTAATGAAAAATGTTCACTTTAATCAATTTTTGTGGTCAAATATCAAAACAACCATAAATCATATGGATAAAAGGACTAATATCCCTAAACATTTCTAGATGGTTGTTTTAGGTGATTTGGGAGAGTGTCTGTGGAAATGCATTCATCCTATAGAACATTAGTGATCACGATGTGAAGGATGAGAAGGTCTGGAAGGTTTGGGTTTGGCATCAGATGTGTAGGAGCGTCTGAGGTTAGTCAAAATTCAACAGTTTTTATGGCTTTGTGCAGCGACATGCAATGAAAGAGGAGCTTTTTTCAAACTTTTACCAAATTAGAGGTGTGACTGTGTCCAAAATGTCCTGAGGCATAAAGACTTTCTCAGTGGATGTAGGCAGGCCACCCCCATCCCCCCACCCCACCCCCCCCCCCCACCCCCCCCCAAAAAAAAAAAACACCGCCCGAACAGAGGAGAGTCGGTCTTTCTTTAGACTGACGCTCGGCATTGAGCTGCTCAGTCATGGAAAACCAATTCCACAAAGCTCCAGCCACCAGCGCTTGACACTGATACGGGTGGAAGATTGGACATTTGCAGCGACATGCACAGTAGAGCAAGAGTGTCCAATTCCAGGCCTCCAGGGCCCCCTTTTTATAAATGCCCCATTCCCTTGATTAGCAGAACAAACCAAATCCAGGTGTTCAGCATTAGGCAGGATGGAAATGGATGTCAGGACATGAGATGGAAGTCCGGGGTGGGAAACCCCAGGCCTCAAGGGCTGCTGTGTGTTTTCCAGCTTTAATTCCTCTACTCATGGCCGATTACCTGGATCGGGTGTGTCCAGGAGTAGGGTATGTAGGAAAACAGCCAGAATCCGGCCCTCAGTTTCCACCCATGGTGTAAGTGAAACAATGAAGCATTCATAAATGAAAACGTAAAAAATCCTTTAGATATTCACAGGAAAAAAATATTCAAACCTGTTCATCTCAATAGAGAGAAAAACAGAGAGCTCATCAACGAATGGGGAAAACTCCCAGAAGTGATTAAGCAACCACAATGACCAAGAAAAACTATTATGACATTCTGAAGGTCATTCTCAAGGTCATACAAGAAACAGGTGCACATGGAAAGTCCTACAGGTTCCAGTTGACTCACTTAAGGGCAGAGTTCAGCTGTCAGAAAGAGACTGAAGAATTCTGGGAGAAAGACTCTGCTGAGAAAAGCATGGATTAAAATTACAAGCATTTCATAAATCATAGCAACAGTCAAACACGGTGGTGGTAGTGTGATGGTGGGGTGCTAGATAAATCTGTATTTAAGACTTCTGTATAGTTTGTTGCATATCTAAATGGAAAAATGGTAACAGAAGTGACATTATAATGCATGCCTGCTACACAAGATTTCAATAAAATCTTGAGGCTAAAATCACGAATAATAAATAAAACCCAAATAAATGTTAACCACTTTACATATTTTCTCTGAAAGAACCCGTTCACACTCCATATTCATTTTAAAATGAAATGTTTACAGGCTGCCCCTGCTTGAATGTTGCCTAAAAACACAAACACCAGGATGAATCACATTTCATTACTCTCCTCCAACTATCCCACAATGCAACACTCAGACAGATGTGACTCAACAGCTGAGCGAGGGGGAGTAGAGCCACGGTGATTAGCAAGTCCCTGAAATGTCAATTTGCCGCTCTCTATTGAGTTTACCAATGTCTGGCAAGCAAAACGTGGAAATTATTTAAGTAACCGCTCTGGCATGTTCATGGTTTAAAAACATACTAGTTTCATCATTTAAATATGTATCTTTGAAAACCAAAATGTGTGCAAAATACTTGTAAAATATTCTCAGTTATCATAATTTGGTCACATTTTAGAAAAAATATTCCAGAACAAACTCTTTAGAAAACATTAACACGCATTGTTGATGTTTAAAAAACATTTATTAAAGTTAGTAGATGTCTCTTTTTTTCCAAAATAGTCATGAAACCATTAAATGGAGGAAGTGATGAACTACTACTGTAGCACAAGCAAAGAGACTCAGTCTAATCAACCAAATCATATGTAAAAACTAAACCTAATGTGAAAAAGGATTTAAACTAAAGATTTTTTCCACAAACTTTTTATTTGATTTCATTTCATTTCAAGTGCAAAAAAGACGAGAGAAAATCATATCAGTGAGCTGCGTTGAATGAGCCGCTACACGCCTCTCACTCTCCCCCCTCTTCCCCTGCCACCCTGGTTAGAGCTGTACATGACAAATACATGAAAAAAAAGACTTTTTCAAAATGGCAGCCTTTTTTTGTTTTATCTCCATAGCAACCATTTTATTTTTTGGTTGCCATGGGGTGATGAACAGTTGCCATCTGTGTGATTTTTAGAAGTATTGGCAAAAGTAAACTTTTGGATTTCCTTTGCAACGGGGGTTTTCTTGTTAACCACGCCTACATTCCTCTATTTGACCATAGTGCGTGTCACATTGTTACAGGGAGTTTGAGCCAGTAATTAATGTATTAACTTTTCACCAATGCTGGTACAAAACGTGTGAGCAACTGGGAAACGTCACATTTGGAAGCTTGCCATGCTAACACCGTTCAAGATCTACAAACTTTAAAACAATTAGCTTTTCAGTGATGCTTGAGGAGTTACAAGAAAATAGATTGAAATCCCGAATTTAAATTTGTAAAAGCCAATAAAAGGTCTTTTTTTTTTTGTCTTAATTCAATATGGTGGCTTCTTCCCTGAGGTCAAAGGTCAACACATAATTGATTGTGGTCGCAGACTTACGCTGGTGGCGTTTGTGTAAAATCTTGTGATATGTCATATTGTTAAAAAATGTGACACTTTGCCACAAAATGGCCGCCAAGCCGTATGACATGTGGCCATCCCATGGTCATTTTAAAACTTCCTTTCTCTTACCATGTTCCCCTTTACTTCCCTACTGTGTGTGTTGGTTTAGTTTGTTGATTCTGAAGGTTTTTGTTTCTTGGCTCCAACATGGCGCTGTCCGTATCACGATAAAATGACGACTGAATTGACTTCATTTTTTACGGAAGTCATTGGCTCACCCAGGGTGAGGACAGTTCTGCTCCAGTGCTAGGACCTGGTTAAGCTTGCGCCATCCCTGACTGAAATTTGACACCACAAAAATTTCATATCTTCAAGTATTTGTAACAAATCTCTTTTTAATTTCTCCAAATATTAAGTTTTCCAGCCTTTTTAGACTCAAGACCTAAAGGTTTTACACTGTAAATAAATTTTGTAGTTTTCGCACTTTAATAAGCGCAGAAGGGCAGTTGGATTCTGGGAGATGTTATGTCTTAATTTTCCTCAGAAATGTTATCTTAAACCCAAAGAGGCTAAAATCCATCAAACTCGGAGCATCAGCGTAAACCAGCTCTGTGTGCCTTTGAAACAAGTAATAGAGGTTTGTTCTGTGGAAGTGAGATCAATACATCAATGAGGCAGAGGTCTGTAGCAGCCATCATCAGACTTCCCTGTGGGTGGGTGGGGCCCTGCACCTGAGGGATCGGGGGGGGTGTCAGTGGCATTAAACCTTACCCAACAGTGTGAGATTTACACAGAGCTCCGATGACAACGCAGTTTAGTCGACACAAAGTCCCGTGGGACACGTGGAGCAGATAGAGCTCAGCAAAGCTCATCCTCCCCCTCAGATCCACAGTGTGAGTTTTAGATGACTAAGGGAGAAGAGAAGAATCAGCAGAATTCATCAGGTTTTGTAGTATTTATGCCAGAATATCATATGGACCGGCTTCAGATTAGTGTTATCCAAAATACGGGCGCTTGTATTGTGTTTGTGACATGCGCAGAGGCTGGGCGCATTGATTGGAGCCAGCTGCAGTGTGTGTGTGTGCGTGCGCTCTGACCCGCTTGTGCAGTGGGGTGTGAGCCCAGCGGATGCTGTTTCAGGGTCATCGCTGGTATGAACTAAATGGACCAGTCCAGGGGGTCGGTCTGTCACTGCCGGCCGCCCGCTCTCTTGTCACATCACTAGTAGGTCACACAGAGCACTCTGTGATGCAGCTTGACTCTGATGGATTGCTGCTATCGACCTCTGGTGTCTCTTTGCACCACTGTGATCACATTCTGTGCGTCTCAGAAAAACGTGGGGGATGACACATCCCAGACCGAGTATAACTCACTCGGACACTTGTGTCAATTTTCCGATTTTTGCATTGTAAAAATGGCAAAATTGCGACAAAAGCAACAACGCAACGGAAGTGAAACACTACAGAAATGAATACGTTTTACTCCGCTTATTCCCGTTTTATTATTTGCAGTTTCACATATTTGCAAATATTTTTTAGTCATGTGACTCCTCCTGTTCGTCACAAAAACTCAGATAACTCAAGACGCTAGTATAAAAGGTAAAGCTGTCTGTTATGAATTTAAAAAACTCTTTATGTTGAGCAATACTCTAATGTACTCTAACAAATGTTTTACAAAGCATAACCAGTACGGATCGCTAACGGACAGTCTTTGACTGAGTGGGGTGACAGAGGTGGAGGGGAGGGGGTTTCTCCGTTTTTGCAGATTAAACGTATCCGAGTATGTTGGATGAGATTTACAGTGGGCGACATGGCTCAAATAAGAGCACATAAGATGACTAAATTAACAACCTCAGACAAACGTAGATTACAAACTAACCTCAAGAAGCGCAGATGGCTTGAAACTGAAAGAAACTTTAAAAAAAGTCTGTTTTTCATTTCCGTTGTATTTCACTTCTGTTGTGTTGTGGCTTTTGTCATTGTGCTTCAGTTTTTGTCATTGTGCTTCAGTTTTTGTCATTGTGCTTCAG
>BSAI01000201.1:23657720-23704121 GCA_036245035.1 Adrianichthys oophorus | reverse complement strand
GCTTCAGTTTTTGTCATTGTGCTTCAGCTTTTGTCATTGTGCTTCAGTTTTTGTCATTGTGCTTCAGCTTTTGTCATTGTGCTTCAGTTTTTGTCATTGTGCTTCAGTTTTTGTCATTGTGCTTCAGTTTTTGTCATTGTGCTTCAGCTTTTGTCATTGTGCTTCAGTTTTTGTCATTGTGCTTCAGCTTTTGTCGTTGTGCTTCAGTTTTTTGTCATTGTGCTTCAGCTTTTGTCGTTGTGCTTCAGTTTTTTGTCATTGTGCTTCAGCTTTTGTCATTGTGTTATGTCTTTTGTCATTTATGTGAACTGTGTCGGCCAGCATAAATAACCCTTCAGAGCAATATTCTTGGCATGAATAAACTCTTCCTTTTTAGCATTATCACTGACAAACTGTTTTTTCTGCAGAAAAAAAACCTTGTTTATTTGGTACTCGAACAAAGTAGAGATTAAGACGGTTACCGGTATGTTGTTCTCATTGCTAAAGCTAATTTGTTGTTTTACTACTTATAGCTTATGCTGATGCAGAAAGCTGGCTTGTTTTTTAATTGTTGGTCACTAAGGTTATCTTGGAGTGTGGCTATTCTGTAAAACATGATCCTGGCTAAAGCTAGCTTGTTTTTAATTAGTCAATACTAAAGCCCCTGGTTAAAGCTATGCTGTTGTTCAATTACTCAGTGCTAATTGCCCTGGCTCCAGCTAAGTTGTTAACTAGCTACTTTGTTACTTACTGCTGATGATCCTGACTGATACTGGCTTGTTTTCTGGTCAGCCTTTCAAGGATAATACACTGAAAAAACTTTAGTTTCAGTGACTCTATTGAACATAGGCTGCTGCTCCATGCCTGTTGCCATACAGATCATCAGACACCACTAGCATTAAGCTTTTTGATTTAGCTAACAAATTAAGTTTCTATCAAAGAAATAAAACTCTATTCCAACACATCTGTAAAGCCAAAAGAAATGAAAAAGATTTGCTCTGGTGTGTTTTAAACCACTCTGACTTGTTGGTGGTGGTTTCTCTCAAACCAATTTTTCTCTTTAACTGCTTTCCATGTTCTGCATGGACCAAAGTGCAGCTTTAAGGTTTCACCTCTAAACTAACCTTTGAGTCTTTTGAATCTTTTCTTGAGATTCAGAGTCTGACTGGACTTCAGGAAGAACTTTTTTTTTCATCCTAAATAGATCGTTGGTGGATTCATTGCGTTATTTTATGATGGTACAATGTTATGGTAAAACTGCACAGGGTAAAAAAAACAGTAACACGAATTCAATTTGGCACAACTGTGAATTTGCTTAAATCTAAACTGGGTTCCTTTCTGCTGAATAGTCTTCTGTTCACATAAAAATGAACTAAAGAAATGAACCAAACCTCTCAGATTTTCTCATGTCATTGTCATTCAGGTCTATCCTCTAGTTTTCAATCCAGTTCATTTTTTTTGCCTCTCTCCTTTGTCCGTTATTTTTGTAAACTGTTTTCTAAAAGAAAATATATATATATATATATATATATTTTCAATTGAATGTAGTTTTTAACATAGTCTTTTTGTTTGCAGCTTTTTAAGCGCCTAGTTTCATCTTGTTTCATTCTTCTTGTTGTTTGATCAGTCCTGCTGCCCTCTTCATTCGTCACTCTGTCAGTTCACCTTGCTAAAAAGGCTAAAAATGTTCAGTCAGCAGTTAGGAAACGGCACGGCTGTGACAAATGCTTCAGATTGTAAGGGGGTAGCTATGAAAGACTCTAAAGAAAATGTAACATTTAGATTTCCCCAAGAACCTAATTCTAAAGCCATGGTTGAGGTCCAGGATTCGCTACCCTGCTGGCTCAGCTCTGAAATGGCTTTGCTGTAGAGCCTGAGAGGGATGGAGACAGAACTTTAAAGTGGTCTGCTTCAAGTCCAAACCAGAGCTGCAAAATGCCAACAGGGCTTTGTCAATCAATTTTTGATTGAATTTTGGACCTGTAAACACAAAACCAAGCATAAATACTCGCTCGTCTGTTGTTGCTTGTGGCCACAGCTCGCTGAACGTCCACACTTTACATTTCTTCATCTAACTGGAGGGTTTGCTGTGACTGAAAATAGCTAAAGTTTGATTACAGAGGTTTTAGACAGTTTATGGTTTAAAAACTAAAATTTGCATTTAAAGTTGGACTTTTTCTATGAACTGAACAACTTAAGCATTTAAAAGACACCAGGTTTCATGATGAGTGATACGCATTTTCTAGTTTGTTGACTGATTTTGGTTGTGGCTGCATTCTTTTATAGGTGGAGAAATATTCATATTTTGCAGTTGTTAAAAAAGAAATAATTTCATCTTAATAAAAGGTTTGCATAAAAGGCACTAAAGCAAAGCGGCTCTTGGAGGGAGGACATGGGTGTCCGTCTCTGATGAAAAAGCTGATTCCTGTAAAGCAGCAGAGGATCAACCTGATGTTCCACCTACTATGAGATTTTTTTTAGTTTTGCAGCAAATTTAACATTTTTCAGGCAATAAAGGAATCATTTTTGTCACAAAATCTAAAGAAAATATAGTTAGATTTGAAGTATGATTGTTTATATTGGGACTAAAACCTTTTCCGAGCTTTGGGTTGTCTTTTCTTCTCAAAAGGGATTCCTTCTTTAGACAGTAGGCCTCAAAATTCTGGGTTAAAGCTTCATTCGAGCAGTGAGATGGTCAAACCTTTGGGTACATTATTGTGCAGATGTTTATAATCTGAAGTGGAGTGTGTTGAACCCCCTTTTTCAGAAAACAGTTATGGCTTATTTCCTGCGTGATGCTGCTGGCTCTACAGGTTTTAACTGCAGACAGACGAGAAAGAAAAAGTGTTTTTGATGAAGGCTGTGAGGTTAAAGCTCAGACTAGCAGGTCTGCTCACATTCATGTGTTGCTGCTCTGAATCATAGCAACGTGGCGGCGAGCACAGAGCGAGTGGGAGTTCACTAATGCAAGCCAGGATGTGGAGAAGAGTGTGTCTGAGTGCGTGATGTCATCCTGTCCCTGGAGGGGTGGGAGGCATCAGTGAGCTTTGTGGGCTTTCCAGCTTCCGGACTCCTTACTTGGTTGAGTGGACTTCCTCTCTACCGTGACTCCCAGCGGTCCTAATGCCTGAGCGTTGGTGCACAGTTATGCACAAACAGCAGGGTGGCGTCATGTTCAGGTAGAAAATGTGACCGCACACGTGAACATCAGTTATTTGTGTGGGTGGGTCAAGAATCATCCTTTGAGGACTTACATTTCTGATGTAAAGGTATCTTGGATCTTGTGACACAGGTCACAAGGGGGCAGCACAGCAGCAGCTTTTGCTGCTCATTCAGCTAAACTGTAAAATGTTTTGTATTTGTGCTGCTTGGGGGTAACTAATTGAATTGATTAAAATTCTTTGTAAGTTTTTGTTTTTTTTAACTGTGGCTGTGTCCAAATGATTCAGCACTAGGCAACAGTAGTTGCAGTTTATTATTTTCTGACAGAAACTCAGCTGTGAAGTTTATTTTCTTTTTACTATTTTAGAGGTCAGATTTGTGAACAAAACTCAGGCAGTTGATGGATTTGCTTCAACCTGCTGAATCTTTTAGAAAATGTCTTGTTTTATGTCCAATTTGTATAAAAAACAACTTTTTTTAAAAAAAAAAAAAGGGCTGGCAAATAACTATTTGAAACACACCATTATTGTTGGCTTTGTTTTTCTCCAGAGCAAAGACTTCCTTCTTGGTTTCATCTATGTGAATAAATGGGATCTGTAGTGGCAGAGCTGCATCAAAGAATAGATGTTTATTTTTAGTGCCCTCCAAACATGGGAGTCAAGTGTGACGAGACTCATTGACTCATGTTGCTTCCTTAAAAAGTTTTTGGAGGTTTTATTTTATTCAAAAGATCAACACAACCAGCTTCAGAAATGAGTAACACCTCTCCATGTTGACAAACCTCCCCCCATGTTACTGTGCACTGGACAATGGTAGGCTCCACCTATAAACAGTAAGCCCAGTAAAAAAGCATCCGTGGGGATACTGCTGTTAGAAATGAGGAAATTAGACATTCAGAGTGGAGTTCGTGTGGACATCTTATGGGGGTCCTACGGGCACTTAGGTATCACACACAGGCAGCATTTGCTAGCGGTCAATAATAGGCAAGAACTCACACTTTACTAATGACTAGAGTGTGGCACAAGGACACCAAATGCCAGCATCACCCATGTTCCATAAGTGTGTGGAATTTCCCCAAACCTTACAAACACTTTATGATACATTTACCACACATAAGACAATGATATGTCCCTTGATGTGGACGAACAAGCCTCAACAGAACTGGAATCTGCCCTCCTTTTTATGATGCAGGTGCTCCTCTCAACAACCGTCCGCAAATCCGAACAACCCAAAACCAGCAGCACCTGTACCACGTGACCTGTACGGGTCAATCCCTGTGCCACGTGACTAAAGCTTTACTGGTTTTTCCAACAGAAGAGGAACAGTTTCTTCTCCAATTGTGGTCTCTTTAGTCTCCTGGACAAAGAGAAGACACAAACTCTCCTTCTGTCTCAGCTGTGAGAATCTGCTCTCTGCCTGGAAACAATGCGTTTCTCAGTTAAGCTGCTTTTTTTGGTTTATTTCTCCAACGCTTCATTTTCTCCTCACAACAGAAACATCTTGAGCTCTTCCCTCAGTTTGCTGCTCGCTCTGATTCTGCCTGCATCCGGAACCTGGCAGACGATGCTCATTATCTTCCCTTTCTATTGTTGCTCGTGTCTTAGAAAAAAAAGTCTGCAATTATAGCGGTGCTCTTGCAGAGAGCCAAGCCTTGCTGTAATGAGAAGATCTCCTGAAGCAGGACTGGCTGGTGTAGATTTTATGTAAATGCCAGAAGTTGGTTCAGTTTGTTTGGTTGTTACTGCATGAAAATGAAGTGTTTTGTTTGAGGGATCCGTCCACTGCAGGAGAGCCTCAGTGATTGTTGCTGTTTAACTGAGAGAGCAGCTTTTAGGATGAAAGCAGCCGAGGAAATGGATGTGTTTGGTTTTGATCTTCGTTCGCTGCGTTCAGCGCCTCTCTTCCAGCGATTTAAAGTGGTAATCAGTGGGATGATTGTTTTGTTCTCCGTCCTCGGGCAAAGCAAGAGTGTGATGCTGATTTTTTTTCCCCACTTCATTTCCATTCATAAAAGCAGAAACCGCTCAGTTTGTCTTCTTGCTAAATTCAGAAGAAAAAAACAAACATTTTCAAATACTAGCGGGTTCTGAAAATGGATGGATCTATAATCGCCTTTATTTTAGCCACATTTCAAAGCAAAATCAATTGTTGTTTGTTTTTTCTTGATGATACTTTCATCAAAATGTTGCTTATTATGTGCTAACATCTGTTTTGAGCTTAAAGTAAAGCTTGGGCTTGAACTTAAACATGACAGAATTGGGGGAGTAATGAGGAAGCAACCCTAACCCAGATGACCTGACAATGACATTTTAACACTGAAGACCATGAACACAAACCAAGACTGCTGTGGATGTTGATGACCTAAACCTGGTGTGACTGACAGGGGAAACCTTGAAAACAGAACGTGACAAGAACAAATGAAATGTCACTAAAAATCCAAACCAAAGTGCATAAAAAAGTGTTAATTGATGGATCAGCTTCTTCCTGAATATACTGACTTAAGTTGGTATATTCAGGAAGAAGCTCTGAAACTTAAGAATAAAATGACAAGTAAAGTTTGTTTTTTGCTTGATTGTGTTTTTGTGAGTGTTTATTTTAAAATGCCCTCTCCGTGCTTTTAAAATAAACCTTTTTTTTAAAAGCTTATTGTTTCAAATCAGTTTATGTATACGGAGGCGTTTCACATTAGTTATAGCTGAGTTTCACCGCTTTAACATCAGATCAACTTCAGATTTTATGCAGTTCACTGAGACATTAATGAATGTGTTAAAAAATCATTTCAAAACAGTTTATTTTAATTTCAAATTGCTTAATTCTTTGAGTCAATTTATAATTTTTGAGGTGAAATTGAAGTAATTAATTGAACTCGGCTCAAACACAGGTATTTTACTTCCCTTAGATTCTAAAATATGAATAAAATCTGCTTTAAATAAGTGACTTTTTTTAGTTCTGATTGGAAATAGAGGTCTTTGTGAGTCAGCAGATAAATGCCTCACAAATCCTGGGAGTGATGTTGCAGCAGAATCTGTATCTGTGGGATCCTGTGACCACAGGGCTGTTGATGTTACTCCGTCTCACCGTCTTTGTGTTGTGGTGCTAAGATACATTTTAACAGCACGTAAAGTCTCATTGTAAAAGCCATTAAAAAACCTTCCTAAAGTAGAAATAAAATTTTCTTCTTTGTATTCCAATAATATTCTGTAATGAATGCTGACCACAAAAAGCAAACATTAAAAATTAAAATAAAGTAAATTAAATCAAAATATGCACTTTAAGTTTTTAAATATGAACTGTTTTTTAAAAATGTTTATTAGAAAAACTTTGTTAAATTAGAAAAGGTACATGTTCTTGAAGCATTAATTCTGATGTTTCTGTTCCTCCCCAGTTTGCTCGCAATACTCCCGCGGTGTCTTTGCAATCTTCGGTCTGTACGACAAGCGCTCTGTCCACACGCTGACGTCCTTCTGCAGCGCCCTGCACATCTCCCTCATCACCCCCAGCTTCCCCACCGAGGGCGAGAGCCAGTTCACCCTGCAGCTCCGGCCGTCCATCCGGGGGGCGCTCCTGTCCCTCCTCGACCACTACGACTGGAACAAGTTTGTCTTCCTGTACGACACCGACCGAGGTGAGTGAGGAGCTGCGCATCATTTTCAAAAGAGAAGGCGTCCTCCAGGAGGACCGCTCCGGTGTCAAAGGTCAGGATGTTTCAGCGGAGCACTCATCAAACCACAGAGATCTTTGTCTTTCATGCTTTTATCTTCAGCCATGAAAGGCCAGGAAAATAAAAACATTTCAAGCATTTAATAAATAAACTTGAACATGACTATACTCAGGCAAAACAAAAAGGTGACAAAGGAGAACAGATGAACAAGGATGACCTGAAACCAGATACCTGAGTAGACAGAAGGCAGTATCGTGATGAAGCTGGAACGGATGTGACTGACGAAGACAAATTCAGAACAAGATCAAAAGCAACTTCAAAACTAAACTAAACCGCAGAATTCCAACAAGTTTACTCTGAGATTTCCATCTTGTGTGATCCGTTTCAAAGAAGCTTGAATTCTTTGTTGTGATAAAGTTTAGAATGTTGTTTAGTTGGACTAAGGCTTTAGTTTTTACATTTTAATTTAGGAACTTTCCTCCAGGGCTTCATAAACATTGTGTTGTTAGTTAACCTCTTTAATAAATTCACGTCTGCTTAATGCTTTTTACACATATTGGTTTCTTTCAGAAGTTTTTAGACATGTTAGCCTTTTTGACATCTGCTGGGTTCATAACATCTTCTTTAGCAAACAGAGACGAAAGCGTCTTCCTGATCAGAATCTAAATAAATCAGCTGCTGGAAGTTTTAGGGACTTGTTTTAGTTTCATATTCCATATTCTAGTTTCATATTCCATTTTTTCCCATCTTTTTTGTGTTACCCTTTTCATTTCCATGGCCTCAGAGACCCCACCCCCCCACCCCCCACACACAGGCGCAGTCAATAGGTTTGTACACATTCACCCCACCGTGTCACATTTCCATTACAAGACAGAAAGGATATGGGCTGCTGGATCACATCTCCACATCTCTGGCTTTCATACATTTTCCAGAAGGTAGGCTGAGCTTTTTGCTCACTGGCGCTCTCCCTTGCTCTCACTGCAGTGAATGCTTGAGCATGTGTGGGGCGGCAGAGTCCACACCGTATCAGGATGGCCTTTAAAAAAAAAAACTCATTCCCTGCCTCTTCCCCCTCTTATCTGGGGTCATACATGCATGGCTGGGTAAAAAGCCTCCTCTCCTTTCGACAAAACCCTCCTGTATCTGATGGAGTGTTCTCCAGAAACACAACAAGGCTTCCAGGTTGTAAGATCACGTCTGCCCTGCAGATCCAAGGACACGACGTGACTTTAATACAGATCTCAGGTTTAGGAGGCAAAGTGAAGTTCATCATTTCCAGAATATATCAATTCAGCAAAAAATAAAAAAAACTTTAAGCAGTGATCAAAGTCATACAAAAACCAAGCCAACATGGAAATAATTGTGAATGGTGTGACTCAGCTGATATAGATTGATGCAGAAATATGAGTTTTCTGATTGGCAGGGGACTGAAACTGGGCAGAAACAGGATTCCTGCTGTTTAGTCTTCATTCTGCATTATGTTCCTGCTGCTGGAGATGAAGGCTGACATGTTGTCTCAGCACCTGGAAGCCTCATAAGCAATCAAAACATTTTCTTGTTGCATTCCAGCTAGCTGGTTCTCATTTAAACAGGTTTTCATAGGATACAGAGGAAACCGTTGTGCTCCCTGTTGGAACCTTTGATATCTAAACCAAAGGATCTTTTTAATGTTTTAGAGCAAAAACTCGTCTTGGCGGCCTCCAAAATCAGAATATCTGCTTCCTCCGAAATCAGAATATCTGCTTCCTCTGAAATCAGAGTATCTGCTTCCACAAAGATTGCAGATCATAGCAACAATTTAGTTTTTTTCTTTTCTGAGACTGATGAATATTTGTTGGAACTCTCCTGTATCTACTTGAAAGTCTGGTTTCAATCTTTCCCTAGCAACAAGAGTTTTCCTCATGAAAATGGCATTTAATGACATCTGAAAGAGCTCACATGCTTTAAACTCCATGAGTCTGGGTTGTTCAGAATTTTTTCTTTTTTTAGATTTAAACCTCCAACTATGAAAAAACAAAACTTTAACATTTTAAGTGATTAGATTATTTTCTGCCAATTCTGCCAGTTAAATTAGACACGTTATCATACATCTGACAGCAGCAGAAAAAAAAACTTCTACTTTGCGCTGAGGTTCCCATCTGGCTGAAATCTGTTTCCTGTAATTGACTTTTTCTGCCTTGATTTTAAGAACTTTAAAAAGTATTTTTACCATTTTAGTCATACTTTTTATTATTTTTCAAATATGCTAATCTGTTCATCTGACTCTTGAGGTGTATAACCATTTGTTGAGTTTTCTTAAATTATGGGAGACATTTTTGATTCTTTGAGGATAAATACAGACATTTTGGGAATAATAAAAGCAATTTTGTTTTATGTCAAGGACTGGAGCCATAATTAACGATGCCTCAGTCTGGCTCAGACTATCAGATGAAAACTTTAAACTATTGTCTGAACAAAGTTATCATTATAAAGTCTTTGTAGCAGAATTTGGTTTCTGGAAGAACTCCACATCTCCACATCTAGAGACGTTTTCTAGTATTTAGAGAGGCTTTTCTAAATAGGCTGCAGTGGTTGCTGCCGTAGGCCTCTCCCACATCCCAATGTTGCAGTATTTTTGGTTGATTGGTGGATGTTGATTTTACCTCTGTCAGCACAGTAAAAGGCAGACTTTTGTGAACCTATCAAGTCTAAAGAAATAATTCTAATTGTTTTTTTTGGAGTCACTATCAAAATCCATCCATTCAACCCTTTTCTATACCTGCTTTGGGGTCCCAGAGTGGGCGGAGCTGGTTGGTGAAGGTGAGGTACCATCCTGGACAGTTTCCAAAGCAAATTTTTAGCTGGAATGTCTTCAGACGGATTTACTGTGACAGGAAACCACAGACTTATGTGACATGGATTTAAAACATGTGGAAACAAAAGTTGTACATTTGCCTTCTTTAATGTTTATTTTTTTAATTAATACATTTCTTGGTTTGCTTAATGTTTAATAACGTAAAGTAGATTTTAGGGAAGGCTTTGCTAACAATCTGGAATGTCCATGTCCAAACTTTCAGAAGTGCTGGCTGGCAAAGAAAGAACCAAATAAATCACCTGTGAATTAAAGTGTACTGCAGAGTTAAACTATAAACATTAAAGTTTAAACATTACCAACAGGAAAAAAAAACTTTTTTTTTCATTTCCTTCGGTGAAATTCAGTTTTCCTCCCATTTTAATTACAGGTTTGTTGGCAGTTTGTAAAATAAATCATTTCTGCATTTAGTGGATTTCTTCTCCAGCTAATTTTCTTTTCTTAGGAGTTTGTGGTACAACCTGATAGAAGCACACTCCTAATTGTCATTAATCTTGTAAATAGAGACGGAGCCGGCAGAGACGATTCTGCAGTCAAGATAAATAGCAGAGAAGCAGCTGCTCGCATATGAATTCTGCTGTTACTGTTCTAATAGATACACAGAATCAGTGCAGTTTTTAATCCTGATGTGATCTAATGCAGTTGGAAAATAATGAACAAACAAAAAAACTCTAAACCCTTGAAACCCCGTCTCCTGCTTGATCTGTGAAGAGATAAGAGTAAAAACATGGTCCAGTTCTCATTTCTGAAATTTTTATTAAGCCAAATGAAGAATATTTACTTTGATTTATTTATTTTTTGTTCTTGAGCAAAATGTAACCAGCTTTGCTGCGTGAAACCATCAAAAATGGCAAAAACATTGTCTTTGTTCAGTTTCGTCATGACTGCACATAAATAGATATTTCACAGATATTTCACAGATATTTCTGTGTTCACTCTTAAAACAGAAGGCTGAGAGGAGAACCGCTGCAGAAAAACTTTATTTCTGCCTGAGAGTGAAGGTCCTGCTGAGAGAGCTGGCCATGGTGCTGAAATTACGCCACATCTCCTTTCAGCTGACTGATCACTGAGTTTGAGTTTTTCCTTCGCTCTGACGCACACGGATGCATGTCGTAGTGCAAGATTAACATGTTCTGCTGCAGGAGAACTTTAACTGCAGACTTTTAAAAAGGTTTTCCTCGAGGTGGAGCAAGATCCATACTCTGTCTCTGGACAGAAACAGCACTCCCAAGAGATGTTTAGAACTACTGATGCAAAGAAATCCTTAAGCCAAGAAGGCCACAAGGGGCAGTACAGCAGCACAAAGCATGTTTGATCTTCCCAAGCTTGTATCTTGTGTGATCTGTGCAGTTTAGAAGCAAGATGTTTTTGGGTTGGCAAGAGTTTTTGTCATTTTCAAAAACATTCATTCCCGGAGGCAGTGGGTGTAGTTTATTTTTTATTGAAAAAAACACAGATGTAAATATCGCTTGTTTACTCTCCTTCAGAAAGGATGGCTCAATGGAAAACATGTTTAAAACTGAATTTTCCTCTAAAGTGTTCTAAGTGGCCAGGAGTCTGCTGAAAAAACTTTAACTCACGCTACTAGCATAGGTCTGTTTAATGAAGGCAAGGTGTGAGAATTAAGAGGATTCTGTTTTAATAAGTTGTATTCTTCAATCAAATATGAATGATGTCATGGTGATGCATAAGAGGAGCTGCTAAATAATTATTTCACCAACTCAGTGGCCTTGTGGGCGAGTGTCCGCCCTGAGACCGGAAGGCCGTGAGTTCAAATCCATGGTCGAGTCATACCAAAGACTCTGGACGGAAGTGGAGGAGGAGATTCAGGGCATCCTGGGAAGGGATACATTAGTGGTTGGTGAAGACTTTAACGGACATGGGGGGGGGACACACACACCTTAGGGAAACATAAGTTTCCAGCTTTCCCTGAAAAATTGCATCAAACTGGTTCATGCAGCTCTTGTGTCCAGACCTAACAACTGTAGTTTTGAGCTGAAAGGCAAAAATATCCAAGATTCTGCAGCTGCGTCTGCATATTTATACCTAATAACCTTGTAGTTTTGAAAATTTCTTTTACTCCATTTCTGCTTTACAAAACAATAAGCATCTCGACCTCTGTGTGCAAAGCATGTTCAATGTTTTGCACATTTTTCCCTCAGATTTTTCTACCAGCTTCAGAAAACAGTTTTTCTTCTTTCCTAAGCTGTTCCAGCTCAGGAAGTCAGACCTGCTCTTTAGTTAAGGTGCAGAGCTGGAGAACCTTAAATAGACTCTAAACCTTAACTCTGCTGTAAAGTACGAGTGTCTGAACGTCTGCAGAGCTCGGCTTCCACAAGACCACATGCAAGTGCTTTTCAGAGTGCTTCTGGCTGAGAGCTGCATCACATTGGCCTGAAGACTTTTTCATGTGCTGCAGCGGGCTTTCATCCACTATTGACTGATGCAGAATCAGCCCACGCACGGCTGACCTCAGTCAATGAGCGCCCGTCTGATTCCTGCACTGAAGTAACAAAGGCCGGGATGTTGGACAGACGGGATGTCAAGATACAGAGAGAGCGGCTCCTCTTCGTTTTCTGAGGGTTCCCATAAATATTTACTCATTGAAATGATAGAAGACAAGAGAAATATGGAAGATAGGAGGACGGCGTCCAGAGGCAAAAGTGCTGACCACTACACCAATGTGCAACCCTCTCAGAGAAATTGAAAGTGAAAAAAAATCAGAGGTTGAGTAAATATAATTAGGAGAAAATATGAGAAGCCAAAGTATGAGGAGATAACCGGGAAAGAAGGAAAAGGACAAACGATTTAGAGGAAGGAAAGAGAGTCATAGACGCTGAGACACAGGAGGATCTGACCAATGAGGACGAGCATGAGATGAAGTGAGAAGAGGAGGTGGGTGAGAGGGAGTCGCCTCCTGAAGAAGTGATGGACATCCTCCTTAAAAGCATCTCTGTTGATGCCCCGCAGATGTGGAGCCACACCTGGTTAAACTGAAGGCATCACTTCCCTCCATCCAGCGCTGGGCTCGGCTTCAAGCCGCACCGCATTCATGAGCCCTCCCCCCTTCCTGCAGCTGTGTCTTTGATTTTGATGCTGACTGTGGCTGGCTGCCGCTCCACACACGGCCCGCGGGCTACACATTTATCAGCTGGTAATCAGCCCGCTTTTTGCTCACTTTGCTGCCGTGGCTGCAGCTTCCGAGCTCGGTGGGGCACAGCAGAGCTCCGTGTCATGTCCTGCTGTGTTTCACCCTTTATTCAGCCAAAGATATATATAAATAAAGATTGAAAATAAAGTGTTTTAACTGAAAACTCATCTTTTTAATAAAGCTTTTACATAGTTTTTACATATCCACATGTTTGATGTACTTTTATTGTATTTGTGGGATGTGTATGTGTTGGGTTTTTATTTAAATTTTTATTATGGTTGCTATTTTGAACTCCTATTTTGAACTATAATTTATTTTATTATGTAAAGCACTTTAAGGTGCTTTTTGGCAGGAAAAGTGCTACATAAATAAAGTTGAATTTGAATTAAAGGGACATAGAAGTAAAGTGTATTAAAAAACTGGCTTCTCATACTAACCAGATTTTCTTCAACTCAACGATCCCATTTTGTTTTAAGTCCCACTCCAAATATACTTTTTTTTAAGTAAAGTTGTTCCCAGTGGCTTTTTAATAATGATTATGCTCTTTTCAGCAAGAATCAAAAAGCCTGTGCCGTTTTTTAAAGTCAGTTTCTGCAGTGCGGCAGGAGTTTATTAGAAATTCGCCTCTGAGTTGTTGACGGTTGCGCAGAAGTTGGCTTAGCTAATTTCCCATCAACCCTTTGTTTAGACTTTCTCCTGCCAGCTTATAGCACCACACAAGCCAAGCTAACATTAGCCTAGCAAAAAAACAGCGAGCAACATTGCAGCCATCAAGCCGTAGAGTTTAGAGCTGGATGGCAGCTCAGATGAGGAAAACTGAAAGACGTTAATGGATCTATTTGTCTGCAAGTGGGGGATTTAGAATTTTTGTGCTCCTGATTCAACACAATTTGAAATATTCAGAAACTCAGATTTAATCTTCAAGTAAATACATTATTAGAAAAATACTACAAATACATGCTAAAAAATGATTTTTATTGGAGTGTGTCTTTAAACTTTAAATTCAGCAGAAGACAATTAAGTTTCATTTTAGCTTTGACCATTTGTTCCTAATTTTCCCAGAAAAAAAGCAAATGTTTCTGCTTAGAGCCTGCAAATACTCATTGAACGGATAGGTTTTTGACAAGCCAAATGGAGTTCCGCTCTGAAACTGTGATGATTTCATGCTCATTCCGAGACCAAACGGCTGCTCATCTCATCCAAGTCGATCCGGTCAATAAAGGCCAAGAAGCTGCAGTTACACACCACTGGCTTTTGCCAATTTTGGAGGCTAGAAGACGCAAGAAAAAAAATCTTTCAATCTGGGCCATCGGAAGAGAAACAGAAACCCATTTAGGTTTTATTTTGAAAGAAGACAGGAAGACTTCTTCTTTATCACAGCAGTCATTTTCCATGTCCTTAAGGAGCAGCTTTGAGGAGACGTTTGTCCGACCTGATAGAAGGACTTGACTTATTCAAAACAGACGCCTCAGATGACAAATATTTGTTTATATGTCACAGAACAGTTTGGGATCTGTGTTCTGGTTCTACCTTCTGCTGCATCTGAGAACCCAGCAGCCTAAATGTCAGGAAGCGTTTTCCCCAGTGCTCCCTCCTGGCACCTCCAACCCTCTAATGGGGAGCAAGAAGCAGGGGAGGAATAGTTGAGGTGGAGAAGACGCCAGGTTGCCAGAGCACAGGTTAATCCACTAATTGGGAGCAAAGGGAGACAGGTTGCCAGATTGCAATGGCCACCAGGAGGGGCCGTTTAAGAAGGACATCTGTTCCTGCTGGAGAGCAGCCGCCCTCGCAGCTCCTGAGCTTCTTCTCTAACACTCATCTTCTTTGTACACAAATCGGATGGAGACCAGGCGTTCCCCTCCCCCACGTCTGCCGCCGCACACAGCTCTGGGAGCCCGGTTCCCCCGACTGGACCAAAAGCCGGGAACCGACTGGAAAAGGATGAAAGCTATCGAGGAGTTTGCTTCCACTCAGCAACGTGCCAGAGACTCGGAGCCAGCAACCAGCCAGCCAGTTTGTGCTTCAAGTCAGCAATTATGAGCAATACGTTCAGTTACTTCAGATGGTCTGAAGCTCCACAATTCAGCCTGGAGAAGCGCCGCTTCAACCAGTAAACTCACCGAGGAGCTCCAGCTTTATCAGGGAAAAGGTTCACAAACTCTTCCCTCTGTAAAACAACTTCAGAGGATATTTGCTCATTTTATGGCATACACACGTTTCTTTTGTTCTACGTTTCATTTAAACCAGATTTATTTATGACAAAAAAACGATAAGAAAATTAAGGAAAAACCTGACAAGAGTTTTAGCATCTAAAGTAGATTCCAACATGATAAAGAAAAAAATTATAAAAACATATTCTGGAGAGAAACTGGATTTTGTGTTTGTTTTAAGCTGACAGGATCATTAATGGTAATTATAGCAAAGAACATATCATTTTTTTCAATGTATCTTCAGAGATACTAACCCCTATTAAATCATTCTAGTAGCTATTAAAAGTAATTTTTTGTCTTTACCTACTGCCGTTCAGCTTAGTCAGTCACCAAACTCTCTAAACCAGATGTGCACAAATCCAGGCCTCGAGGGCCGGTATTCGACATGTCTTCCAGCCAACCTGCCATTGAAGCTCCTTAGTGGCTAAACACACCTGATCCAGGTAATCAGGTAAACATCCGATAAGGCAGGGTTTCTGGAAAACCAGGAGGAGGCCTGGATTAGTGCACCCCTGGTCTAAACAGTCTTAAATTTCTGCAATTTTCTTTTTTCAGGCAGTCAAGAGCAAACAATTGTATTGAGCTAAAGTTCTACTCCAACTCTATTTTTTATCTGTTTTCAAATCATTTCCAGTGGTCTTTTAATTATGATTTTAGCCAAAATTCCATAAATAAAACCTTTAGTTGTTTTCTAGGACATAGTTTCTGCAGAGCAGCAGGAGTTTGTTGGAAATTCACCTCTGAGTTGTGGGCGAGGCTGTTGGCGTGGAAGTAAACTTCTGCTGATATCCCATCATCCCTTTATTCACACTCTCTCCAGCTAACTTACAGCTCCTCACAACCCTGAACTAACGCTGGCGGTGCAACAAAAACGGCGAGCAATATCAGAGCTATCGAGCCAAGCAGTGTAGATCCAGTCACGGGGAAAATGAAAACGTTAATGTATTTATTTGTCTTCAAGTGGATGTATCAGAATTGGAGCGGAGAAGGGAGACTTTTGCCCGCCCATGGCAGCTGCTGCGTCATAAAACTGAGCTTTTTCAAACCGCGGGTTTTCATCTGCTCCTGATCCAACACGATTTAAATAAAGAAATACTCAGGAGCACAGATTTAATCTTCATTTCTTTTCCATATGTCCTCCATCATGAGAAAAATGCTACAAGAACATGTTAAACTTCACAACCTTCCAATATTTGGGACATGAAAATCGATGTTTCTTTCACCAGTCTGTCTTTTTATGATTTCTGGTTGATGGGGGGCTCTGTTTTTCACACAAATGTTTCTGTAAATTTCTGTTGTTGTCTTTGAGGAGAAGTGACATTTCTTCCAGAGCAGAATCAATCCATCTTTTTCAGTCCTTAACATTTTCTCTCCGCATGTGTCTGCATCAGGATACGCCATCCTGCAGGCCATCATGGAGAAAGCCGGACAAAACAACTGGCAGGTCAGCGCCATCTGCGTGGAAAACTTCAACGACGCCAACTACAGGCGGCTCCTGGAGGACCTGGACCGGCGGCAGGAGAAGAAGTTTGTCATCGACCTGGAGGCCGAGAGGCTGCAGAACATGCTGGAACAGGTGATGCCCAGCTGTGATGTGGAACTTATCTAGTTCAAACTTCCTGTTTAATTAACTAATCTAGAGCTTTAAAAGTGCACACGTGTCATCCTACTTTCAAAGCCTTTAAGTGAATCAGTTTTTGGGATGGGCTTTCTTATCATGCTAATGACAAACCGTATTTAAACACTGCGCTTTCATGTAGAAAAGAGGCAGATTGTTTTTTCCTGCTTATTCTAAAGCTTGTGTCAGTTTCCTGCATCTGTGCACACATGGGCATACCTCACATTCTCTGAAGACTTCTCTTTAAAGTCACTTTATTTCAAGAATACTGATTCAACAATGGCAGCTAAGGTTGTGAAGCAAACGTGCTCTTCAGAAATTAATCAAGGATGAGAGGAAAACGAGCAAAAGGGAAGCAAAGCCACTAACCTTGGTTCTGCTAAAGCGCAGCAGCCTAAAAACAGCCTCATAACAAAATTCTTCATATTCTGGTCTGACTAAGCATCACCTAAAGCCTGTAAAGGTAGATACGGACTGTCTGCAGGTGGATAATGGGAACATCTGTATAGGGGATGCAGGAAATTTAAAGTAGTGCTGTCATGTGATTACTTTTTTGTGTAATTAAGTAATTATGACCTGTAATTAATAATCTGTTTTTAATCTAACCTAAAACAATGCAGTGAAAAGGCTCACTTTGAGGTGTTTTCATTTAAGTTTGTGACATTGTGGCAGTAAAAGATCAAAATACAACAAAAAAGGGACTTTATAAAGTTTTCTTAAAACAGATTTCCATCCTTCACTTTTACACCACCGTGGGGGATTATTTTCTGGAACAATTCCGATGAACACCGATGCTGATCAACCCTCGTATGGGTGAATGTGACTGAGGCATAAGTTCCTGGATTTGTCACCCTTTGAGTTTAATAAAGTTTTGAGTTCCTTCCTTCAAACCTGGGCTTTAGAAAAACTTTCTTGATAAGGTTATTTTTCTTGCAGAAAAAAGACACATTTTCATGAAACAAGAATCTTTTTACTCCAAGATTCCCTTTTTTTGCAGTGTAAATAAGAGTTTTTTCTATGTTTCACTTTTATCAGTAAATGTGGAAGACATTGCTGCAGAGAGTTTTGTTTTTGTATTAAAAATAACGAGTCCATGACTCTAATCTTCTAGTAGATGTTAGTATCCGTTTGCAAGTTGCGGTTTTGTTAATTGGGTAATTTTTACCTTGAAAAGTGTTTTTTTTTCCCCCATATTTTGGCAGAAACCCACTCAGAATGCGATGGCGCACCCCCCACCCCCCACTTCTTGTTTTCATACCTCCATCTTTCCCCGGGGCGACGGGTGTCTCTGTACATCTTCAGTTATTCAGAAAATCTCTACTCTGACATCTGTCAGACTTCTAACACTTAACCTCGCCAGCGTGAGCGCGTCTTCTGGTCCTTCCTGTGTCGGGCCGGTGGAAAGCAGCTTTTTTTCCTGCTCAAACATCTGCTTGAGCCTGTTTTTCTTCCAGTTGGCATCCTTCATCTGCACATCTCCACAAATACTCACGATCCCAGACAAGGACTTGAATGCATAATTGGTCCTCATTAGTGGCTGATTATCAACATCAAGGTCAGTGGATGTCACATCTCTGAAGAAACCAGATGTTGACTGTCAGGAGGCTGAATGTAAACCTCTGTGCTGTGAATAGAAGTCGCACATCTCTGAGCTGAAGATACAGACGTTCATTTTCACAGTAGCTCTCATGAAAGTAAACCAGGTAAAAGAGGACTAAAATGTGCAGTGAAACCTTTTCAGATAGATGTCGTTCAGGGCTGTTTCTAGAACGGGACCAAAGGGGGCCCCTCAGGAGCTACCTGTACAGAAATTCTGATTGGTAGTTGATCAAGATCATCGATCCATGTCTCTATAAATGCCTCAAGAGCTAAACTTCTGAATCAGTCATTTTTCTTTTTGTCCAGTGTCTTCAGTTTTGTGATGACCTAATAAAACGAATCTCTGGTCTGTGAAAACTTGATAAATAATCTCTGTAGTCAAGTCGCCTTCTCCTCTGAAAGTAGGAACGCTTTGGTCTAACATACAACCTCATGAAGTTACCAACTGTGACCAAGCAGAACAGCAAATATTACCTGCAGAGACCATTTTTATTTAGCTATGACCTTAACCTTTCTGCTTGTATTCAATCTTAAGCTCTGTACTCACCGGGCATGTGATGCTAGGGCTGTCAAATTATCACATTACATCACGATTGATTAATTAAAGTCCAGAAAGTCAACAGAACATTCTCAGACAAGAAATTATTTTAAGACTGATCAGTAAATTAGAGTCTGGACTTTCACAACCGTTGCACTTGAACTTTTCTGCTGTTTTCTATTAAAGCAGATAAAAAAAATGAAAGTTCCTCCCCGCTGCCTCGCGGGATTTGACCTGAAATTTTAGCCAATCAGATCACCCCCTGAACACAGTGTGCAAAGAAAACTGACTGTGCGCGCAGTCAGAGCTCTGCGCCCACTCAGTTAGGACTGCACGGTGCAGTTGTAGGATACGCTCACTCGGTTATCAAATACGCGCCGTTCAATTAATGGCAGAGACGTGACGCCATAGTGATGTTTGTGGATCAGTTTCAGTTAAAGGGACTGAAGTCAAAGCATTTTGGGTTTTTTGTCACCAACACAAGGAAATGTGATGAGGACCTACAAGTCCTTAAACAAGAGCAGCTTCTTCTCCTCCGAGCGTCTTTGATCAGGACCCTCTGTGTTTTCAAAGCTAAAAGGTAAATGAAAAAGTAGAAGTGGTGGCCTCTGTTGGTTCAGAAACTGTAAAAGAAATCACTAGAATTCAGGGAACTACAGATGTGTTCCGGTGGAGCTGATGTCTGGAGCCGGGAGCATTGGCTGGACCTGTGATCATCCTGTGTGGGTAATGAGAAGATTAAGGACTCCTGTCAGGAGCTCGGGGGGGTTCCAGGATAGTTGTGTGTTTGTGGTGATTTTTGTGTTTGAAAGTTGGCTTCACAGAAAATTTGTGAACAAAAAACACCAGCTGCTTTGTGCCCTGAATATATTTATATAAAAATGTAATTCTGACTCATTTGTGAGTTCTTGATCAGCTTTGTAGAAAACAGACCTTCAGAGGTGTTTACAAGAAGAGGAGCATCATGGGAGTTACATGCTGCTGCCCCTTTACTCTAGTTTGATTGGACTTGATTGTCAAGTGTTTGTTTATAAAGTTTGAACTTTTAAAGTTACTTCCTGCTCATCACAGCAGTTTTGATTTGTTGAAAACCACAAGAATTCATGTCTGAACACAGATAAATAAACAAAGACAAAGATATTAAAAGAACAGAATATTCAACAATTTTATTCTGTTTTATTATTATTATTAGAACTTTGATTTTTATAAAATAGTTTAAAAAAACAACTTTTTTCTTAGTTATGCTGCCTGTAATCCTCTCTATCTGACGTGTATTTAGTGGTCGGTCCTGCAGGGATTAAAAAAATAACCGTAGTAGCATCAAAGTAAATAACTTTTTGGAAACAGTCCTGAAAATATTCTAAGCATTTTAAATGAGTTTTTGTTAAAGCTGCAGCAGTTTCTCATTGGATCTTTTTCTAGAGACACAATGTCCCTAAAATGTTGTCATTTGAGTCTCAAATTATATCATTTCAAAACAAGTTTTAACAGAAATCATTTCCTCCTTTTTTTTTACAATAAAAACTTTTAACAATCTTACAAAAAACAATCAAGTCTAAAAGGAGATTTTAAAAATGCAAATTAAGAAAAAAAGTACACAACATGAATCTTGTTCCTGAGGTCCAAGCGTCCTGCACGCATGTGTGAGAAGTAAACCAGAGTGTGAAGTCCATCTTTCTCTGTTTGAGCTCTGAGCGGCGGCGCCTCTTAATCTGATAAATGATGACGGGTATGAGAAATGATGAGGAAATGTGCTCAGTGAGTCACAGCCAGATGATGCCGGAGCATCCGTCACGCTCGCTGTTGTTGGGTCCGTGGCAAAAGACGTTTAGGAACCCAACAGCGGTGCCAGGAAAGAGAATAATGGGGAAAAAAATTCTCAGTTTGTTGTTTTCTTACAGAAACCTTCAAGCTGCAGAGCTTATCAGCTCAGAGCTTAAAGTTTTTTTCATGTGAAACCAAAAACCAAATCTCTCAGTCAAACTTAACTGACAAATCTTTGCTTTAAGAACAAAATACTTTTAATAAAACTGTCTTTAGATATCTTTTCAATATTTTAAGTTTTATATTAACTCTCAGAAAGTCTGTACTTTATTTAGTCCATTAATGCTTTTATTTATATATATAAAAACCATGAACTTTATGGGGCAATGCTGTGGTTCGAAAAACAAAGATTTGGGTTTAAAGCCAATAGTTAGAAAATACCTTTTCTTATGCCACATTTAAAGATGTTGAAGTCCCTTTTTTGCAAGTCCAAGTTGATTCCAACTCTGTGACAAGTTCAAATCAAGCCTCAAGACTTTAGCTGTGACTTCAAGTTACGTCTCAAGTATTTAGCTATAATATAAATTCAATTCTCAACCTAAAAAAATATTTTTAATTACAGAATGTGATTCAGTTTCCGTTATTTTTTGTCTTTCCAGCAGAAAGCTGCTTTGTTATTGACTTTTTTAAGTTGATTTTTTTTCAGGTTTAAAACATCTTTATTTTGAAAACATTTACAAGTATTTAAAAGTTTGTACTACAATAGAGAATTCAGTTATATTTATAACGGAATCAGGTTGAAGCATAAATCTAATCTGAATTTGTGATTTTTATGAGAAAAGACACACGTCAGCATCACTCATCCACCAGAACTGCTGTTTGGTTTGAAGGGTCAACGAATGAGTCTGCTTTTTTGGGGATTTTCCTTCAGGTGAAAAAGCAGACGGATAAGAGCCTCGAGTCTGAAGAGCGTCAGCTAAACTGACGCTCACGTTTTTTTGTACATCCTGGCATTTTTACCAGATTTCCAAAGCACTTTTAGCTTCATTTGCAGTCCTATTACCTGTGCGCCCAGCAGGATCTCCCTGGAGATCTCAGCTTTCAGATGAGTATTTCTCTCCAGTTCGCGGCTGTGTGTTTTTGTGTTGTCTATTTGTGTGTTTGTGTGGCGTCCCTTAGAGCTTGATATGTGTGCCTCCTCTGTGAGGTGACTGTCTTTTCATTCATTTAGACGTTCGATCTTCTGCACATTAAACCCAATGGACCCCGCGTCAACACATGTTCACGCCTGTCACATACATCACCTAATGTAATTAACACGCGCTATGCTGTAATCCAGTCGGATTAACGTCCAGATCTGCTCTGTTTCCTCACAG
Organism: Adrianichthys oophorus; assembly: GCA_036245035.1. NCBI lineage: Eukaryota > Metazoa > Chordata > Actinopteri > Beloniformes > Adrianichthyidae > Adrianichthys > Adrianichthys oophorus. The sequence continues at coordinate 23,682,212 of BSAI01000201.1, read as the reverse complement.
ATTGTCAGCGTTGGAAAGCATGTGAAAGGCTACCATTACATCATGGCCAACCTGGTGAGGAAACAATGATATTCCTTCTTTCAATTCCTTTTTTTTCTCTCTTCATATTTAACTATTTGTAACAAAATTTTCTACAATCATGTGCACGAAACATTCGTAAAGAAGCGATCAAATCCCACTAAAAATTATAATAAAGTTGAGTACCAGCTCAAGAAAAGCCAGATGTTTTCATATACTTAAATGGTAAAAAGACAAAATAAATACCTTAAATACACTAATATTAACTTAAAAACACAATTGGTATTTTTGGCATAGATTTACGACAGAGTAGGATCATCATCAAAACAATACAGTTACAAGAATAAAATTACAAATGTTTTCACATGTGGAAAAACATGCCTAAAATATAACATAACATGAGAAAAGAAGAAAAAATGTACAAGAATAGTCTTTACATTTTGAGAAAGAAATCGTAACTTAAAATAAAATAGTAAAATTATGAGGGAAAAATTAAAAATTTTATGAGAATAAACTTTTAGAATTATGAGTAAAAGAGTCAATATTTTTATGATAATAAAGTTATTTAATAAATTATAAGTAGAGTATTGACAAGATTAAAGTCATAAATTAATGAGGAAAAAGGTTGTTTACTCAGAAAAAAATAAACAACGAAAAACAACAATTACCGTTTTTGGAACCTCGTTGGCTGTAAGTCTATAGATAAACGGAACGGAGGGCGGAGCTACTCCGGAAACTTGTTGATTGGCAGGAGATCATTACGACAAAAGATGACCTCCATGGTTGTTGTAGTTAGATTCCCCCCGCATGTGCTGTGACGGTCCAACTTTGAGTGGAAATGCTCACCAGAATTGCCTGGATCATTCTAAAACTGGACCGGACCGCCCAGTGGATTCCTATGTTAAACTAAAACTTTGTGGCATCACCACAAATGGCAACGTTCATGGATTCGGTCGCTAAAAAATGTGAATGGAGGCTTAAACAACCACCTAACTATTGGAAAAATCACCACTTTTTCCTTGTAGAATTACGACTTTTTTTTTTCCAGCAAGTTGCCAGTTTGTCACAGAGCCACACAACTACACACAATCACACTCACTTGCAGGGACAATTTAGGTTAACCAATTTACCTATGAAGCTCGTTTTTGAATGGTGGGAGGAAACCATATTGCCCGGAAAAAACCCATAATGCACGAGTAGAACGTTTAAGCCCCGCAGCACCGGGATTTGAACAAGAACCTTTTCGCTGTGAGGCAAGAGTGCTAACCACTACACCACTGTGGGGCCCCAAAGTCAAAGTGCTACATGCTAAGTTAAAGACGGTGTAAAAAGAAAAATGGGAAAAGAAACTTCAAATGAAAGAATTTGCTCAAGGTCGTTAGAAAAAGAGGGAAAAAACATGGAAAAAGTCTAAACAAAGTTTAAATGGTAAGTACTTCTTTAATAAATGAACTTAAAAATAGTTTCAAACACTTTAACCATCTGTTTAAATGCCAAATAAGGAGTTCACAGAGAGAAAATAACATAAAAATCAAAAGATAAATTGTTGCATTAGTTAAAGACATGTTAAAAAGCTGAATGAAGCTAACGACTACAACTAGCTCAGAGTTAAAAAGAAAGGAACTCAATCAACTGTTAAATTAGCTAATTATTCAGTCAAAAGTGCTAAACAGCTTCATTGATCCTTTTTTCTATGGATGCTAACCGTAAGCTTAATGCTAAAATAATTCCAATTCATAACAAAGCTGCTAAAAAAAAGACAAAAAACCCTAAGCTGGGCTTTTTGAATGAACAAAAATCAATATTATCTATTTCAGTAAGGATCACTGTAAAAAAGAAAGATTAGTTTAACTGTAAAATCATGAGTTAAATGGGAAACTAATGGATGATGTGCCCAGTATAAAAGCCAAATAAATATGAGAAATGAACTCACTGTCTCTATATTATTTAGGCTACAAAATCAAGTTGCCATTTAAAGACTATTTTTGGTTTTCTAACTGTTTGGAAAATATTATTTTTACAGTTTTACAGCACAGAGGTCAAAATAAAACTCATGTTTATAATTTGTAAAGTTCAGTAATGTTTTGCTTTTGTGTTTTCTGTTGAATGAAGCCTTTTGAATGTGTCAGTTTTGGCTTCAGTATGATTTTATGGGATTTTTAACGATCTGTTGTAGTTTTACTGCGAAGCTATTAAAAGAAAGGTAATATTTGATGTTTGTCTTTTTCTTAATGCTTTCGCTTAGTTCTGTAATAGAGTGTAAAGCAGCAAAACCTGCTCTTACTCTTCATCATTATTGATGGCTGTGTCCTTGGGAATCTTCCAGAAAATGTCGGGATCAGAAACTGAAGTCTACACGCTTTTAAGTCGTAAAGTGTTTTATGTTTTTGCGGCTCGGACAGATTTATCATGATGTCTGCGAGCATCAGCCGGAGCACTGCTGCGCATCACTGCAATATTTATACAAATGTTTATATGTGCTGATGGATCTGCGTGTTTGCAGCCGCTCTCCTGCTGCATTTACATTAAAACCCTTCTAAAGGAGCCATTGAAGGTTATTGGTTAATAATCTGACAACGCGCCGTCATAAATTTGTCCCGCGCTGATGTCATCTCATCCCTCAGTGTTTGCGTTCCGGTTCACGGCTGCCCCTGACCGCTCTTTTCCCTCAAGGGTTTTAAAGACATCAACCTGGAGCGCTTCATGCACGGCGGAGCCAACGTGACCGGTTTCCAGCTGGTTGACTTCAGCAATCCTATGGTCATCAAGCTAATGCAGCGCTGGAACAAGCTGGATCAGAGGGAATACCCCGGCTCAGACGCTCCACCAAAGGTACTCTTCAGGAGAAACCTGAGGATGAAACTCATGCTGGTCGGATTTTATGACATCAACGTCCCAAAGACTATTTATGAATCATCTGTGTTCTGATGAGGAAAACTTGGATGTTTCACTTAAAAAAAAATTTCAAAATAACATTTTTTAAAATTACAAATGGTTTAAATGCCTTGTGTTCTGTAATCGCATTGATGCACACTAGTTTTTCTGGGAAATGTCCAGAGTAATATCAGTATTGTTGATTGGGACACCCCACAAATGGATGAACGCCCTAAATAGTTCACTAAGTAGTGAGTAGTGAAGGAAATTAGACACAACTTTGGTCTGCTGCACTTTGGGCTCCTAAGCCATCGCCTCCTGACAGGTTTATAGACAAATGACAAACAGAGAACTCCTTATTGGTACATTTGAACACATTTTTATGCCAATGTATGAAGCTTAAAATCTGTTAAATATTGACATTAAAGCTGTGTACAAACATGATTAGATTGAAGAGAACAGAGAAGGATTTATACCATTTCTATACAGTCATTCAGGAAGCTTTAAGTTTTTACCTAAATTTCTGATTATTTTAGTGTTTTCAAACATTTTTCATAAAACTCAGTGAACATCTTATCTACCAGGTATTTGTTACCTCAATAGGAGTTTAAGTAAAAATGTAGAGGAGTGACATACAGGAGCGTCAGCAGTCTGCTCCCTCATCCACCTCCATCACTTGCAGAGATGTGACAGACTGACCCACTTTCAGTTCTTTTGAGCCACACACATTAGAAATGGCATTGGGGCAAGAAGGCATCACGCCACGCTGGTTTGCAAACTTCTCCCCCCGGAGCAAATCTGTGTGTCCCAACAAGGATTTCTGTTTTCCAAAGCAGATGCAGCGGAGTGGAAGGGCTGAGTCCAGCGTGTTCTTTCAAAATAAAACTCTACACCATGCAGTGGTAGTACATGACTGTGTGTGTCTGGGTTTATCCACAATATTTCTGGGTAAATTGCTCTCCCCTCTCAGAATCCACTCAGCCTAAATGACTCTGACTTTTGAAAACTCGTAAGTTTACTACTTTAAATCTCATAAAATTATGAGATTAAAAAAAAATTTTAAATCAGTAATTATATGAGATTAAAGTCAAAGTGATCCTTGCAGTCTAGCAAGTGAACAAAATTTTTCTTCTTTTTATTTTTTAACTTTTTTTCTCGTAAATTTATGACTATTTCTTGTAAATTTAAAGTCGTTGATTTACGACATTTAAAGTCGTACAATAACAAATTTAAAACTCATAAATTTACAACAAAAAAGTCATACATTTAGCCTATGACTTTTTTTCTCATAAGTTTACAATTTTAAAGTTGTGATTTTTAAAAAATGGTTTGTAAACTGTCCCTGAAAGTTTGTTGTAGTAGAAAAACTATGTATACCTCGTTTAAATTTGAACATAATAATTCCATCAAATCAAATCCTTATTGCATTCTAATTCGTTTTAATTGGATTACATGTTTAAATGTTTTAGAACTGGGTTGAATTCATTTACATACAAGTGAATTATTATAATTAGGAGATATTTTTTAAGTCAAAGCATTTTTTTAACGCTTTGAGCTGCATCAATGTTAATCATAATGAACAAAATTTTCTGCAGAGTGTCAACAAGTCAATAATTTAACACAGGAACCAAAACAGAAACTTCAGGCTTGTTGGTATCAATACTTCTGACAGGATAAGTGCAGCTCAGCAGCTGGACTCTACAGAACATCCAGCAGTTCCTGAGAAACTACCACTTCTTTAGAGTTTATCTGCCGACTGCTGTCACCAAGTTCAAGAAAAATATGTGCAGGTTGTTGGGGTGTCCACCTGGACTTGGATTGTTTATGTGCGTGACTTCAGGCTGCTTGTCCAAGAGCAACCGCGAGGCGAGCGTGTCTGTTAAAAGCCTGGACGCTCTGCTTAGCCGCGGCCTGATAAATAGGACTCAACCTCGGCCTGAGGCAAAGTTAATGAACTCCTGCTAGCTGGGATAATTAATGCCAGGCTGCTTCCCGGCTGGACAAAACCCTCTTCCCTGTCTTCCCCCTCTGCTCTCACCATTTTTCTGCCTCTCCATCATTCACTCGATTGGGTTTTCTGCAGTGCCAGACGTGAGTTTTAGGGAAATGTGTGGCTGTTGAGGAAGAGCGTGATCAGAGGACGCTCAGACTTTGGGTCAAAGATAGATTAGGGCAAATTGGGAGGCTTACACTTTGCAGGAAACATGCACTCCTCTTCTTCTCTCCTTCTTGTTCTATTTCCAGAAAATAATGAGCAGCTGCTGCAGGAGCTCTGAAGCAGGAACTCTGCCTCCTGTAAGCAGCAGCCGAGCTCAGTTTCCCTCTAAAAGGATCTGACCAGCAGAACATTGTACCTGTCGGCCCAAATTAGCGTTTAATTGGCTTCATACCTTTTCCTGGTGTGTCTCGTTAAGCCAAAACAGACAGAGCTGGTAACAAGAACCGTACTTTACAAACCACATTCCTCCTCGAGCCGGGAAAAAGTAACTCGGTTTGTCTTGAATGATAATTCCTCGGGGAACTCGTCTTCTGGAACGTCCTCCTGATATCTGCACCTCTGATCTGCTCTCAGTACACCTCAGCGCTGACATATGACGGCGTGATGGTGATGGCCGAGGCCTTCAGGAACCTGCGCAGACAAAAGGTGGACATTTCCCGCCGAGGGAACGCTGGCGACTGCCTCGCTAACCCCGCCGCCCCCTGGAACCAGGGCATTGACATGGAGCGCACCCTCAAACAGGTGAGAGCTGCTGATCCTCAGGTATGGAGAAGAGCAAGAGTTTACAGTAAACATGTCTCTGATTGGTCATCTGTGTCCAAAGCTGATGCATGCTGGTTGCACAGGGATGTTTTTTCTACTATAATAATTCAGCAAAAAGAGAACGTTAACAGCAGGAAGACAAAATACGTCATTTACGACTTCAGCTTCGTCAACAGAGACGCATAAAGAGTGTTCACTCAGTTCAGCGTATTTATAAATCACCCATAAACAGAAGAGATTATTTTAATGCCACCAAGTCAACAAAATGTATCAATTTATTTGAATTCTTTAAATCCAGTTCAGTCCAGATTACTCCAGCAGAACCACTGGGTTTTATCTATAAACCCATGACCTATAGAGCTAGAAAATAAAAGCAACATTAAAAAAAAGAAAGTGACTATTTGCATGTAATTTTCTACATACGTGCAGCCAGGGCTGATCTTTTTTCTTGGCCACACAGACCCAGAGGAAGGGTTAAGGTTAGGATTAAGGGTTACGGTTAGGGTTTAACCACCAAATGGTTCCTGAGCGCGGATGTTTCTCACCACCTCTCCAGGGGATGAATCAAATGCACAGAATGCATTTCACACATCCAGGAGCGTGACAGATAATGGAACTTTAACTTTAAGATTATCTTTAAACACATGGGCGCACATAAAATATGTGCAGGCAATGCAGCAATGTGCATCTGGGCCGCACGTATTACAAGGGGCCAACAAGAATGTGCATCAGTTTTTGTGCTGGACGTATATAAATACGTGCAAATCACATCAGCCTAAAAAAGAAAATGGAACACTTTTGCTAATCAGAAGTCTGAATGGATTATCTATTAATGCTAGAGACATTAAACAAAGATATTAGGAAATAAAAGCAAAATAAAAAAAAAAACAGAACAAAGAAAAAAAATTAAATAATACTACAAAACAAAGAAATTATTTTTGTAAATAAGCAGAAACTAAAAAAAGTCAAATAAAATCGGGCAGATAAAAAATATTTATTACAAATACATATTTAAAAAACTAAGTGGTATTGCAAAAAACCCTACTGCACAAATTAGGTAAATGTCAAAATAAAATGTATTAAATATATATAAAAAAGTAGGGCTGTCAACATTAACGCGTTAACACGCGCGGTAATAAAAAAAAAATTAACACATTAATATTTATTAACACAGATTAATTACACGTCAGAAGCGACGGTCTTCCACTTCGTGCCGGGCATTATTCCACTATTACCATGGTCACTTACAAAGGAAATAAAAATTCAATCAATTTTTAGAACTTTTTTCTTGTTATTTTGGGGATTTAGATCGCTTTTTCTTTTTTTGTACAAAAAGAGAACTATTTCATACATGGTGGGGCCCGTTGTCATGGTAACACGAGAATGCGTCGCTGGACCAGCAGACCTGGACTGCAGCAGCAAAGGAAAGCGATAAATATGCTGATCATCGCCAAAGGTTCAATAAAGCATCAGATCAGAGAGAAAGTTCACCTCTTACCACTTGTTTTTGTCCAGAAGATGAAACAAAAAGTTTGTTTTAAAGAAACCTGCACAGTGATATCGAATATTTGGGCTATGTGTCTTCTGGTGCACCTGAACACTCAGCAGCCAATCAGATTTGAGTATTCAACCAGCCCATTTAAAGTGCAGAAACACAATGCTAGTTCCTAATGGCAGACATTAAATTCTTTACCGTTCTGTTAATCTTACTGTTGATGTTTATTATTATTTTTGCTTCATGTATGTGTTCAGGTGCGGCTGCAGGGATTAACAGGTAATGTCCAGTTCGACCACTATGGCCGCCGGGTCAACTACACCATGGATGTGTTTGAACTGAAGAATAATGGACCCAGACGGGTAAAGCACCACACAGCACCGCTTTCATGCATGAGTGGTTGTGCATATGGCAGCCGCTGTGGGTCATCTTTCCCCCGTTTAAATGGGTATGCAGATGCTTTGATAACTGATCATTTTTTTATAAATGACAAATATTCCAGTATTTCTGATTCAAAGCTCAAACGGGAAACAGAAACCAGTCATTTTATTTAAACAAATAAGACCCAGTTTCAGGTTATGTCAGATGTTAATCTGATTTAAGACCGAGAGAGAGCAGGTCAGTTTCAGTGTTGTAAAAACTAAAGTAGAGATGAAATGAACTTTAACCATCTGAAAATGTTCACCCTTAAATAGTTACACATTAAAATGACTGATTTCACCATTTGATTTCAATCATTAAAATTTTGCTTTAATGCTAATAATCAAGAACTTAAGCATTTATAAACATGCCTTCCACCTCCCAATTACAAATGCCACCATGTGGCCAACTACACTATTTGCTAAAAAACGTCCATTTCGGTCGCAGCGCGGTAGTATATATGGATATGCGACCGTAGTATAATATACATTAACTAGCTAAACTATCTGATTTAAACAGATCAATGTTAATCAAATAAAAACCTGCTGACCCTTACTTCCTAGTACCAGTGACTTAAAACCATCTAAGGATAATTTCACATTTCTACATGACCGCCTGCATCTGTATCCTCATTTAAATGATTTATTCTAGCTGCTGCTACTGCTAATGCCAATACTACTGTCACTGCCAATGCTGCTAATGCTAATACTTCTACTGCTAATCCTGCTGCTGCTACTGTGTACATTTTGTGAACTGAGGTTTTGCTTCGTGCGCCACTTTCTGCTCTCATAGAGAAATAAAACACTGGTCTGTGTCTGCATCTCTGGCTCTTATGAGGGTATGTTAATGAAATTCAGGGAAAAAGTGGGAAAGAGGCGACGAAAGCCGCCGGACAGAATGATGAAGAGAGAATGAACTGAAACAGAAAGCAATCAAGGTGGAGGAGGTGGAGGAGTGAGAGCAGCAGAGTCCCCATCAATCATAGGCTGCTTTGGCCCGTCTTCCTCTCAGGACAGTGAATGCGTGCGGGGTCACAGCCTCTCACACTCATTCCACATCCCTCCATCATTCTGATGCTTCAGCGCTTCATCTCCACCCCTGACTTATATCTGTTTACGGCTGCTGTCAAAGCTCCCGTCTCAGATCAATACATCCACTTTGACATGTTATGGCTTTGCAGATATTGGCTTTTTATTTTTGAAAGAAGGCGCTACCCCCGCACTTCCTTTTTAACATAGAAGGTGTTAATATTGAGATGCATCACAAGTCTTATGAAGCCTGAAGTCTCGGCTGCAGACGTTATTCCAGCTGAAGCTCATGTGTTTCAATTACAAAGACCATGTGAAGATTGGAGACCAACCAACAGCATAACAAGAATTATTGCATTATTAAACATCTCCCTATTCAAATCTCACAGGTTTGCAAAGGGTTTTGGCTGGAAAAAAGAGAGCCGTTTTGAATGGTGTGCACTTTCTATGAAGAAGGAAAATTATTTGAAAAAAAACCTAATGACTATTAGTATCTAAAGGCTAAAACAATTCTGATTTTGAACTATGCATTAATTTAAGCAGAAAAGTATTTATTGTGTTCGTTGGTGTTTTTGGAAAATAAAGAGGTTGCCTGTAGGCAGACCGGGTCCATGTTTGAACCACCTGAGAACTGGACTGAGTGAGTGTGACGGCACCCATAGAAAAGGGTCAGTTTGGTCACCATTTTTTTTTTTTTTTTTTACCATACAGACATCGGCATGTTGCAACCAGAAATCCTCAGTTAGCAGTGGTTTTGAACGTGGGACGTGAGGGCCAGCAGGCTCCACCTAGTTTTATTGAAGCACCTGATTGGTCAGTTTATAACTTGAATAACTTGCACTACAGAAACGATTTTTGAAAAATGAGGATTACCAAGAAGTTGTTTCAAAAATGTATCAGAGCAAGAATGACTATTCTGACAAATACAATGACTGAGTAACAGCTGTTTATTTCTCCATGGGATTTTGGCTTCTTGGAGTCAGCAGGTATTTCCTGTTTGGAACGCCAGAGTGGGAGGGGTCACTCAATCCAGTTCTCATTTACAATCGATGATCAGAACTGAACAATGTTGAGAGATAAAATCAAGTCTGACATGGTCGTGGTGATTTCTCCGCACTGTTGCAGATAAAAGCAGGTCACCAGATAAACTTCCCATCAACTCTAACTAAATCACGTTATCTGACTGTTTTGTTTCACATAATGCACCCTATGCTCCAGTGGGCCTTATGGTCCAAAAAGTAGGATCTAAAATATGTTTAGAACCTAACTGAAAGTACATGAACGTCTGTTGTGAAGCTGATCTGCTTTCCATGCTTAAACTCATGAAGCTCCTTCGTTTTGTTGGTCATTTTCTGCTGTGTTGCTGGTATCTAAGGATGCTACTGCTTCTGCTGTGTGTTTGAAATGTTCTTTATTTTTTGAAAACAAACGCAAATTTGATTCACTGTCTAAAACATAAAAAATCTGACGCTTTAGGTTTTGTGAAACGTTTTATTCCAATGACATACTGAGGCGTCGCACTGCGACTGTGTACCAGCTGAGAATCCACTCAAGCAAACGCTGGTTTAGCTCTTTAAGACATATTTGTGAAAAATTTGGCGTCGGATCTAATCGCTTTTCCGTTGCAGATCGGGTACTGGAACGACGCAGACAAACTGGTGCTGATCCAGGACACTCCTCTGCTTCCAAACGACACGACAGGCATGGAGAACCGCACCGTCATCGTCACCACCATCATGGTAAGAGAACGGCATGCCAACACTCATCCTGCATGCAGCAGCATTCTCTGCGATTTGTAATGCCAGTTGGACATGCTGTTATCTAATGCCACTGCAAATCACATTAAGGCTTAAGCGGGAGCCTCGGGTTCAGCGGCTGCTCGTCACACGTCCGATCCTTAAGCGTTTCAACCAGGTTTTCTCAGAGAAAAACATGCAAACCTCTTAGAAAAGATCTGGATATTTCCTTTACAAAATTATAGATTTCTAAGGAAATATATTTGGCTTTTTTTTAAGTGTATAAATATAATTTCCATGCAGGTTCTTTAAATCCTCTTTTACTGTGTGTTTGGACTTGCATCAGTTCAGGCTTTATTTACGGTTAACACGCTTTAAAAGGTGGTGGGTCTGGGTTTTTTGTCTCCTCTGAAAGCACTTTTGAGTGAAACTGTTGGAGAAGTTTGATGCAATAAAGGTCAAAGTGCTCAAACGGACCGGCTCCAACCCAGCTTTAGTAGAAGTAAGGCTGTCAAATATTCAGAAACCAAAGTCTTTCACACACTGAATGGCCTTTGCATGGCTTGTGAGTTTGTAAGAGTGAAGCAGCCGGATGTTGAGCGTTCATGTTGCAGCAGAGTGGAGGGAAGGAAGGAGGTGGCAGAGGAGAGTCACAGCTCAGCACAATCCTCCCTCTTTGCAGCCCCTGATGAGGAACCCCATTTTAAGAAACTGATCCCCAGTTGGACGCAAGCAGGATTTGAAAGCTCTTAATGGCAGAGTGATGGACATGGACGCCTGAGCTCAAATGAGGCCCTAAAGACTCTGAGGAGAAACACAGCAGCTCTGTTAATGGACCCCCCAGGTCAGAAACCTGCAATGGAGCCCATCAACAGGAAAAGGAAATGCAAACGGCGGGAAAAGACGGCCTTTTTTTACGAGGATACCGGACGGACAACCTTAGAGGCGTAAATGGGTCCTAACAGCGTCTTATTACTGTTATGGAGCCACGCCTGTGTGTTTGTGTGTAATTGTCTGCTCATGTGTTTGTGCCGGTCTGCTTGTCATCCACAGTTTCAACCAGTACTTTTTCTGATGGACCAGAAGAAGAAAATAACAAAAAAAAAAAAAAAAAGTCATTTTCCTGAACTTCCTGCTCCAACATTCGTTAAAACAGCTTAGAAGGACTAAAGCTCTCATAATCACCTGGTTCACATCCATCACACCTGTGTGCAACAGGAACCTGCTTTCAGACGTTGTGCTCTGAGGTTGGATCAGATTCTTTGTTTTCATGGTAGAAACTGGATTGATTGTTGTGGAGAAGATAACTGGTTCATGCCTGAATTTCCAATTACTCTTTCTAAAAAATATTCATTTTTTCTATTGAAGGTGATGCTAAATGAAGTGACGTCCTGGAGTCATTAATGCTTAGCAAATTTAGTGACATACAGTGTGAAGAAACAAACCACCTATTGGGTTGGTTTACCAATTTACCCTTAAAATGTGTTGCAGTTTTTGTAAAATTATAGTTGTGTTAAAAATCAGTTCACACATTTTTCAAATGTAGTCTTATAACATTTTTTTCACTCATTTGATTCTTTTTAAACATATTTTTAATCGTTTAAAAGTCAGCAAAGAAATGTAGTTTACCACATTTTTCAATAAGAGACACCAGAAATGAATGTAGAAAAAAATAATATATTTTTCCAACATTTAGTAAAAAAAAAAAAAAAAAAAGATTTTTCAATGTTTTTTTTTTCTAAATGTTAATTTTTAAAATGACCGTTCTGCTCTGAGCTGAAATTTCATTGAAAAATGGTCCAAAAAAATCATTTATTCAAAGAAAATCCCATTTGAATAAAATCTTCACTTGATGCATATATTTGTTTTTTATGTATAATATATATATATATATATATATATATAGTTTTTATTTTTGTTGGAGTAGTTTGTTTTATCACAGATTTTCAGGAAAAAAACAAAAAATCAGCCAATCTATAATTTTTTGAAGGATGGAAGCGGTTTGAGTGAAGAATGGAGTAAAAACATTCATTACCATGAAATAAAACAAAACTGAACAGGAAAACAAACTTGACAAATGTTTAAGTTGCTGCTGCATGAACTAAAACGTTGTCTCTGAAATGTACCGTTCTGTTCACTGCAAATAAAAAAATGTTGCCACTGCTAATATATTTTACCTCTACTGTCATTAATAATACTATTATTGTTGATGCTTTTTATCAAATACAGCCTGCAGTTACTAAATTATTGTCATTTTAGATACAAACGGCTCGTTTTTGGGCAGAATCTGATCTCACTGAGAAGAAAAGAACAGACCGGTTCTCTCTGACGTTCAGAACTGAGGATCTGAACAGAATTCTTCAGAAGTCGTGTCTAAAATGATCATTTTTTTCTAATATAGTGTCTTTGTTCAGGTTTGCAGATTGAACATTGGATCGAGTGTGTTGACGCTGCAGTTTCCTCCTTTAAAAGCTCTGATTCTTAACTGAGAAACATTATGATTTAGTTCTTCTAAAGAAGATAGCGGTGGAAAGCTTGAGGTGAAAAATTAAATTTCACTCCACAAAATCTGAGGAATTGTTCCAAATACCTGGATTATCTCAGTATAAAACTGACTGTAAACATGCTGATGCTCACAAAAGGGAAAAAACAAACAAAGGCTTCCTGTTGCTGCTGTCAGGTAACAAGCAAACACAGTAATACAGGGGCTAAAGGGGCAAAAACAAAAGTTCTATTTACTGATTAAAAGGCAGAGTTTTTCCGCTGCACATCTTACTTGTTGCATGTTTTAAACAAAAAGACTGAGGGTGCATTCAGACTGGACATATTTGGTTCATTTAAAGTGAACCAGAGTTCGTTTCCCCTGATAATCTGGAACAAATGTTCAGTCTGAACGCATCCAAGCGAACCCTGGACCAGGAAGCACTCTCTGACCGTCTTTTGAGGTGGTCTTGGCTTGATTCCAATCTGACTGAGCTTCCTTTCGCTCTGAGTTTCCTCAGTCTGAATAGGTTGTAGCTCAGAGCAGAACAACTGGACCCAAACGGCCACTGTAGCCGGGCATTACGGAATGTAAACGGAGAGCCGCGGACAAACGTAGAGCAGCGATGCAACAACAACTCATTGAAATGTGGTCAGATGAATCTGAAATTTTATTTGCTTACGCAATGGTCCTTTATTTATCATGACATTCTAAAAGAATAGAAATAGAAAAATTAGCCCATGATTATAGAATGAAAACAAACATCAAAGATTTTTGTACATTTTGCAACCCGAGAGCGTTTTATACAGAAGATCACACACATTCACACACTGATGCTGCAGAACGGGAACTAAACCTGCAACCTTCTGATCAGGTCTTTCCCTTTGTACCACAGTTGCACTTTAAGTGCATGAAAGCTATCGACTAATGAACAATGTTTTAATGGAAAATCAGCACCGGAAGCGACTTGACTGCCTTTAAGGGTTAAAGAGGGAGACCATCCAAATCCCAAACCGGTTTAAATCAGGCTCTCGTGTTTTGTTCCAGAATATATCACTGTTTTAAATGTGGCAGTTCCTCAAATGACCACTGGAGGCTGGCAGCAAAATCGACGCACAAGTAAAAAGTACGATTTTAAACAAAAAATAAACTTTTGTGGCTTGTAGAGTTCAAAACTTTTGATGTTTGTTTTTTTTTGTCCTCCATTTATAACAACAGGTTGATTAATAAATCAGCCATTTTGATTTCAGTTTTTAAAGATCTGCTCAAAGTTTCTTCAAACACATTTGTTTCCTCATCCCAGCTGTGAAGCTGGGTCTTTGTGTCACAGCAAGGCCACAGGCTTCTGCTTTTATCCATCTTCAGGCTGAAGCATTAGGAGATAACAGACCTCCACAGGACCTCTGCAGGCCAGCTTCTCCTGAGCTGGCAGCGCCAGCAGGGACACACAAAGACAACGTTTGACTGTCATTATATTGAAAGGAAGCTGGAGGCTTTGATCGAGTTTCAGGACATTAAGCTTCTCTGCTCTTTCAAACCTGGAACAATCTGTCACAGGCTTCTCAGCCAGAGCTCAGAGGTCCTGCTGGGGATGTTTGTCCTTCGGTTTTCCTAAAAGGAAAGAGGAAACTTCCTGTTTGGAATCATTCCTCAGAGATATGCAGGTTTGGCAGATCTGCTCACTGATATAATCGCAACACAGTCGTAGCTGTTTCTTATCTCTTTTTTTATGATTTAATGTGTGCGTCTGTGGAAAGGATTTCTTTGTTTTCACTGATTTGGGGTCTAAATTGTGTGTTTGAGTGAAAACCACATGGATCTAAGTCAGTTTTTTGCTAAAAATTTGTTTTTTTCTGAAAAAAAAAAAAAGAGAATAATTCTAATAATCAGAATCACACGTTAAGCCAGCACTGTCGCCTCCTAAATCTCACGAGTTTGGACTGTTTTCACTTTGAAATGCATTTTGGTGAAACATCACTTATAAAATGAATCTTAACTAAGAAGTGTCAGCAGAAAAACGGCCATCAGTTTGTTTAAAATGAACGAACATGTAGGAAAAACTCAAACCAACTCGTCTTACATCCTTCAACAATTTGAAAGCGTGTTATATAATCAAACACTCAGGAGGACACTTCATTTTTATGCTTCCCCTAAATACTTTTAATTTTATACTTTAAGGTATTAACAGTTATCCTTTTTATTGCTTCTATTTAAATAAATGTAAATTTAAAAAAAGAGGGAACCTACAACTGAGCCTTGCAGAACGCCCTAAAATCCAAACTGAGAATGAAGAGTCATTCAAAGATTACACAAAGAAAAAAAACACAGTCATATTACTTTAAGAGCAGGAACAGGAAAACATTTATAAATTACCAAAATAAACTTGATAAAACATTCCATTTGAAACACAACTTTTTGCTGAGCAGAAAAACAAATGCGAATGTTCAGAGGCCTCCCATCCTGAAGTTTGTGCGCTGCATTCTTCCCTCGCCTCTTTTGTTGTTCATTTGATGAATCTTTCATTTTGCATCCGGACTGATTGACATTTACTCTGATACCGCTGTCATCTGTCAGAAATGTACGAGGTCGGTGTTTTTGTCAGAGAGCTGATTCTGTGCTGCCTCTGAGGACGCATGCATGCATGCATGCATGCGTCCTGCCTGCAGATGATGGGCAGCTGCGCTGAATGCCTGCCAAATTCATACAGAAGACAAGTGAAAACATTTTGATGCAGATGTGTTGTGAGAAAGCTCTGGTCAGCTTTTTATGGAGATTAAATATATAAATAAAAGTTTTAGTTCAAATAAAGCCCTTAAATGGTGAAGTTGGATTCTGTTTTAGGAAATGCATTTTTATAATCGGACTTTTACTAAACTCTTAAACGATCAAAGGATTTAAAAAGTGTCAGGAAGTTCTGCAAATTTGGGTAGTCATAGTCTTAGTAATTTTATTTCCAAGTTATTAAAAAAAAACACGTCAATTTGACCCACAATTTTTTTATGCTGGGCCACCGTTACGTTGCAGGAATAATCATTGACTGTATATGAGAACTGGAGCGAATGAGTATGATGTCATCCATAGAACATGGTTTACTTTCAGCTCCAAACAAAGTCGATTTACTTGACATTTTTTGCACGCGTTGGAACCAGATGTCGACTCGTCAGTAAGCAGCGGTATTTTCTTTCTTTTTTTTGTTTACACCTTAAAAGTTTATCAGAAAGCATTAAATCTTTTATCGTATTCATTTTTGTGTGGTGTTTTAGAGTTTTGGTCTGCTGCAGTTTTCTAAAATGTTGAGGTAAAACTTTTAGTATTTTCATGTTACTGGTTGCATACCGCTGCATTTAAATTTGATATTTATGAATGTGTAGTTGTGAAGGATTTCATGCCCTAAACTAGCACAAGATGAAGGCAGATTATTTGCAGTAGCGCCCCCTAAAGGAAGAAAAAAGCCTCATAAATGATCTTTCCGAAGATTTGTTGTCAGTTTTTATTCTTCCTCATCCTGTCAGACAAGTTTTATTCAAAAGGTGTGTCCTAAATTCACAATTCTGTGCTGGATTTGTTAAATTTCTCTGCATTAGCAGACTTAATGGTAAATTCAATTCATTTTTATATATTTATATCCCAAAATCCCAACCATGGCCATCTCATTGGACTTCCCACCGGTAATTATGCAAAAAACATAAAGTCAATCATAAAATTATAAACAATAGCTGGTTACTACACTAAACAGACTAAGCTAAACTGGCATTCCTGCTGTTAGACCCTCCTCCTCGGTGAGGAAAACCTCATTATAAAAACCTATCTTGGGGTTGACCTGTCTTCTCCCAGGACAGACAGGCGATGTGCTAGAACTGTTAAAAAAGAATTAGCTGCAACTACATGTTTGAATTGTGCAGCATTAAAAAGTTTGTTTAATCTGAGACAGAAACATTTCTAAAAGGTGTGAAGCAGCAGCCGTGTAAAAAAAAAAAAAATGGCGGCTAAATCCACATTTCTATTTTGTTGCCATGATTTCATCATTACAGCAGGATCTTGTTCTAATCACATGACTTTATTTCATTTGAAGAACTCTGCGTTTGATGGGTTTAAAGAGAAGTCTCTTCTCTGACATAAACAGAAACGGCGCCGCAGATGCGCCTTTGCCTCACACTTTCAGACTGTTGCAGGGAGAAACTCCTGGATAAATGAGGACAAATCCTTCGTTTGTCACAATTTTTTTTCTGACGTAACCCTGCAGCGATCCTGAGAGACTGTGGGGTTGTTACAGAAAACTTCAGTTCAGTAACTGCAACTGTCAACCTATAATGTCATTACAAGTCTGATGAAAGAACATCTGGACTCTGAGGAGTCGCCTCCTGAACAGACAACAAACCTGCCAGCGTAAATATCTGAGACTTAAAGACCCATTCCCATGAAAATGTTGTTTTTAGCATTTTTCTCATGAGAAAGGGATTATATTAAGAAAAATAAATTATTAATATAATATTTTTTTATTCAAAAAGCCGTGTGTTTGTGAATCAGGAGCTGAATAAAACTATAAGATGAACGGCATAGTAAAAAGTAAGAAGTTTGTTTTGACAAATGAGTTTTTTGATCTGAAATGGAATTCATAACTGATTCAAAAACAGAAGTGGAGTCTCTAAAGTCTGAGTCAGGAAAGTGGAGATGTTTTCTTCTGCTGAGGGTCTTCCGCTCATGCTGAAACCCTCTGAACCTGAAGCATGAACCGTGTTGTCCACCTGGCCCTCTAGTGGGAAACTGAGGTTCTAGATTGGTCCCAGGAACACAAGCACAAGAACCATCTGTGTCACAACAGACAAATCATGAAGTCATTGGAGTTAAAGTTCTGCAGAAATGCAGATGTCTGCCATCAAAACTCAAGAGCATCTTCAGTTTTAAAGGGAGAAAAGGTGAAGACTTTTGAATTTAAGAGGAAAAAAAAAGGTTCTGTTGCAACAAAATCCTGTTTTTGATGAGTAAATTACAGTTCCTTCAAAGTAAAACGCATTTAAACTGATGCTAGAAAATTTAAAAAAACACACTTGACCCACTAAAGCAGTCATTCAAATGAAAAAAATGTGTAAGGTTTTAGATAGAAAAGGAACTGATGAACAGAATTCTCATCATCAGTGGGTTCTGGGAATTTTAAAAGGAATTCAACTTTGATTTTAGGTAAATAATGAATGTTCAACAGTATAAAGTAAACGGAGGGTTAAAAAAAAATCTAAACTCTGGGGAGGTCGCCACGTCTGTGTCAATCAATCAGGGACTCAACTTTGGACATGTGACGGTTTAAGTGACAGCAGGTAGAATACACATCCAATATGGTGGATCGGATCTCCTGAACTTCCATTCATTTTCTTAACCTGATGCATTCCTTTCGGGACAACGGGGTTTCCTGAAGCCTTCCCGCTTCCTGAAGTGCTCAAACATACAGCCAACATGCTGTGACAACAGAAAAACACGAGTCCTGTTAAAAAACGATGAAAAGTCCAAGGATGAACAAAGGCCTTCATGACAACCCGAGGGAGCCAGCATTTGTGGGTAGCTGTCTTTATAATGTGACAAACCCTCTTACAGCGCAGCTGCTCTTGTGGTGAATGTGGTTAGTCACCATGCGTCGTAAGTTTTGTTATCGGAAGAACCCCAGGTTTGAATCCTTAAATGTTCTTGTTGGTTTTAAAAAGATGTTGATAGAAATGTATGCTCATAGCAAACACTCCTGGTAACAAGCGCAGGTTTGTTTCCAGGAGTGTTTGCTATTTTTACTTTTTTTGTGGGTTTATATATTCGGCCCGCGATCTACATTTAGATGTGATCACCGATGTTTGTGTAGAGCTCTTTGAAAAAGAAGAAAACTGATCTCTAAACATCCATGTCTTCCATGCATTGTAAATGAAATAAGACAAAGCTTCGTGTAGTGATCAACAGCATTAGCTGCTAGCTCCTCCCACGTGCGAACGAGGCGGCGGGCTTAGGGAACACGTTTTTGGGCACGCGTCAAGCAGCGAATTCGCAGGGCGGCGAGAAAGGGGCGGGACACGCAAATCGCGTTTGGTGTGAATGCACCTTCAGAGCCAAAGAGGGAAGTTAAAACCTGCATGGTCCACTGAAAGGTTTAATGTGAATACATTTTTATTTTTTGGGACTTAATCCCACTGATTGTGGTGGAATTGGCTACCAGAGGAAACAAATAGATACAAAAATGTTGGGATTTGGGGAAAGTGTAATGTAATGCTCCATCTGTGCACAAATAAATGAAATAAATAGTTTAGCTCATGTTAAATTTCTACATTTTTAGCAAATAAAAAATGACTAAAACTTGAAAAAAAAAAATTTTAGGACATTACAACAAAACCATCACATAATTTACAGAAGTCTTGGTGCTACATGGTTAAATAAACTCAGATTAAACTATGTAGTTTATTTAATTACCACCTAAAACTAAATCATCCGCATAATTTGAAAAAAAAAAGATCATTGAAGAAACTGTTGAAAAATGCGTGACGTTTGAAAGCAACAAGCTGCAGTTTGTGTTGGTGTGGTGAACCGTCACTTCAGCCCTCATGTCTGTGTGTCTGTTTGGTTCGCTGGTTCCAATCCGCCGTGCAGGAGGGTCCCTACGTGATGCTCAAGAAGAACTGGGAGATGTACGAAGGCAACGACCAGTACGAGGGTTACTGCGTGGATTTGGCCTCAGAGATCGCCAAACACATCGGAATCAAGTACAAGATTTCTATCGTCCCGGATGGAAAATACGGAGCCAGGGATCCAGAGACGAAGATCTGGAACGGCATGGTCGGGGAGCTGGTGTACGGGGTAAGCTCCTCCTTAACATCTTTATTGGAAAAAAAGGAATCAAAAACAACCAGCTGTTAATATTTGGTGTGTAAAGTTACGATCTGTGTGTGAGCCATGACTGTGTCAGTGTTCTTGTGGTGAGTTCTTAGGTCATTATTTTTTTAGTGGTACCACCAGAAACTGGGGTTTAAGAAAACATTTTCTCATTCTGATTTTCTGGGGTTTACGTGGAATTGATTTGATAGTTTTTGGTCCACAGCGAGAAAAACCGCTGCTGTCTGTCAGTATGAGCGTGGAGGGCTGGTTGGGCTCCTGCGATGCTCAGATGGATGCATCAGGCATGCTGATGTCCAAGTTCCAGGACCACCGGAGGCCTTTTTCTAAAGAGAGAACAGTCCAATTCTAAAACCAAAAATTCTGGACTAAGATCGACACTAAATGTAAAATCCTGCTTATGAAACTGTTTATCAAATCACAGGTTTTATGTTTTTTGAAGCTTCTGCTTCTACAGAAGAACCTCCATCAGCAGCAAAGTGTCTTCTAGAAGAACATTTATGCCAAAGAACAGAAATCCTAACGTGAGCTGGATGAATGAGACTCTTCAGACATAAATACTCACTAAACTACAACTTCAGTCATCTAATCTGAAACCTGTCAGAAATGATCAATCACTTTAATTTCTAAGGAAAACATTTCACCTTAATTAGAAGATTAAAAAGAAAAGACTTGAAAACATCTGTAGGAATATAAAAGGTAGGGTTTTTGGTTTTGAAATTGGACTTTTTAACCCAAGAATCAATGAAAATGTATTATTGAAGCCAGCCTCCAGTGGTCATTTGAGGAACTGCAACATTTGGTATGTTACTTTGAACTGAGTAACATACAGACACAACATGTCTGGTGATATTCTTACAGGACTCCTTGACCACCTCCTTTTTAGGCCTCAGTCCCAGCTCCCTATACGGGTGGATACTGCAGGTACGTGGCTGCAGGTGACAAGCAAGAAATATCGTAGGCCGCCCAGTGAACCCGTAGAGGAATATGTTCACGCGAGGCGAGCACTTATAGCACACGTAAGGGTAAGGAAGGGGGAAGTAGGCCATACGGATGAATCAGAGTGTCGTTAGTGTTGACATGCTAAAGCAGACGTCTCCAACCTTTTTCAGTGAATGACATTCAATGATTTTCCCTTTACTGTCAAAGTGGATGCTAACAACCAAACGCTAACTTTAACAGTCTAACGTCTGACTTTTATGGTGTAACGATAAATAAGGCAAAACAAAATGACAAAAACCATCTTAAAACTTACTAAATATAAAAATGAGCATGAAGCCATTGTGTTTGTAACTTTATTTTCAGCATTTGTGAAACATTTGAGAATCAGTCGCTGCGTATCAGACGGAGCGGCTTCATGTACGTGACAACAACTGGCTCAATGAATCCATACTTCCAGCAAGACTCCTGGTTTTGTCTGTAAACAGCAGCTTTATTTTGAAGTCGAAGGCTTTTCTTCAGTTTCCTCACTGGCTCTTTTCACTCTAAAGAAACGTTCCAAATATGTTTTTTGGTTTGTTTTTGATTCGCTTTTTAGCTTTGAGCTTTTAACTTGGCGGTCCGAACAGCAGCATCAAGTCACGTGATCAACGCGAACAACTGGACATAGAACCAAAGTGTGTCATCGGCGGATGTGGTGAACAAAAACCGGTAGTTTTCCAAAATAAAACTTCCTTTAGAATCAGGAAAATAATCTAAATTAGTGGATGCATTCCTTACCTGCGGCACCTGTACGGGTGTTGGACTAAGGCTTAAGGTGGAGGAGCAGCTTAGCATTCAACCTTTTTTAACTGCATCATTTTATGTTGCCTCCATCTGTGATTTTTTTTGTTATTAAACCCCAGCTCAGATGAGGCGAGGAAAAAAAAACCTGAAATTGCGGTTTTAGGAAACAGTAAGAACACATTAAATCATCTCCAGGATTTTTTTTCCCATTAATGTCTCAGTTTTGGTGGAACCAGACCAGTCAAAAGGAACCAGAAGCAGAAGCAGTCTTTCAGAAGCTCTCACAGGGGAAAAACACCTTTTTCAAGATACTCTTCTGTGAATGGAAACATAATGGTACAAATTATGGCACTACAAGCCCTTTAAGGCCCAACTATGAGAGTGAATGTTGTTTTGTTCAAATGTGTCTGTTTTTTCCTTCCCAGACCATGAAGGTGCTTTTGTGGGTGTTTTTTCCCGGAGTCTTTTGTGGAGGGCTTCTTTTGTCGCCTGTTCTAAATGTTTTCCTCATTTCCATGACTTCAAAGGTGGTGTAGTTCCAGTGTGGGGGACAGAAAATGAAACAAACAGAAAACTGGTAAAAATGCAACTTATACAACTGTGGGAACCTCTGAGGACATTGAGACTATCATCACTTCACCATCTGGGTCTTTGCTGGGAGAAACCATTAATTTCTTCTCAGTTATTCCGGAAGAGCCCGGCCTCTTTAGAACACGACGAGTATTTTAGCGCTTAAACTCCCCCAGGCTGTCATCTTAGTCAATTTTGCTGAGAATGGAAAAACTTAAATCGCCTTTATTCCTCCTTCCTCTGCTCCTGTTTTCCTCTTTCCGTCAGTGTCAGATGGCTGTAATGAAACTTTAAAGTCGCTGGTTGTAAACCCTTTGCTCTCCTAAGCCCGCCAGACAAGGTCACAAAAGGCAGCAGGAATAATCTGTTTTGTGGATTTTCTGCAGGCTGCCGTGCAGCAGCTGCAGCAGGATGGGTTGGTCATGCACTATTTTTTGCTTTCGTCTGCTGAAAGCCATTGACGAATTATTTTATCCTCCCGAGTTGTTCTCCTGGAGTTCCAGCTTAGCCCTTTTGCATTAAAGAAGTTCTTTTTCCCTGCCTTTTGTTGATCCGTCCACTTAAATCTCTCTGAGATGTGCCATCTAGAGCGTTCTGAAAAAAGATTTGGGTGAACGTATCCGTAGTCAGGACATCATGAAACATCTTCAGGTTCAAATCCATCTTTATTTACACTTTTCAACACAAAACGCTGCACATTAATATTAATGTGAATATTATATTAATATTTCTAACAATAAATAAATAGCAAAATGAGTTCAATGGCTTTTCTTCTAAATTTCTGCTGTGTGCGGCCCTCAGGGCTTCTGGCAGACTGTTCCATAATGGAAAGTCTTAATCCTGAAAAGATGAGGCTCCGTAAATTTGGGTTTTTCAGTCGGAATGGTTAGCAGAGTGATGCTGGAGGCCTCTGTGAGGGTTCATATTTGACTGAAGGATCTGACAGATTGAAAGGCCATCAAGACATTTAAACACTTTAAAAAAAACTCCTTGAAGTAATCCAGATAAACTTGTCACCTTTGTTTTTATTTTTTAATTTACTCCAGGCCAAAATTAAACAAAAAGATTTTTTCAGTGATGTTCATCAGAAGCCTTTACAAATGTACCCCCCACCTGGCTGTGTTTCTGTGCACTTAAACATAGGTTGGATGCCACCTTTAAACTGCAAGCTAATCAAAAGTTCAGAATTCTTTCACTTGTAAAGGCCGTGTTATCCAATGATCTGTCTTCTTTAGAGCAACCAGACTTTTAAGATTTCTCTAGAAGTTTAGGTAATGGGAATAATACCCAACGAGGTGTCGATTATCAGTAATGACAAGACGACATGGAGGCGTGAACCATCCTCTGATTGGCATTGGACGGTAGTTTCCGTGAAGTCCAGTAATTTCTGACATTGGACACCTGGAAGAGCATTATCCCGTTTATACCATGGTCACTTACGGAAAAAAAAGAAATATTAAATCAATTGTCACTTGAATCTTGGGTTTAACATTTAAATTGTTTTTCACAAGAAGCGGACTATCTGATATGCATCGTGATGCGTTGTCATGGTAACGAGCCCGCACCGACCTCGCTCTGCTGCAGCTGATGTATGAGGTGGGATATAAGCTAATGTCATGTTAAGTGATCCAAAGCATCATTTCAGAGGGAAAGTTCATCTCTAAACGCTTGTTTTTTTCCAGATGATGAACAAAAAGTTTGTTTCACAGAAACAAAATCCACAAGTAGCTTAGATCGCTTTGATTGAAGAAGTATCCTCCAATAACTCTGATCATTAAATGTGGATCAACAAACAAACATTTTCTATAATTAATTAATAATAACATTGTTTGTAAACATGGGTTACAAGTTTCTGTTGTTCCAGTTACCAACTGGCCAGCACAATAAGAACATTCAGGCTGTGTGACCAGGACTTCAATTTTAGGTGTTTATTATTACTTTCTAATGGACATCCAGCAGCCAATAAGAAAAGAGTATTCACCCAGATTATGGCATAACTTAAGTAATCCTGTTTGGCACTTTTTATGGTTTGGATGGCTCCAAATCACACTTTTTTTGGTCCTAATTCTCACAGAAAGCGGAAATCGCTGTGGCCCCATTGACTATCACGTTGGTCCGGGAGGAGGTGATCGATTTCTCCAAACCCTTCATGTCGCTGGGTATCTCCATCATGATCAAAAAGCCTCAGAAGTCCAAACCCGGCGTCTTCTCCTTCCTGGACCCACTGGCCTACGAGATCTGGATGTGCATCGTGTTCGCCTATATCGGCGTGAGCGTGGTGCTCTTCCTGGTCAGCCGCTTCAGCCCGTACGAATGGCACACCGAGGAGCCCGAAGAGGGCACCGACGGTCCGCCAAGCGACCAGCCCCCCAATGAGTTTGGTATCTTCAACTCTCTCTGGTTCTCCCTGGGTGCCTTCATGCAGCAGGGCTGCGACATCTCTCCCAGGTAAGACGGACTGAAAACGCACATGTGACACACACACACACACACACACACACACACACACACACACACACACA
>BSAI01000201.1:23630693-23657710 GCA_036245035.1 Adrianichthys oophorus | reverse complement strand
CACACACACACACACACACACACACACACACACACACACACACACACCCCCCCCTCAGAACCCTGCAGGACCTAAAGGCCAGTCATCCCAATATGCCATCACGTCCTTCTCAATCATGCTTTGACTTTGCACGCTCAGTGATCTCTCAGCTGTCACTCCAATTACTCTGGTCATATTACCTTCAACACGTTCTGATTGATGCAAATGAAAAGTGAAGGAGGTTAGCGCCCTGCTGCGCGGCCCGTTTTCAGGCTGAGGATGGAATGGAAAAAGGCTTCTGCACAGTTCTGAAGGTCTACTCTGAATCAAATCAGAAGATTTTTAATATACATAGAAAGACATCAGTACATGCATGGCTCAAGTGTTATAACAGGACATAGTTTGGATTATTATCAATGCTACAGTCACAAATACAACCGCCACCGCACGATGTGGAGGCATTAGCAAAATCTTCAAGATTTCATGCCGCAGCACGACGGCAGGGGGGTGGCTGCAGGGTGGCAGTCGGAAATTGGCCGATCATCACTCGATTATCACTGCTGCCTTCCTGCCACTGGACTGCCACTGCGCCACCTCCAAATGTGCCCAGGCGGCCACTGACCGATGTGAAAAAAAATCGTCTGGTCGCCGTAAAATTCTAATTTTTCCTAAAACCTACGTTGTCGGCTGTTTTTTTATGATAAAAACCGTAATTTTGGTGACCACACAGTGGCATTTTGGGATATGTGACCGTAGTCTAAACTATTTACTTGTAAGATAACAGTTGAACCTTTTTGGGAAATATTTAGGACATCAAATCATTATTTTTAAGTTTCTTACTGGAGTTTCTAATGTTTTTCACTAAAGATAAATAGTAACTTTATGATGGTTTTGACGTTGACTATGTGAGGATTATTTATCGTTTTTTACTATAAAACCAGAGACAGATAAACACAACAGATTCTTTAATTTTCCTTTTTTTGTAACATATTTAACTGAAAACATCTAAGAGGTTTTCTTGGCCTTCAACAAATGCTGCTTCCTGCCAGCCTCAACTGTTCTCAGACTGAAGTTACCAAACTTCAGGCCCTGAATGAGTCGAGGGGAAGCAATTAGCTCAGAGATGTCGGTAATGAGGAGGCAACTCTTTGGAAAACACCAGACTCCAGGGGTTCAAGCTTGGAAGTGAAAACCTCCAAACAGAAAGAGTTCCAGGATGGAGTTTGGTGTACTTTGATGTTTGGAGCTCTTCCTATCACCAAAATGTTCCTTTCTTGCCAACTCCAAACAGTCAATTAACCAGACATGCTTGATGCTGACACTGGACTCAAACCCTGTGATTAAAACACATTACCGGTAGTTTAATCATTTAGAACAAGTTATTCTGTCAAATGTCTGACTCATATTTACAGTTACCATACGAGGGTGTAAGGACTTTGTCTCAGTTTAGGGAAAGAAGCTCAGCTCGGATCAAAGCCAGGTTTAACCCACAGAACAAAATAAAACAGGATTCTGCCTGATTTGACTGATATTTAATCAAAGTAAGACATCAGTTTGACCAATGCCTTAAAGATAAATAATTTCCCAAAAATGTCAAACATTTCCATAAAAATGGGAGTTTTATATTATTTACTGTCTGTTGCATCATTTTATTGTAAGTTCATAGACATAAGTTACTGTTTGCTTGTCAGGCTGCATGACTTTCATCAACAGTAGAAGGAAAGAATATTATTATTTGAATATCGGAGGTGATGGGGTCAATAGAGGGGTTACTGAGTAAGAGTTCATTTAAAGTTTGGAACTGTCTTCTCTGTCTGTTGTTGGTGTGTCTCACTCGGCTACTCAAAGGCACAAAACTTAAGCTGCGTTCACTCCAGACATGATTCCGGCAGCAGGGGCGTCCGGTTTTAACGTCAAGTCTATGTGCAGATAGAATCAGAGATCCCTTTTGCACTGTTTCCATTCAATTTTTATCATGCAATAAGCACAAACCAAACCCCGCGATAAGTCTTTTGAAACATGGAGATGATTTACAGCAGATACATTCAAATTTCTGACATGGCACCAGCGCTCCTCTATCAAAGGAGACGTCAGCGTCTTACTCGTTGAAATTTTGACTGAATTGTTCAGGCTACTTCACAGAAGTGCTGTGTTTAAGGGTGAATTGATGAAACGATGAACTACCTGGATCTGTTTATCAGATTTGTTACATTTTGAAATGTGCATCGAATCAGGACTCTGTATCAGCAAATTATCGGAATCGGATCGGGCTCAAAAAAACCCAATCGGGACATCCGTACTGTAAACCGTGTCAATCCAATGGAGAAGAGTTTGATGGTGACTTCTTACACTCAGACCAACGTTGTGTCTGCAACTTTTTTGGCCCATATTTAAAATTCCACCAAAATGAAATTCTCACGGGGACATTTACCCCCCCCCAACATTGTTCCAACACTCCTATATGAATGTATTCATGGTTTTTCTGCCAAAGTTACGCCCAGTGAGCTACATCTTCTATTATAGTGTTTGTTCCTGAAGCTTTACTTGTTCCAGTTGTGGTATCACACTACAGCCCAAGTATATGTGGTTGTGGTTTTATTCTGTAAGGATGTGTTGTTTTCCCGTTGTCTGTTGCAGCTGTTTGTTTCACAGCTTCATTGCATCTATGTGACTTCTCCTCCTTTTTCCAAAATAAGAAGATTCTGCTTATTGGAGTCCAGTAAATCCAACACTCGTTGGAATGGTGGAGAACTGCTTGAAGTGTTAAAGTCTGCAGTCTTCTCTGTGGCTTCTTCTTCTTCTTCTTCTCTCTAAATCCCGTCTCTGAATGGCTTTGTCGAGCTTAAACCACTGGCTGTAGGTTATTTTAAGCTACTGCTGGATTGGCTCCTATAGTTATTTCTGGTTTATCTGTTTAAGCTCTTATGGATCTTCTACTGTAATAGGAGTTTTAAGATAATGGAAGATGAAAGGACGTCCAAACCAGCCTGTATCTTTCAGCCCCCCCCAGCACCAGAGGAGAGCAGAGAAGCTCGGTGGAGGATCCTCTTCAGTAAAGAGCCTTCCAATTTGTAGCCCAGCTTCACGTAAGCAAACTATATAGCTGAGGATAGCGGGCCTGTGATGAAGATCACTTGTACAAGGAGGTACACCTGCTTTGATCACCCAGAACCATTGCTGCCCGTGTTCCGCTTTAAAGATGAACGATTCAAAATGAAGTTTCCATTTCTGACCTTCCCGTCACAACTCCAAACTGCACCCATACGGGGGGTAGACTGGGTTTTTGGTCCTATTGAGGGTGGTAGACAGAAACAGCTGCGTCTTAGGTGAAGCATAGGTACACACAAGTGGAACATACCATTATCATGTGTGTGGTGAATTATTTGTTAGGCTAATTAAAGTTACATGCACTTATGGCAGATGGATGAGGCTGTCATATGGTGTCCTTACACCACACTCTTGTTAGTACTAGCACCTTAATGATAGTGTGCGAACGCTGCAAGCACAGGGTGTGCTACGTAAGACGCCAGTAGGTCGTCCGCACGAATGGCACTACAGTGGAGATGGAAAGTTTCACCCCAGGTAAAATGTTTTATTGTGCATAAAGGACCAAAGAAAAGATTGAAAAATCTTCTAAAGTCGTCAGTTTACAGATGAGACATCCTTTTAATATGTAAAAAGAAATGAGGCTTTGTTTCCGTCATTCAGAACATTAATTAAATCTAAGAATGGTTTAGGTGAGCAGTATTGTGAGTTCCTGCCTGTTGAATGTGCTCCTACAGAAAAAGATTTGTTCATACTTAATAATTGGGCTTCAAAAGGAAAGAGCACTTCCCTCTTCTTTCTCTTTCTGTCTTTTAATAAGGGTTAAACCCCCTCTGAGCAGCGCACAATAATTAATTCAGTGATTAATATCCCAGTCTCCAGCGGGAATGCCTCCATGGAAATCTCAACTGGAAAAATTGAGGCTTGTTTCTTTTTCGCTTTGATTTCCCCTCGCCTGGATGTGCTGTTGCTCCTGCTGATTCTCCTCTCAGGGCTGACATGTCAATGCAAACATCCCAGCAGCTGCCTGCCGCTCCGCGCAGGTGGGATGCGTCACGTCTGTTCCAGGTGTTGGCTCTTCTGTGCCGGATGGAATACCTTTGTCTCCTGGGCTGAGTCACGCTGTCGCTGACGGGCTTGATTTTGGAGCTGATGAGTTCAGACTGTTCACATGCTGACGGCCGGTTTCCTGTTTAGGCGTAACTGTCAGTTTGACGTCTGAGCTGAAATAAAAAACAGGAAAATGACTTTGAAGTGGGCTATCGGCTGCGGTTCTACCATTCTATTAACGCCATGCCAATTAGCTCCTTTGTTATGCGGCTGCACTTCTTCCCCTCATGTCGGCAGTGGATTCCTCACACCACCTTGATTTGTCACATTATTCCTGCTCTCGTTGGTTCTTCACACAGCACAAATAAAACGCTTTGATATTTGTGGCGTCCACAGTTAATGAGGCCGTGTCGTCAAAAACCAAACCAGCCCGGGTTGCTGGTTAAACCTCGCCTTACGGGCATCAATCTGCTTCAGACCTTTGCTAGTGACCTCTTGGTTCTTTTAAATCCTATGAGATGTTTGTGGAAACCTGGAAAAAAAAAAAAGTCTCAGGATTAAATATTGATCTGGAATCACAAAAATGTTTGTCCTGCATCATTTCCTAAACATAACAAATTCAGCAAATATCTTTGCTCTTGTAAATACTTTCATGAATAGAAAGTAGTGACTCCGCCCACTGCATGATGTCACTAAACTGCTGCAAAATGGAAAAATATTTGTTTTATTTTTCTTAGTTTGCTTTGTTTTGCAAACTAAGAAAAGAGGGAAAAAAAGAAAGCCAGGAAGCAAAGCTCTCAATTTACCGGTCGATCTTTGCTCCAATCCTCTCCTATGGTCATGACCCAAAGAACGAGGTCCCGGATACAAGCGGCCGAAATGAGCTTCCTCCGTTGGGTGGCTGGGCGCCCTCAGATATAGGGTGAGAAGCTCAGAGGTGGCTCGGGCATCTGGTCCAGATGCCTCCTGGACGCCTCCCTGGGGAGGTGTTCCAGGCACGTCCCACTGGGCGGAGGCTCCGGGGAAGACCCAGGACACCTGGAGAGACCACACCTCCTGGCTGGCCTGGGAACGCCTCGGGGTTCCCCCAGAGGAGCTGGAGGGCGAGGAGAGGGAAGTCTGGGCATCTCTGATCAGGCTGCTGCCCCCGCGACCTGATAAGCAGAAGAAGATGGATTTTTCTCCATTTCTTTCTTTCAAATACAAGCTTGAGTCTCTGAAACTCAAAAAGGGTTTAAAATGTGACACATCTGTCACTACCCGATCCGTATGCGGAATCTCTCTCCCCGCATGCGCAAACCATACGGCACGTCCCTTCTTCGCCTACTTTACAGCATTATCATTTCACGACAGGAACTCAGTGATCACAAGAAGCCGTTTTTCTTAACAGAGAGTTTCTCCCGACTAGATTACAACGCCGAACAATAAAAGGACGTCGCCAAAATGCAACACTGCATCATCATGTATTGTTTTCATGACAGACAATGGAAAACCTCAACAATACGTGATAGAATGACAGACACACTTGGAGTCATTCTCTACGTTTGATCATTTTTATATGATCCTTAACATTTGCTTTTTCTTTTTTTAACATTAAAGTAAACTTTTTTATTATGATAAACATTCTAAGAGGTTATTGTTAACATTAGTGGAGACGTAACTAGCGTAAAATGTGTTTGCAGACGTGACGCATGTTTCGCGCATGCGGGGTGAGTGAGTGGTGAAACAAGAGTTCCGCATACAGATCGGGTAGTGACAACACCTCAACCCCATGTTATTCTTAAAATAACACGCATGACTCCGCCCACTAAACTGTCACTAGATTAAGATGATAATTCCATTTTTCTTTGTTTTTTTATGCACAAATTTGACAGGATGCTAAAATAAGTTTCAAAAATTACATTGATGTCTCCGCCCACTAAATGATGTCACTAAGATAAAGATCAATCTTGGTTAATCACAGAAAGTGCTTTTTTTATTGTGACTTGACACCATGTTTTAGTTTACAAATTACTTAAAGCTTCTTTGAACTTTTTTTTTGTCCAATCAGGTCACTTATTACTTTTTCAGATTAACCCCAAATTAAAAACACACATTGACGACACAAGTCATATTTTTAAAAGCTCAACTCTGCACAGATAAAGAGCAACCGCTCCTCTCTGCGACCTTCCACAGACCTGATCAACCCGAAAACCTGCAGCACCTGCTCCGCTCAACGCCCCATACGGGTCATGTGACTGAGAATAACAAGACTTTGCACGTATGGTAATGAAACCAAAGATGATCATAGTAACTTGATCATTTTAGGGTTAATTCTGACATTCCTAAACCCTTCAAAAACTGCTGTCTTTCAGCAGAACTGTTTATTAAACTCGGATCCCTGTTTTGCTATAATGAGATGTTTAAGGCTGGAGGCTTCCCTCTTATCTAATCACTTCAGTGGTTCCACGTGACTTCTCTTCTGTGAACCAAATCCTATTTTTTCTGTAAAACTGTTTGCCGCTTTCCGGAGCTGAAGTGGAATAATCTCCACTTTCTCAAGAGGCTGCTAACTGGAAAAAGAGAAATCTGTGGGGAAGTTGGTGTTTATTTTTAACTTTGCTGCAATCAAATGAAACGGAGAGAAAACGTGGGTGACGTGGTGGTTTTTTTGTGATTATTCTGCAAAAAAGATGCTCTTAAAGCTTCGACAAAAAGGTGATTTTACTGAAAGAATGATGAGCTTTGAATTTCTGTGACGCCTTACTGTTGGCTGCAGAGGAGCAGCGGACATGAAACGGAGCTGCAGACCAGGAGTGACAGTTTTCAGTCATAAATAAGTCAGACAGCTTGGTCTGGCCTCAGGTATCACCCGGAGAGCACCTTCTCATTTATTCAGGCTCTGCTCTCCTGGTGTCATCACCGTCTCCGTTTCATCCTTTCCTTTTTCTGCAAAAACCAGATCCTCTCTTCACCAAACCATCCACACTTCTTTTCCACGTCTCCAAACACTTCAAAGCCTCCCTTCCTGGTTTCAGATCATTCACAGAGCGGTCAGTGCAGAAGAGGACATTACATTTAATCCTGATGTGAGATTTGCTTTGCTTTCATGCTGCTTATTATCTTTACATTTTGATCTGAGCCCCTTGTGTTCGTCTGGGTTTTTTTCACCCCATTTTTGGGGGCTTTAGATGGAAAAACCAATTTTCCGTCCTGCATGACCGGATCACAATAAACACTGTATTTCATATGCTGACTGTTCTACGAGCTCTTTGAAGTTCTGAAGATTTTAAATCCCAAACGACCTTTTTGGTGGCTGCCGAACGTCAGATTGAAGTTTAGAGTCTCCTGCTCGTTTTTGTTACATTTCAACCATGAAACGATGTAATTAAGGTTATTTTTTAATAAAGCTACCGTTGCTTAAGCAGTCAATCCTACCTGCATGAGTTTAAGTAAACAAATGTGCAGCGACCACAACACTCAAGTTTTTATGAAACACTAACATTTCCTGTTTCTCAGACATTAAACCAACAAGCAGAAACTAGGAACGGTTATAAAGTTTACTCCAAGAAACAGCTTAAAGTGAAACGGAGAGCAAAATTTCTCCTAAACAGCCGAGATTTTTAGGAAATCTTCCAGTTTACCGACAGGCTTTAAAATATTTATGAATATTTATGACCTTTGTGTTCAGTAGAAGAACTTTACTATATTAAAAGAAAATGCATATTAGAAACAGTTTATGTCCATGTCTGCCCACGGATCTGCATCCTCTGACTCCACATTTATGATAATCATGAACAAGAATAAAACATCATCTAAACTTCAAGCTGAAAAACTGTGGAGAGTAAACCTGAGCGATAACCGACACGTTTGAAAAATAAATGTCTTTAAACAAAGTTTCCACAATCAGAGAGCTTAGTCAGAATTTTAACTTTGCAATTGACATAATGAAAAAAAATCACATCTGCAGATCATTTTAAATGAATACCTGAAGGTCTGTTTTTATCAAAGAGCAGAAACGTCTCTGACCACAACCATCTATCACAGGACAGATGCTACTCGGTTACTCACATCCTCTAGGGCAGGGGTGTCAAACATAAGGCCCGCGGGCCGGCCCCGGCCCATCAGATGCCCTATTCTGGCCCAGTCATGAAGAGAAAAAAAACATAAGGATGTTGGGGGAAAAAAGCAAATTGGTAGCCCATTCTTGTGGCGAGTTATGGTTCTTTAAAGAAATGAAACGCACAATTCCGCCACTAGGGGGAGTAAAGGAAAAGCAAGCCTGTCAGGACAAGAGATCCAGAAATAAACAGCAGATCTTTGCTAACGCGTGCCACGTCTGGGTAAGATGCAGTTTGGTGTCCCAAGCGCTGTCAAGTTGCTATAAGAACGATCAGGTGTGACACCACAATTTACCAAAATGTCATCGTCAAAAAGAAGAAAGGCTGATGTGGAGTGCTGAGCTTTCTAGGAAAAATTGACAGTTTTATTTATTCATGAAGCTGAATGCAAAACCTGCGTGCTTGGTATGTAATGAACAGGTCGCAGTGCTCAAAGAATATGATATTCAGCGCCACAATGAGACTCACCATAAAGAAAAGTTTGACCATTTGTAAGGCAGCTAAGAAAAGAGAAGATTAACCAACTATTAGCAGGACTGAAAGAAAAAAAAAACAGTCTGCATAGACTGCAGCCATGATGTCAGTGATGGAGCAGTGAAAGCTGGCTACCTTATTGCAAACAAGTTGATGCAGACATCCAAACCGTTTGCAGGTGGTGAACTTGTGGAAAAAAATGCATGCTGAAGGCTGCAGTTGACCTTTGCCAACAGAAGTGTGTCAAGGATTACGACTGCAGATACAAGATGTCTCAGGTTTTTAAGAGACCATCACAGCAGGGTTTATATCAGGTTATATACTGGTCTGACCCACTTGAGATTCACACCGGGCAGCTGATGCAAGAATATGCTAAATACAGGTTCTTGAACGCACTTTTAGCATTTAATCTTCTCACTGGTCTGCCACCACCCAATACTAGCGCATGTACTGACAGTATATGAGGTCAAAGTGGTGCAAATCTGGTGAATCTTACTCCAGGCTTTTTCTTTCACAGCTCTGTTCCAAAATATGAAAGACTTGGTATCATAATTATAGCCAGGCACAAACCACAATCAATTCTTTCCCTCCATGATCAGTTTGGAAACAGTTGGCACTTCCGTGAATTAAAAAGGACGCCGTCTATACGTCACTACCAATTCAAAGTCTCCGACTGGTTAAAGTTCAACGTGGCTTAACTTCGAACGTGTGTTCAATGGCTAAATATTTTATACTTAGAGCCCGAAAAAGAAGTTACAAACTTGCAAGGCGAAGAGTTTTGAACCCAGAAGCCTGAAACGTGCATTGATGCGCCTTTACAGAGCCGTTTCATTCAAAATGGTCACTTGAACTCACGTTACCAAGGCCGGCGTGAATGTAGCAGGACACAACTTCTGTCCATCTCCAGCCTTCTTTCTAACCTGCTTAATCCCTGTCAGGTTCATAGGGTTGCTGGAGCCTATCCCAACTACCATTGACTGGGTTGGAAGGCCATTCCGCCCCAGTCTCTCAATCTCTTGTACAACCACAGTCAATGCAAGATTAGGGTAAAAACCTGATAAAACCAATGAGAAATGATGTAAAAACTGATTCAAATGATCCGTCCTGTGACTAAAGCACGGAGGATTTTAAATAAAAACGTATTTTTTTAGGGTCACCTTTAAAACCCCGAAGAGGCCTGAAACGACCTACATTAACAAAATGCCGCCCCTCCCCCACTGTTTACTGCAGACCCGTCAAGACACAGCGGCGTGTCGGCGTGGATCAAAGTCAGGGGTATCATCCGCCTCACACGAAAATGTGCTGCTGGTTCTGTATAAACAGAACGAGTGATGGCGGCAGGAAGGCAAAGAAAACAAAAGCAGAGACTCCGCCTCTTTCATCGCCGCTTTACTGTTAAACGCTCAGGAAAAGCGCAGGGAGGGGACAGAGCGGCGAGGCGAGCCAAAGAATCATTTGTATTCAAATCCAGAGCTGATACATCAATAAGTCCACTTCATGGGCCAACTTCCCCGAGTGTGACGTAGCAGCTGCAACGGAGGACGGCGCCTGTGCAGACGGCGGAAGCTTGGCCTTCAGCCGCCTGAGTCCTGAAGAGGATTTTCCTTCAGTCTGATGGGAAGTTGGTTGAGTTCTGAGCCTCAGAGTTTTCTGTCCTGAAGGATGTTTTTTATGTAAACTGACCGACCAAACAGCTGTAGATCCTTCATACCTCCCCATCAGGAGTGGATGGAGGTGGTGGGAGGGTGGTGTTGGATCTCTGCTGTTTGAGGCGGATCTTGTTTGTTCTCCTCAATGCAGCATTTATAGTTTAGGATTCTCCTCACGACCTTCTGCTGCTCCAAAGCAGCGAGCTTTCCGTCTCCCCTGAGTGAGAAACGGTGAAAGAGGAGAGCCAGCGGCTCCTCATACTCCTCCAGGAGAACATTATGAATGCAAGAAAAAAGATGGGAGGGGGGGCAATATGCAGCTTTTCCTCACAAAAGCTGGGCAACATGATGGTTTATTTTATGAGGCAGTCTCTAACGGGAGTTAAAAGCAGCCTTTTCAGCCTTGAGCAGTGTCAGAGCGCCACCTTATGGTTTGTCTGCAGTAGTGACCACCTAATAAATCCTGTCATTCTTTGCGTTTGACATCGTCTTATCCCACAATCCCCTTCTCCACCCCTCCTTTCCTTGTGATTTTTTTATTTTTCCCGACCGTCCTACAAGATCGTTATCGGGGCGAATCGTGGGAGGAGTGTGGTGGTTCTTCACCCTCATCATCATCTCATCCTACACGGCCAACTTGGCCGCTTTCCTCACTGTGGAGAGGATGGTTTCCCCCATCGAGAGCGCCGAGGATCTCGCCAAGCAGACAGACATTGCTTACGGCACTTTGGACTCTGGCTCCACCAAAGAGTTTTTTAGGGTGAGTTGGAGAAAACTCTGTGAAGCTTTAGCCACAGTTTGAGGGTTCCCTTTTAGGCTACGCCCGGTTTCTCAGCTGGTGAGCGTTGTCTTGAAGGTTTTTTTTTAGCTTTTCAGAAAATTCCAGCATGAAAACGAGCAGCTTTGTGTTTATGGAGAATAAAACGAAGCATTTCTGAAGCCTGTGCAGAACAACACGGAGGTGTAAGGGGGGTGTAATGTTTTCAGTCACTCACTTTGTTTAGATGCCGCCTTTCATCCACATGCTGTTGAACATAAATAACGTAGGTGAACATTCGCTAAAACAGCAGAGTTAAAAGATGCAATAGATTAAAAGCTACAAATAACTTTAGAGCACTTCAGTCAAGTTTAAAGCCCAATAAAATCACTTATTTCTTTGGGATTAAACAATAATCCAACATTGTTAGAAAAAAAGATTGAGATCTCCACAGGTCCAGTACCACCAGGAGGCACAAGGCATTTCAACAAGTTAGATCTAAAAGGTGAAAGGAGCATTGAAGGTCACAGAAACAACAGTTGCATGAACCTGCTTTCACTGTCTGAATCATTGACTGTATCCGACAACTGGACTGAGTGAGTGTGACGTCATCCAAAGAAAATGGTTTTGTTTTTCAGATCTAAGAAGACAAATCTGTTCAGTCGCCTTTTTTTTTTTGCCATCATGTTGGAGCCAGACGTGCTCAGTGAGCAGTGATTGGTCCGAGTCAGTCTGAGTAGTCGCTTCTATGGCAACCAGGAGTGCACTTGTTGGAAGTGCACGCCCCTTCCACTTGAAAGTGAGCTACACGAAATCTGTCAAACATTTAAAAAGAGAACACCTACTTTTATTGAAGCATCTTATTGGTCAGTTTATAATAATTAAAAAATATATATCATGAAAAAAATGAGGTTGAAGAAGATGTTAGAAATGAATCAGAGCGAGAATGGTTATCCTGATCAATGGAATGGCTGAGTAATAACTGTTTATTTCTCTGTAGAAGAATATATGGGATTTTGGCTTCTTGGAGCCAGCAGGTACTTCCTGTTTGAAGCGCCAGGGGGAGGAGTCACTCAGTCCAGTTCTCAAATACAATCACTGGTTGAAACACAAAAAAGATAAACAAGAAAACGATCAGATATGTGCTTTTACCTTTAACTGCTCCTCCTGAAGTTTAAAAATAAGTAAAATACAAGCTAACAAGTTAAATACTTCTAGTCAAAAAGTGATAGCAGGTCAAGAGAACAGCACAACTCCTTTTAGGTACATCATATGTGTTCAAACAACGATAAGAAAAACCTGGCACAGTTTTGATTTTCTTCGTAATTCATTTGTTTTAACCCTTTAACATCGAAGTTATACCTCCAGTTTTTACATTCTTCCAACTACCGTAACTGTTTAACCATTAATGTAAATCCAGCAGAAAAGCAGCTTTACAGGATTCACTGTGAATCAGCTCATTCTGACACAGAGAAAGGAGGCTTTGCGCCGTATCCGTAGGATATCCGGTCGAAGAGTTACGGTGGTTTGAAGGACGTGCTACTTCGCTGTCGCCGGCGACAGCTCCAATGTTCAAGAATTAAAGATGTAAAACTAGAAAGATGTGCAGCTGGATTTGAAACTGACGCATTTGTATCGTGCATGGATTTTTTTTTCTTTCTTTCTTTGACTTTTGATGCCCACAGCGGTCCAAGATTGCCGTTTATGAAAAGATGTGGGGATACATGAAGTCAGCTGAACCCACAGTCTTCACCAAAACCACGGCGGAGGGCGTGGCACGAGTCCGCAAGTCCAAAGGGAAATACGCCTTCCTGCTGGAGTCCACCATGAACGAGTACACAGAGCAGCGGAAGCCCTGCGACACTATGAAAGTGGGAGGCAACTTGGACTCCAAAGGCTACGGAGTAGCCACACCCAAGGGTTCACAGTTAAGGTGGGTGGAATAGTGTAACAATATGTTCTACGTGTTGTTATGGTATTCCACCTTCCCTGGTGTGCCGCCTTACTCTTTCTCTGCTTGGCGTGGGCGGGTGGGGCGGTTTCCACGTTTCACAGCAGCTTGTCGGCAGCAGTGTTGGTTGCATGCTTGTACTGTAATGTGATTAAGCAGGGGTGGTTTTTATTTCATTCTCTTCTCCTTCCAGATCTCCACACCAGGTAAATTCTGTGCTTGTGCTTGCTTGTTTGGTCAAAGAATGGCATGCTGGACGCTTCAGTGAGAAATGTCTTCAAGGATGATCTGCATTTCATGACCAGAATGTTTTTCGGATGAGAAATTTAGCTGCATTTAGCTTAAGTTTTTTCTTTGCAGATGACTTGTTCTTTACTTGCCACAAAGACCAGGAGTTTTGGGAGTCATGTGAATGTTCAGTCCTGGGCGACACTGCCAGACTCTGTCAGTAAAACAAGAATTTACAGACCTGCCAAAGAATATAGTGACATTACTGCAGGGAGCAGCACTTTCAGTCACACTCATCGATCAAAGCCTGCCAGCAAGGTCCCCACTGAAGAAAACGGATAAATATTCTGCAGGCAAAGCCGTGAAGGAGTTGTATGTTTGCTGAAGAACACCGTTACACAACAGCAGCTCTGCTTGAAAGAAAATGTTATTGCCTTGTTATCATTGATCGCATGTAATTAGAATGCACTGAAAACCAGAGATAAGTGCTAATTTTACTTCCATGAACCAGCAGAATAATTAGCTCCAAATAAGCAAATCTATTACATCGTGCTTCCGAGAGTTTCTCTGCTTAATGAGGCCACAGCAGGACTGACTTATCCAGTCCTTTACTTCACACTGAAAATGGCCCTTTTCCTCTGTTTAATTACCCCAAAAAACAAAATAAAACTATTCACTAAAAAATATCAAACTAAAACACATACATTGGTTTTACATTCAGCTTAGATCATTAATTACTAAAAAATTAAAGGTTAAAGACCAAAACCCCCTACTTACAATTGAACTTAGAAAAAAGATTTGTTGAAGTTTTAAAAATAAATCGTAATGCAACAGATTTTTTTTTAATGATTGAAAAAATAATGAAGTACTTAACTCTACATTAGCCACTAAAACTGTAGCTCAATTAAAATAAGATGGAATATCGCCACACAACGCTAATGACTTTACAAAAACGTGAAAAAGTAGCAATGATATCAAGATGGTTAAAAAATTCAAAATAAAAGATAAGGGCTGTAATAGCTAAAGTAAAAAAACAAACAGAAGTCGTCAGGACACTCCAGAATAAGGCTACATTTAAAAAAAAATTCAGTTCAAGTAAACCTTAATAATGCTAACAATGCTAATCCTCATTAGCTAAACAATGTGTTTTATTTGATACTAACAAATACTAAACCACTGGAGAGCAAAAGTAAATTCATAACAGTGAACATTACAAGTAAATTTGCAGTATTGACAAAAGCTGCGTTCCCACTGAACTCGATTGGCGTGTCAGCAGCGTCCAGTTTCAGTGTTAAGTCGATGTGCAGTCAAGATCAGAGGATCTGCGGCGCATTTTCAGAGTCAGGTACAGTCTAGAGGCAGCTCCTTCCCAGAGTTCAAATATCAAAGACTTACATCAGTCAATTAGGAACTCAGCTTTGAGCCATGACGTACTGATGTCATCAGGTAGAGTCCAAAACCAACATGGAGGAGAAGCTAATCGCTGCTGTTTGTTCTCCTCCCAAACTTTGACATTTCTGGTTTGTATGGAGGCGATAATACAAACCTTCCTCCAATTCTCTTTTTTTTTCTTGAAGTATCGCAGGACAACAAGTTGTCAAACTGAGTCACAGACGGAAGTACCGCTGAAAGCATCCGTCATTCAGACGCAGCTTCTGCAGTCGATGGTGAACCTCACCGTAATGGGAGTGAATGATCTCATGAACTCAGAAATGGAGACGTGATTACCGATGTTTTTTTTTGTAGAGTTCTTCAAAACAAACAAACCTGATCTATTAACATCATCCTTGCCTTCCGCGATGCAGTGGGAGTTTTTGGACAAGTCTCGAGCAGCGAATTCAATGCGCAAACCACATTTTTTGTGGATGTAGCATAAGTTGGATAATAATTTTGCACTGTGCTAAAAAGTCACGGTTAAAGCAGACATAAACTGCTAGTTAGCTTAAAAATTCTAAATTCAATTACCTCAAATAAAAGGCAAAACGGTGACATTTCAAAAATGTTTTAGTATTTTATGAAATCAAAATGCCATAGGCTCATTAGGAAAGCTATAAATAATAATAAAATAATGAAATCCTGTTTTTATTACCTAATTGGTCTGTCATGTACCAAGTTAGCATTTTAAAAGAGCTCAAAAAAGCTAAAGCTGAATCAAATATTTAGGGTTTCATGTTTTTAGTTTAGTTTAGTTTACCAATTGTATTGTCAACACATTATACAACACAAACAAAACTAAAATAAACTACAGTGGAGTCAATATTTTTAAGTATG
Source organism: Adrianichthys oophorus (assembly GCA_036245035.1). Lineage (NCBI taxonomy): Eukaryota > Metazoa > Chordata > Actinopteri > Beloniformes > Adrianichthyidae > Adrianichthys > Adrianichthys oophorus. Next base: position 23,642,206 of record BSAI01000201.1, on the reverse strand, counting down.
ATAATGATATGCAAATGTACAACGTTTTTAGAAACAGACCATCCCTATACTTGTAATTTTACTTACATAAAACATAAAATGACTGACCTTTACATTAAAAATAAAAACATTTTTAAAAGCTGTCAGAGAATCAAAGGAAACAGCTCAACTTAACTTTAAAGCATTAATATGACCAAAACAATGTTAATTTAACAAGGAATAAGAGTAAAATAATGCAAAAGGGCAAATTCTCAAGTGCAGCAGCATCAAGGGGATTGTTGGAAATCTCCTGCAGCTCAAAGCCTGGGACTGAATTAGACCAAACAGCACTAAAAGTACGGAGCAATTTCCACGCCTCTGAATAAAAGTTATGCAACAGGTGATTAAAAGGGAAGCAAAGGATCAATCTCTTATATTGACTGGAAGTTTGTTTGACAAATACAAAAAGACTAGTGATGAATAATTCTGACAAATGATTTGTGTCATTGATAACTTTAAAAGAAGTAGAATAATGCTGAGCAGTGCTCAACTAGACGCATAATGAGTTCAATGCTGGTGTTTGGTTGCTCTAGATAACAGCAGAAACTTCAATTTTTCTGTTAGGAATGAAAGAGTGTGGAAATGCTGTGTCAGGCTGGTGCCAGTTTTCAGGCGCTGCTTTTGGCCAGAGGGAGTCTCTGACAGATCATGGTAGTTCTATCCTCCAGGCCTCGTTGTTTTTAGAATTATCATTTTCTGTCAGCCACTCGTCTGGATATCAGCGAGGAAACACACCAGCAGCATGGAGAGCTGGCAGCCGGTCAAAGCTGTTCTTTCACGTGGCTCCACCGTCAATATGTAGAGCTGTAACTGAAATACTGGCTGTGTTTTTCTGATTCTAATCCGCTCACATTGAATGTGTTATTTCATAATTATTATTCATAATGAACAAATATTGAAAGGATCAAAATGCACGCCAAAGCAAATCTCTTTCCTGAGGCACGACTGCCAGACAGTACTGAAGCAGCATTCACAAAGAAAAATGGACATTTTAGGACGCAATCCCAAAAACTTCCACTTTACAAAAGAATTTCTCGTAAAAACGTTCAGTTTACACAAAAGAAAACTGACTTTTTGTCATTTGGCATCAAAAATGTCATCTACAAGTTTAGTCACAAAAGGTTTAGAACTAAAAAGACAAAACCACTTCTCTTTTAAGAAAACGGTCAAAACTAGTTAAACAACATTATTTTGAATTGAAAACAAACATACTAACTTTCTTGTGTTTTGGTGATAAAACAAGCTGAACGAATCCTGGCTTTAACATCCCAAACGGATTGATCAATAAATCTCTTTGAAACATAATTTGTTTCAAATGATCAGCACACGAGACAGAGGTCGCAGTAAAATCTTGTCTTTTTCAGCAAACACAAAACCAAACTGCATTTCAAGAGTTGATGCTAAATGGTGGATGCTGAGATGGCGGTTTACTGCCTTCTGAGCAGGCCCAAACCGCTTTGCAGTCACAGTCCACTGGCTAACATTGGCACAAACCTATAAGCACCGGGAGCATTGTGTGGCACAGTGCCTTGCCCAAGGACACAGACACATGGGCGGAAACCGAACCTGCAATCTTCTGATTACAGGTTGACCGCTCAATCTCTGCACATCCCTTAGATAACACTTGCCTCCATGAGCGTTGTGCTCGGCGTGCATTTGGGTCGTTGAATGGGATTAACGCACTTTTCCATCTCTCTCCCCCTCCCCCATCCTTCCTGTCTTCCTTCCCTCTCAAATTGGACGGCACACTCACCCCTCTCACCAAATATTTCTTATCGTTTTCAAGAAGTGCAGTTAACCTGGCAGTGTTAAAACTCAATGAGCAAGGCCTGTTGGACAAATTGAAAAACAAGTGGTGGTACGACAAAGGAGAGTGTGGCAGCGGAGGCGGTGGCGAGAAGGTTAGCCGCTATGTCGCTATGCCCATGTGACAATGATGTGGGTAAGAGGGAATTTTTTTGTTGGCAACAGGAGCATCTGCCGGGTCGATCCCTACGAAAATGCAACTGAGTGGGAACAGCGAATTTCAGTCTGTACGGACGAGGAGTACTGCTGAAGCGCAAATATTTGCCAGTTACCACATGGATGAAGTCAAAGACCATAAGGTTTCCAAATTCCTGGAATCTACTTCTGGGGGAATTGGCGCTGCAGTAGGCATCAGTGAGCCAATAGTTGTGGTTTGACCGCACCGGCCGTCGCAGTTGTTCAGACAAAGGTCCCGGCAGGATGCGCCCGTTCCAGAAAGCGATGCAGCCGGGGTCCCACCTATACATGTCTGTTAGCTCCGCCCCGCCCCTCTAAGAACCGCCCAATAAGCTCCCCACCTGTAGATGCAAACGAGCAAAGAGACATGTAGCTGAGGTGGGGCCCCTTCATGGCTTCGTCACTTTGTGAAGAGTACCTAGCTGCTCTTGTTGGGCTTCTTCTGATTGAATAACATAAAATAACATGTCCTATGATGTTATTTATGTTATTTTCCCCCTACCCCGCCCTTCCCCGCCCCCCGCGATTTGAAGAACGCCCGTAAACCTTGCCGTATTGAAACTGAGTGAAGCAGGAGTCTTAGACAAACTGAAAAACAAATGGTGGTACGATAAAGGGGAGTGTGGACCCAAGGACTCTGGAAGTAAGGTCAGTCTCCACCAGCCTGGGAGCCTCCCCTCCTGTCTCAGTCTGTCTGCACATTTTTAGCAATACTCTTGTGTGATTACAACAGGCTGGCTGATAACATCCACACACTCAAACAGCCGCCGTGGTTACACTTACAGTCTCACACCGTCACCAGAGATGCCCCTCAGGCACGCCTCAGCGTCGGTGTTCGCCTCCACTTTAACCGCACGCTGTTCGACACCGATGCACCGTAGCATGGAGTTTAGTTTGAAACCAGACCACATGCATGCTCCACCGCAGCAGCGGCTCCTTAATCAGCCCCTCGCGGTGCAGGACACGCGCCATCCACAGCAAATGAGAACGAGCTCGGCAGACAGTTGTTTGTGGCAAAAGGCCATGCGCCGAACGCACCCGCAGGATGCCGGGGATTTATCAGCACCCGATAAACTGTGTTTGAATAAACCAGGTTAAAGGTCAAATGTAAGAACGGAAAAACAAGCAGCGCTTTTAACACTCTGAGGAAAGTTTAGAGGACAGAAGTGTTTTTTCTCGGTTATCGCAGCAGAGCAGATGGCGCTGGCTCAAACACGAGGAAGCGTCTCTCCTCAGGGACAAGCGGCAGTAACAACACCCTGAGGTGAGGACAGGTAAACGCCTCTCCTCTGAGGAAACGCTTCCAGCTTTGTTCAAAGCACTGACCTGTTTGGTCTCAGCTGGAGCCACACATACAGCAAAGCGCATTCACACTGTGATAGACAGCTGCCTTTTAGATCTGCAGCTTCAACATGTCAAACTTTTGCAGAGGATATGGGCTAAAAAGGGGACAAAGTAATGTGTAACAAAAAAAAGTCATTTTTCTCAATTATTCTACACATTTAAAACACTTTTCTCTCTGGTTTCAAGTCCCACTCCAATCATTTTTGATGTATTTTCAAAGCAGTGGTCTTGTACTTACGATGACGCCGTTTTTAGACAAAATCAAAAACCCTGTGTTGTTTTCGAGAACATAGTTTCTGCAGAGCGGCAGGAGTTCATTAAAAGTCACCTCTGAATTGTGGGCGGGACTGTTGGTGCAGAGCAACCCCGCCCCCATTTCCCCTTCTGAGAGCTCGGAGCAGAGAGCTCGAGGCCCACCGACTATATCTTCAGTCACAACAAAACTCTTTTTCAAAGCGACCTCGCGCTGATACCCAACACTTTACAGCAGTGAAGAGTTTAATCGACCTGAATCAGCTGATTCTGCAGCTCTCCTCCACAGAATCAGCTGATCCCGGTGATTGTGTATACGGTCAAAGAGTCACGGGATGTCAAAGAGCGCGTGTTATTTAGGTGTCACCAGCAACGTCTCCGGTGTTAAAGGATAACAGAAATAATGTATCCACAAACGTTTCAATCTAAGTTGCGGAAACTGGATAAAGTTGCTAAGTCTAGAAAAAGTTGCATGAATGGGTTAAATTAGCGGAAATCGATACGATTGCAACTCCACAAAATCCCGGAGAGACTAAAGAATGTGTGTTCAGACACATTTGCAAACAAAATACCGGGAAATGTTAACCTAAAACGGATGCCAACAAAACAAATGAAGCTTTGAGGCTTCGTTTGTTTGAAGGACCACATATGTTTGAACTTTCACACGACTTTAATTTTAATCAATGTTAGCAATAAATCCACAAAGTAAACTTCCCCAGAGACATCAGTTCGCGTGATAACGGATGAGCTGGAATAAACGGAGACTAAAGAATTAAAGGTAAAATAATCAGAGAATCAGTCGACGTAAACGCTCCGTAGGGGGCGGGTCTGTGCGATGCGGCTAAAGTCAGAACGACAGAAAGCGAAAGCAGATGATTTATTGGAGGTTTAATACTGGTGTATTTGTCATGTTCCTACAGTGTGTCGTGTTTGTGTGTCGCCTCTGCTAAACCACACGCTAACGTCTGTTTCCCCCCCGCCGTCGATTGCAGGACAAGTCGTCCCAGGCCCTCAGCCTGAGCAACGTGGCCGGGGTCTTCTACATCCTGGTGGGGGGCCTGGGTCTGGCCATGCTGGTGGCCCTCATCGAGTTCTGCTACAAGTCCCGCAACGAGGCCAAGAGAATGAAGGTGGAGGTCCAGTCCCAATCCCAGACCCAACACCCCCATTTCAGCCATTCCTGCCTGTGCTGCCCCCGCCAAAGCCCAGAGCCTAGCCAAAGCCAGAGTCCCGGGCCGAGCGCCAGCACCCACAACTTTGCGGCGTTTAGTGAGGCTAGCGGGGGCTATGGCAGCGACGGGGAAGCTGACAACATGTAGAAGGGCTTTTGGTAGGAGGTCACCGTGAACACATGCCCCTCCCCCCCCCTCACTAACGCTCAGACTGTAAGTGACACCCATCACTGCGCAGGCGTGACTTCTGTGGCCCGTGGCTGTCGTACCTGCTCTGTGTGGTCATGTGACGTGTACATTCGAGCTTTTTCTCAGTGTGACAGGAAGCACCGAGTCATCTTTCGATGTGGTCCTCATCCGTCTTACGTGATGCTGCGTCACTGTTTAGGGCATCCGGGAATTCTGGGTCTAAACAGGAAAACCATCTTAGAATGGGAAGAAAACATATTCAAACTTCAATCTCTCCGAGTCTTATTGGAGCGATTTACAAAACGACAACAGCAGGACCCTGCTGGCTCTGTGTGAAACAGTAATTGCCCCGTGCTGCCTTTCAGCTTAAACTGTCTCCCTCTCTCTCCCTCGCCGGAACTCTGGGAACACACACCGATTCACCTGATTGTGAACCCTGGTGAGGTTTTTACCACAGGAGACTGTCCCGTGGAACCATTCAGCCACTTTACCATCCAATAATAATGTCACCATTATATATATGAATATTTACAGTTATGACTGGTTTATTTGTCTTTATACAATCATTTTAACCTAAAAGCTCCTTTCAAAATAAAAGACTCCTAAGATCCTCCTGCTGCAGCAGATTGTGCTTGAATTAAAAATGCTGGAAAGTCCAACAGGACATTTTGGATCATGGCTTTATAAACGTCATCATCCCTTTTCTTCTCTTACTATAGAATATAAATAGAATACAATTTCTAAAGGAAAGATCTATGCTTGTAAAAATACAATTCTATGCTTTAAGAGTATTTGTCTCTGAACAACAACTAGACACTGTTGTGCAGCAGAAGATAAGAATCTGTGCTTTAAGCTTTTTCTAATAATGAACCACTCTGACAGCAAATTAAAGTTTTTATAATCCTTTTGCTCAGACACTAAACAAATTACTCAAAGCCATTATTTGTTCAACTTGTTAGGATTTTTCTTTGAGCCACAAAAGGGGAACAAAAGAGCAGCATGTGGCTCCAGTGTTCAAGCCATCTTCACCAAATTTCACAAAGGCTACGTCTACAATCACAACGGAAGTTTTGTTGACCTTTAACCCCAGAAAAACACCGCTATCAATAAATTTAATCTCCTAACTCTGACTTTGAAAATGGTGTAAATTTGTTTTGTCAGACAGCTTCTATAAAAAGTGATGCAAGAAACGATCATTGAACATAAAAGAATTCAACAGCGGAGCGGGAAGTTACTTTTTCACTTCAACAGAGCGGTCCGGACAGCCTTCCCCTCTGGGATAAATGTTACCCCCCCCACACCAGATAATATCTTTGTGTCCCATCAGCACAAAGTCTTCATCAGCTTGACTGTTGCTTAGTCAGCTTCCCTGTCCTCCTGCTGCCGCGACCCGGCCGGAATACTTCTGTGGGTTTACATGGGGCAGGCTAATGTCTGGAATGGCTATCAAATGTGGTTTTGTGTCCAGTTTTGTGTGTCTGTGTTTACAAATGCAGCCATTTGTTTGACTGAAGCTCATTCATACTCTGAGGATGGATAAGAAAATTCATCGTTTTATTGAATACATTCATTTCACAATAGTGTTCGTTTTTTATAAATGTGTTTGAACAGAATCAAAGATCTCGTCTACAGCTTGAGACAAGCGAGATCATGTGAGAAAATCTGCTAAAATAAATATTCAGATTATTATTCATGTGCCCGAAAAAATATTTAGTCTTTATTCTAAATAACTAATACTTCTACAGCTGGTAGAGGTTCAGTGTGAAAAGTCAAAGCGGTGAAAATCTGGTGGATCTTCCTCCAGGCTTTTCTTTTACCGCTCTATTCCAATCGATGAGACTCGGTGCCATAGAATCCGGCTGGGCACAAACCGCAATGATCCATTTTTGTACAAAGAGTCTGAAAACTGGCAAAGAAACTTGGTAATGTCGTACGAACGTGAGAGTTTTGAAGGCGGAAGCTCTAGCTGCACATTTACGTGCCGTAACAGACTTTTCATTGGAAATGGTCGCTGGAATGAGCATTACTGAAGGCGTTGTGAACGTAGCTTTAGAACCCCGATTGGTTCTAGCCAAAAAAACGTGATTTTATACAAAAACTCTGAGATTTTGAAAATTCTTCTCCCGTTTGTCCTCAGCTCACCTTCACAGAAGCCATGAGGAACAAGGCACGTCTGTCCATCACAGGCAGCGTCGGGGAGAACGGCCGGGTGCTGACGCCCGACTGTCCGAAGGCCGTCCACACCGGGCCCCCCATCCGCCAGAGCTCCGGCCTGGCCCTGGTCTCCTCTGAGCTTCCTTGAAAACCAAAAACCTCTTAAGTGCCTTATCGCAATAAAAAAAAAGAAAACAACACCACAGACAATAACTGAACCGGCCAGAACCAGGAGAACCGCAGAGAGGCAGGACTCAGACGACGCGTCAGCTCCACAGGATCAAACGCTGGAGGAAGTTCAAGGAGATCGACGGGGCGGAGGGGGGTTAATATCATGAGATGACGGCGACCAAAACTGTAGACTTGAAGCTCAAAACTGTGAATCTTTTCTAGGTCATGTGACTGCTGTGAGTTTGGCAGAAACGGAACCACAATCACGATTGTTCCTAAAGCGAATTGCATTGGCTGGACTCGAGCAGCGTTCAAGAGACAACAACCGATATCAACGAGTGACACCGGGGGGGGGCGCCGCAGCTCCGCCCTTGAAAGATGCAACTCAAAAAACAAATTAATTCAATCTATTCCTACTATTATATGAGCAAACGTAGAAAACTGTGAAAATAAGTAAATATGTATATTCAATGAAAACTAATCTTTAGCTGTACAGAGCTGACTGTGCTTGCTTTTTAAACAGATGTACATAACAGATATTGTAGTGAGCAGATATTTCTTTTTGTAAATCATCTGAAAAGATTTTATTCATCGCAATAATACAGACGAGGCCACTTGAAAGAGGAGGCACGGGGGAGGGAGTGTTATAATTTGTGAATTCTTTGACATTTTCCAAAAAAACTCTTAATGTGAAGGGTATCGACTGCCCCACATCACACTGATACCTGTCGCATACAAACTGACAAATATATTCAACCATGAATGTTAACTTAGCTCCGCCCCCAATCCTTAATCCTCACTGTGCAGAACCACACATTGGCTTCGGAAAACCGACGCTCGGAACGTTTTTCTATTTTCTTCATTTTGGATCTATTTTTTGGTACCGAGGCTGAGACACAAGTTCCTGTGTGCCGGTTCTGATCCCGCTAAATGTTCCCTTAAGTGTGTAGAACCATCATTAGAGTTATCACTGTGGATCCTCTGTGGGGGTGGGGCTAAGCGCGCTGTAGCAGAACTGTCTCGGCGCCGACCCGACCTCAGCTCCGGTGGAAACTGTGGAACATAAATCTGCATCCTTGGCACCCGGGACAGCAGCGTTCTGGGTGCGGGGGGGGACCCAGCTTCAGAACTTTATTAGTTTCAGTCGTACGTCTTTATTTTGATATTTTTTAAGTAGAAGAACAAATGTCGAACTGCAAATGTACTCATTTTGGAAGATGATGGTTTTAAATAAAGGAAACGCTGTCTTCAAACAAACAAAAATAAACTTTTACGGCTCCAAATCCTGTTTCAAGTCCAAATGAAAACATGGTTAAAGACCCGCTCAGAGGAAAACTCTGGTGTTTAAGTTCTTCATGTAGCATTTTTGATGATGATGGAGGACAGATACAGAAAATTCCTATTTGTCATATATGTGACGTAGAAAATACAGTGGGCGGGGCTACAGTCCCCCTGCCCCCCTCTGCTGTGATGCATCTAAACTGCACGGCTGGATAGCGCCGATATTGCTCGTCATTTTTTTGCACCGCTAATGCTAGTTGCGCTTGTGAGGGGCTGTAAGCTAGTGGGACAGAGTGTAAACAGAGATGTTTCCACAACAAAGGTGGATTTACGCTTTTTGATTTAGTCTTATAACTGCTAAAGATAATGAAAAGACCACTGCTTTGAAAATAGATCAAGAGATGATGGAGCGGGTCTGTTTGTTATAAAACAACATTCAAATGTTGGATTTTAGAGACTAATTCTGCCACATTTGAAAAAGAAGATTGAAACCATTTCTGCTACAAGTTCCTGCGGTCTGGATTTTTAACAAACAGAAACATTTTATTTTGATTGGATTTTCATTTTTATTACAGTTAAAAACATTATGAACAATACGGAAAAACGGCCTTCATTCGCTTTACTGACTTTAAGTTTTGAGTCTGAACAAATATAAGAAACTTTAGCTTCAGTTCTTTGATAACAGAATGAAGACAAATAAAAGCAACTAAGAAATGTAGAAAGTAAGTTACAAATATCATTTACACTTAAAGTTACTTTTTATTTGGTTACCTTTTTATTTTCTAAACATGCCAGATTTTTTTTTCAATATTTTTCTTTTGATTTCAAGAAATGTAAGATATAAATCCAGACTATTGTGTTAAATACTCAAGGAGTTTTTTTCCTCTTAAAATTATTTTTTCTGCCATAAGATCCTTATTTTCCAAATATTGCAGAGATGAATATTTAAAAAAGTTCAATAAGTTGTTCAGAAAAATGACTTACAGAAGCTCCGTTTCTGCAATAAAACTTTCTGCTGAATGACAGCCGTCCAGCCATGACGTCATCGGTTCCCTCCACCATAACTATTTGCGTGTAAAGATGAAATATTTGTTTCCTTCTGCTTCTAATGGGAATAACTCTGACGTGACTGCAGAAAATCCCAATCTACAGAACTGTTTTCTTTAATTACCTGTCCGTGTGAGCGCTGCGTGTGCTTGCCATCCTCTGCGCCTGTTCCGACACACCTGTCCTCATTACCGCTCCGCACCGGCGTAATACCAAAAACCGATCTACAGCAGTATGGGAGGCGCGCCCTCTAGCGGCAGGAGTGGGCTATGACGCAACTGAAAACCGGAAATTCAGAGAAACGTTTGAGAATAAATGGTTCCGTTATGTTTCCAAATTAAAAGCATAATATTTAAAACAATCTGTATTACTCATCACGGTCGCAACCTTGTATTAAAAGGAACATAAAAAAGACTAATCCTTTTTTTTTTTACAAGTTTCTAAAACAATGTGTTTTTTAAATCAGCCCATTATACTTAAAAAAAATGTTTTTTAGATTTTAATACACATTACATTTTCTCAAAATGTTTTGATTAAAAAAATACCAACAATTGATCTGATCTTAGTAAAAAAGATTTTTAAATGAATCTGAACTTTATTCAGCTTAAATTCAGAACGTTTTAGAAACTTACCTGATTTACACATTAAATTGAAACAGGAAACATTTTTTTATTTTTAATATTATTTTACTTTAAACCTTTGACCACACATATAGGCATTCTCGGGTTTCCACTTTATTTTAGGGACTGATGACAAAATAATTTTTAATTCTAGACCTAAAAAAATATTGTAATATATATACAAACACAGTGCCTTGCAAAAGTATTTGGCCCCCTGAACTTTTCAGTTTGGAATATCAAATACATTTCATTCCACTTCATGATTGTGTCCCACTTGTTGATTCTTCACAAAAAAAGTTTTTTTTTTATCTTTATGTTTGAAGCCTGAAATGTGACAAAAGGTGGAAAAGTTCAAGGGGGGCAAATGCTTTCGCAAGTCACTGTATTTCACAAATCTTTAGTCCTGATTTTTAAAATTCAATTTTCATAAAAACAATTCCTTTTCAGCTATAAAAATGTAGAGTTAAATCTCACATTGGGGATTTAATGATCTTTGAACAGCTGCAGTTTGGTCATTAAACGTCATAAACACATGAGCTGATGGTCGTTTTGCTTTGAAAACGTTCAGTCTGCGCGGTGAAACACTGCCCTCTAGTGGCAAAGAAGAGGAGAAGGACGACAGCTGGCACACAATGATTGAACATTTTAATTTGAAGTTTAATGTTAATTCCATGCTGTGGTTCAGAAAGAATTCAGATGGTTCTTGTAGTTCTGGTGAGAAAATCCAGTAGTACAAACCAGATTCCTGTTACAACATACTGAACAGAAGAAAGGAGATGAAAGGAGAGCGCAAACGCAAACCTGCATCACATGACATCGGCGCATTCCCCTTCCATGCAGGTGCTGGTTACAAAGCCATGTCCTAGCTATCTAAAGCTACAGCCGTCCAGCACTTGGTCCAGTGATGGGTGAGGGAGGAGGCGGAGCTTCTGGAGTTCGTGACTAAAGGAAATACTGACGGAACAAGAACGACAAAGTAACGGAGGACGCTCGGTTCTTCCTGGACGCGTCCTTTCAGCAGACAGCACGGCCGAGACGCCGCTCGAAAACGCTCGCGCAGGAAAAACCCAGTTTCATCTTTAAATAAACTCTTGCATGTTCGTTACAAATACAGGCAAGCGCGCTTGGCAACAGATGAGAGCAAAGTCAAATAAAAACAGTAAAAGAGGACATGGACGTTAAAGGGGGCGGGGCTCGGAGAAAGGAGGAGACCAAGACCCGAGTGGACCCAGAGAGGACAGACGTGCAGGTGGGGGGGGGGGGGGGGGGGGGGGGGGGGGGG
>BSAI01000201.1:23523346-23630593 GCA_036245035.1 Adrianichthys oophorus | reverse complement strand
GTGAATGAATCAGGGACAAACAGGTGAGAAAAAGGTTAGAGAGGAGACAAAGCTGCGACTGTGGGTGGGGGGAGGAGCTAGTGTTGCGAGGAGATGAGGAGGTCTGGTTCAGTCTCACTGGGCTTCTTCCTCTGCATCTGGAGCTGCTTCTTTGTTCTGTTCTTCACCTGAGAGGAGAACACAGAACAGGATGAAGCTGCTGGCACATAACCCAGTCCAAGTCCTGCCGGACATCCCATAATTCAGCCAGGCGGAGGCGCTGATTCAGCTGTAGAGCACAGAGACGATTCTGGTCCTCAAACCTCAAACTTCCTGTAGTTTCCTGCTGAAGTTCTGATGCGTTCAAAGACAAAATGTTTTCGGTGATAATGATTCCTGTTTGCTCCGCAGTTTGAACAGCTTTTTCTCTGAAGTCTCATGATTGTTTCAGACTGACCTCAGTCACAGCAGAGAAGTGGAGAAAACACGACTTAAAGTTCAGGAAACTAAACATGAGAATTCCTGCGGTTCATGAAGGCAGCGTAAGCCTCTGAGATCAAATCTGTGAAACAAAAACCGCTGTTTTCTGTCAGTTATTGTCCGTCTGACCTCTGACCTCCTCAGTCCAGTAACAGAAGAGCCGTCTGCTCTAGAATTTGGAATTAGGTTTTCATTTGCAGAACCAGCAGATCAGAACAGTTCAAGAACACGATGCAGAGCAGACAGAAACCAGGCTGTTAGACTGTTAGTGGTTCCGCATCAACATGAAGGACCGCTTGCTTTAAAGGTTACTATGGAAAAACGTCCGTCCGTGTGAGAAAGAGTCAAGAAGCACCTAGAGGGATTAAAATAGAGAGTGTAGCGGCGCTCGCAGGGACGAGGAGGCGGGAGAACCATCGATCATCATGTCAATTCGCTGCATCCCCAAAATCTGCTGCGCCACAACCTGCCGCATTCGCTGCACGCGCGCCACAACCTGCCGCATTCGCTGCACGCGCGCCACAACCTGCCGCATTCGCTGCACGCGTGCCACAACCTGCCGCATTCGCTGCACGCGCACAGAGCAGGGTGTTCCATACAGTGCGCCTGTGTAGGAAACCCTCAAAAACAACTGTGGGTGTGGTCACATCACCGCGGTAACGGTGGGACTCTAACCCTTTCACACCAGAGCTTTAGCTTCAGTGTTGACATTCAACTAAAATAACTTTTCAATCTTTTACGCAAACAACGCAAGTCATCTGATTCTGTCAGAGGAAAGTGGCTTTGCACCGTTCTGCAACACTTTGTTAGAAATGTATGGCATAGCAATGCAAAAGCGCTTTTATTCTCATCAGAATCAGCTGATTTATGTTGATTATTGAAACGCTCAGAGTCACAATAGGTCAAAGAATGTGTCGTTGAGGCGTCACCGGAGACATCTCTAGTGTTAGAGGGTTAACGGCACCACCTTCAGTGATATGGAAGCAGCTTTGGGACAAAGATGCAGTGATGAACCTGGCCAGAAACCAGGGCGCTTTCACACAGGGCTAGCCTAAGACGCGTCCTACTCCCGAGTACAAGTCCAACAGGTCTAAAGCCTGACTGGTGGCTGATTCCCACGGCCCATCTGCTGCATGAGGAGACGTCTCATGACAGTCAGTCAGGTTACATGTCTCTGTTGTGTCTGGTTTGCCCCGCTCCCAGTTTTCCAGTCACTCCGGTATCATCTACATCCAAAACTTCCTCACCGGGTCCTCGTAAAACGCATGTTCTGTGCCCTAAATGGTGTTATGTTTTTCAAAAATTAAACTTGTGTCGTTCATGACAAAAATGGTGTTATCTGCAGCGTTAACGTGCATTATCACGTCACCTTAAATGTAAAATAAAATGTGATCCTTGTTTTTTGACTGTAGCAGCAAAGTATCCACACCCAGCAGCCAATCAGATTCGAGAATTCACCCGGACCATTTAAAGTGCAGAAACCTTGTTTTTTATGGCTGTATATCAGCATCTTTGGGTTCTTGGATTCATTCTGCAGACATTAAAGTCTTTACAGTTCAGCTGATCTTACTGTTGATGTGTTTTGTGCTCATGCATTACATTTCTGGGATATCTGAGTTAACACTTTACTAATTAAAACATTTCAGACAGTAAAAATGAAGGAAACGTTTTCTCTCTGGCCTTTTTTTGATCAAAAGCTGCATATTGTCGTATAAAATGTACCCAGTAAAACACTGTGGTTAGTCGTGAATTATCACAATGCAAACGAGTGATTCATCTGATTATTTTTTGAATTGATTGACAGCACTAGAATAACCCCAAAGATAATGAAGTTTCTCTGCATCCCCGTCTGTGAGATGGAGCCAAACAAAGTGAAAGTGCACTAAGATGTAGTGAAGAGGGTCATACGGTGGAGTGGGATCCAAAAACATCTGATCCTCTAAACTAAAAGTGTCAAACTCCAGGCCCCCCCGAGTCTACATAAAACAATGACACCTTTTTGTTTTCAAAAACTAACCTTTTTGTTTGGCTAATTTAGGATAAGAAACGCAAATTATGAAAGTGACTTTGTTATGGAAGCATTTAACAAAAGACAATGAATAAATAAATGTTGCTTCCATAGCAAAGTACTGGGGGGTACAGACTCTGGATCAGCAGCAGCCTGACAGAATCTGTCCCCCCTCTGGTTGGTTTACGGAGAATAAGTGGGAAAGAACTAGAATATGACAATCAACTCCCAGAAGCCCAAGAATAAAGTATTTTGTAATCATCCACCTTCTTTTCACGCATCAACGGTGCCTGAGAGCGGGGAAACACATTCTGGCAGAGGGAACACTAGCTAGCTTCTGTAACAGCTTAAGCGACAGACTTATATTGAATCCTTTGAACGTTGCATTTACCTGCTTGCAAATCAAGCCCATGATGTGCGACAAAGTAAGCATTTGTCCCCTTAGCTTGAAGGCGCCTTTTCTCCTTGCCAACACAACGTTTTTCCCTCAAAGGAACCGGCCCTAACTCGCTCTCCAAATCCCGCTCATCCTCCCGCGGTGACTCCATTTCTACTGCCGTTGCCACGGTTCTTCCTTTCTACGCAGAGGCAGTGACACCTGGGTGTAATTACCTTTATTTTCCTGCAGACGTCACCAGAAACCACAGAACAAAATTTTTTTCCCAAGCAATGTCCAGCTGGTGTAATAACCATCAATTGTGATTTGGCCACAAAACCTCTTTCCGTGGGCCGCACTTTGAGAACCCCTGAGCTAAACACACCTGATCTCGGTAATTGGCAGGATTTCTGGAAAACCAGAAGGAGGCCTGGATTTGGACATCCCTGTACTCAGGAGTACTTTCAGAAGAACTTTTAACTCTTCAGACAAACAAGCATGCTGTTGTTAAGGGAGTTTGTGTGTTTCTATCAGAACCTGCAGTGAAAAAGTTCTGGAGTTGTTTGGTCTGCTTTGTTCAGGAGGATCAGACTCCAGTCCTCAAAGTCCGTCATCCTGCTGCTGTGCGGATTCAGATCCAAACTTCTGGAACATTTCAGGACTTTTACTTCAAATTCTAGAAGAGCCCCAGACTTTCAGGACAAACAAGTTCTGCTACCATTTGATTAACGTAAAGCCGGATATCATGAACGAGGGTCAATCAGCTGTTTCATCAGCAACAGGAATGTTTGTGTTTTTTCACAAATAAAAGGATCTGAACGGCAGTTTGAAGCTTTTGTTGTATTAATTTAAAGGAATGCTTCTCAATTCCATCTCAACATTTTCCTTCACCAACAAACATCAACAGAGGAAGCAGCTAATGAACCCGACGGCCCGTTTCCCTGTGAAGACGCGGTGCTGTGAGGAGGTTAGTGAAGGGGTGTCAGGGAGGTGAGACAGGAGCGATGGAGGTGAGCAGGATCAAGGCAGGAAGAATGACTTACAAAAACACGGGTGTTACGGAGAAGAAGAATCCTTAAGAATCTGACAGGAATGAGAGGAAGATGAGGAGTTAGAGGACAGGAGAGGAAAGTGGGACTTCAGAGAAACCAGAGGATTGTTGGATGAAACACCATCAGACCAGTATTAGAACTGAAGGGTTCTCTCACCGTCTCCCTGTATGTCTGAGGTCCATAGTGTCAAGTTGTCACGTAGCAACTGCATGATAAGTGTTGAGTCTTTATAGCTTTCCTCGCTCAGCGTGTCCAGTTCTGCTATAGCATTATCGAATGCTTCCTTTGCCAACCTGCCAACAGAGACGGGAACATGATCAGTAACAGAAGAGCATCCGTTCAAAGACTAAAAAACTCCCACATCTTTAATGCTAGAGGAATGTCTCACAAACCCGAAAATTCTCCATTTAGAGTTACAACAGTTGTCACAAATACAGAGGTAAGTCCATAGCAACCATAGAGTTTTCTGCAGATCTGGTCCTGATCAAAGAGTTCATAGATTTTCGTGTCTCTAAAACAAACTAAAGTTTGATTTTTTTACTTAACCACTGTTTCCATGGTAACATGGCTAACACCTTTTGTTAAAATCCTGACTTTAATATGAAAGTTGTTCTCTGAATGCAAATCCAGGCCTGTGGAGACCTCAACACAATTCCCGTATATGACCTTGAAACAGCAAATTTCCCGCTGTGATGTCATACTGAGTTAGAGGGCGCCATTCCTGATTGTTTTGTTGCAGGGTTTCCGTGATTAGGTTTAAACCCTTTTAACACTCAAGCTTTAGGTGCAGCGTTTACGTTCTTTCCATTATCTGAACTTTTTAGACTATTAATGTTATTCCAGTGGATTCTGAAGCAGAAAAGCCGCAGTGAAGTGTTTACGCAATCAAAGTAAAACAGCTGATTCTGGCGCGGAGAAAAGCGGCGCTGTGCGGATGTAAGTAAAGTGTTGCATTATGATGCAAAGCAGATATGAAAAGTCGCTTTTCTCTGTGTCGTTTTACTCAGCTAAAGGCCATGATGTCACAAAGTGGGCGGGGACATAGATGACAGAACTTCAGCTCTGATACTGATGTTCGGACACAAGGCTGCCCCCTATGGGCAAACAGATCTTATACATGCAACAACTTCACCTGCAAGCACGGTCCGGTGAGTTGAGGATTTCATAATAAAAGACTGAAAAGTTGAGGGCCAGTCCCAGTCGGATGGGGTGCGTTGGAGGGAGTTCAATCATGGCGATGTCGCTCGCAGCTTTGTAAGCTACCAAACTGTTCTCTGCGGCCTCCTTCCTGTCGTTGCCCGTGGCGAACTCTGCCAGGTACCTGTGGTAATCTCCCTTCCTGGGGGGGGACACATGAAAGGTCAAAGGGATCAGCTTTCTCACGACACGTGGACAAAAGGACGATCACCAACAGTCTGACAGATCCCTCTAAGCTGAACAGATTCTGGTTTGAGTCTGAACAAAAACGGTTTGGTTTAAAAAAAAAAAAAAAAAAGGCTTGTTGTTCATCTATATCTCATAAAAAAGAATTTCAAAATAAAATAATGGTTCTCTTTAAAGCAGTGTTTATCCAAACACCCGAAGAACAGTTCTACCAGGTTCTATAAATTAAAGTTAAGATCAGATTAAGATCTATTTCACCAGAGATGGAAAGAGAACCAAGAATGGGTACTTAAGTAAAAGAATTGTTCTACCGACAAAGCAACAATCAAATACGAGTAAAAATATACACTACTATTCTAACCTTGATGAGGTACTGAGTTACAAGTCATCTTTACTGACATTTAATACAAATTTTGTCATTTTGTAGTCTGTAACCTTGAAAAGCTTGACAAAATACTCATAAAATCTGTAACAAAAGAACTTTTTAAAATAAAACTTGACAAAAACACAACACAAACCTGTGTAACTTTAGACTTCCTCAAACCTGTTTCCATTCAGATACTGTGGTAGAAACACCTGAACTGCTCACAAATATACAAAAAGCTGTTATATTTCTATGTTATAATTGTCTCTTCATTTTTTTCTCTCAAACTAATCAACATTTTCTTTTTAAATTACATTTAACACTAAAAATATGACTTGTTGACATGATGAGATCCACCATCCTGTTCCCCAGTTCTCTCAGCTCTTTTGCTGATCAGCTGACTCAGGGTTCCCCTCATTCTGACGAAACACACCTGATCCAGGTAATCAGCAGCCGGGAGTAGAGTGTGAGATTAAACCAAAAACTTCTTCATGAAAGACCACATCAGAGTTTCAGATTTAGCGGCTTAATGAATCACAAAAGTCTGTCACTGACTGACGGGACATTTGGCGTATTAAACAGTCTTAAAATATTTAAGTCTGACTTTTCAGCTGGCAAACAGCAGAATATGCCTACAGTAATATTAGGATGTTTGTGGATTAGACACATAACAAGCTTAATCCCAAATGAAAGGTTCATCTCAGAGCCGGAAACACTGCCTAATAAGAAAACTTTGCATCTTTGATCATTTCTGTGGTTTGAGGAAAATAAAATAAAAAACTGATCAGAGAACATGTGACTTTAGTGGTTTACACACATTTTGTAGTAGAAAACCTTGGACTCTCCTGTGGTTGCAGCTAAAATGAGGTGCTTGTCCAGTACATCCAGGATGTCGTTACAGATCGACTTCAGCTCCTTCTCAACCTGGAGACCAAAACACACAGAAGGAAACATCATGACCCGCAGATCAGAGAGCAGAACCACCATGTTCCTGATGATAAAGGAGATTATGATAGGAGGAACTTCTAAAACTTTATTTTTAAACGTTTGTGTGGAGAGACCAGAACATCAAAGGGAGGTCATGGCTGCTCAAACTGACCGTTTTCCTGTATTCGCGGATCATTTTTAGTTTGTCCTCGCCGCCTTTGTTTTCTTCTTTTTGCTCCAGACTACTGATTATCCTCCACGATGCTCTTCTGGCACCGATCACGTTCTTGTAGGCTACAGACAGCAGGTTCCTCTCCTCCACCGTCAGCTCCACGTCCATGCTGGCCACCTTCTTCATGGACTCCACCATTTCTGAGGGACACAGAAAGACACGCAGGACGTTTCCACCTTTTCTGCACAAAACCTTCTGTAAAAACGCTGCCGTGTTAATAAAGTTTGATTCAAATCCCACTTCGATCATCTTTTGATCTACTTTCAAAGCGTTCCCGTGGTCGTTTAATTATGAATATGCCATTTTTATGCAATTTTTTTAAAAAACTGCTGTTTTCTTGGACTTAGTTTCTGCAGAGCGGCAGGAGTTCATTAGAAATTCACCTGACATGAGGACGGGACTGTTGGTGCAGAGAAGCCCCGCCCCTTCTCCTCGCTGTTGATGAAAACTATGGGTTAACATGCTCTCGCTCTAGCTTACCGCCACTGAGACACGACCGCCCAGCGCATTTTCTACCTCACTAATAGGCTCTTTTTCAAACCGCATTTTTTCGTCAGGTCCTGAAGATTACAACGATTTGAATTAAAAAATATTCTAAATTTTGAGCTTAATTTTCTTTGTACGTGTCCTCCGTCAGAAAAATGCCACAGGAACACCATTTTCATTGGAGCGGGTCTATAAAGACCAGACTGAAGGATGAAAACGTGATGGTCGTGAGCTAAGAGCAGCTTTCATTTGAACTCTCTGATGAACTAAAAACCTCTTATCGCATAAACCCCACCCACAAACATCAGGGAAGGAATCCATGTACAAGAAATGCCTTCAAAGACTCCATCTGAGACACTCCTGTGTCTGCAGGACACAAAACCTCCTCCCTCACAGCGTCTGGAGTCTGAACCAGCATCAGCTATTATAACAGACCATAGGCGTTCGGCAGCTCTGACACTTTGGATGCTGACGGTTTTTAAAGGAGGTTTTGGCGCTACCTGGTCTCAGGTTCCAGAGCTTCTATGTCAGGATGACTTCTGAAAACTTCCCTGATCTTCACTGATCTCAGAGTTAAAAGAAGGCTTTAGCAGAAGCGACATGGCTAAAAATATCCCTGCAGAAAGTTTATTTTTAAGAACAGTAACTAATCATAGAATCAAGGCGGACAAACTAGAAAGGTCACAGTGAACGCATGCAGCTGCATCACCAAGCAAAAATGTGAAAAATGCGTTTTGATGTGGGAGTTTCTGGTGACATTCTTCAGACAAACGGACCAAGAAAAACAGCGTTTTATCTCCATGAGCAGATTCTCCATTGTTAAAGGGGTTGTTCTGCAGCAAACGTGAAACCACTCCAGTTCTGATACATCTGTGATGTGATCCGTTTAAATGAACATTAACAATTATGTCTTAGCTAAAATAAAAAATGAAAATCCTACAGATAAAAATGGAAAAAGATAGGAGACTTTGGTCGTTTTTCTGGAGATAAAATGACTAAAACTTTAAAAATAATTGATCTAAGGTGAGGTTTGCGTAGTGCGTCAACTAATCAGGGACTCAGCTTTGGGCAGGTGACGTTTTCAGAGACTAGGCCAAAGACTAGAATTCAATATGGCCGCTGAACTTCCATCCATTTTCTTAACCCGCTGGGGCCACAGGTTTGCCGTTAACTGTCCGGCTACTGTTGGGCAAAAATCATAAAAAGATCCTTCAGCTTTATTTTCCCCTCTAGGGTTAATGCTCAAACTGGGCCACAGACAGACGAAAGTACCGTTTAAAACGGAAATCAGGCACAGCTCCGCTGCAATAGTGCAGGACATTGCATCGGGAGAGATTCTGGTGAACCCGGACACGGCGCCGTGCTTGCCAGCACCTCTGAAGAGCTGTCCAACACACAGAAACACAAGCTACTCGCTCAGCGTCACCCATGTTTTCTATGATATGGTCAATAAATGACATTCTTCGGCGGTTGCTGTGCAGCTGGGGCGGTAAATCTGACACGCGTCTGAAGAAAGGAGGCAGGTGCGAATTTGACACCGCATCCGGTGTGAATGCACCACAACAGCTCCTCACACCCCCAAGACAACTAACAAAAATGGCGAGCCATATCAGAGCTGTCCAGTTGTCTAGTCTTGAGGTAGATGCCAGGCGTGGAAAACAAAGACGTAAACGGATCTAGGAGCAGCAAGCTCGTGTATTTTCTAGGTCAGAAATTAGCACTTTTCCAAAACACATCTTTTGTCTGCTCCTAATTCATAACATTTCAAATAAATTAATACTTCGCAATGGAATTTTGAGCTTTCTTGATACGAGTTTGTATAATAAATATTTCAACAGATGTTAATATTAAATAGAAAAATCTTATTTTTTAAATGTGTTTTCATAAGAAAAGAACTTCCAGTTGAAGAAAACATCCAAATAATGACTTCACTGTTTTCTTAAAGGTTTGTAAACGACAGGATTAACTTTGTACTGAAGCCCCGTGTTTATTTACACATACTCATAATGAATTAGTTATGACAGATTATATTTATACATTTAAATTAAACTTTTGAGTATGTAACTCTACTGTTCCATACTTCAAGTCATCTCTTATAGTTTTTACAAACAAAATAAACGTGAATGAAGCAAAATAACATTTCATTATGATAGTGTAGCGGTTATTTTGATGAATTTACCTATTTTTGTTGTTGTTTTGTTCTTGTAGCGTCAAACTCTTGATCATCGAATACTTTCCTTTATTTTGAAGGTGAAAGTGTTTTGATGCTGTCCCAGCATCCTCTCTGACCTGCTGCAGCACTCGCACGTGCCTCTTTCTTAAAGCAGGAAATGCAGTTCGCGGAATCCAAAAGCAACATTTTCAAATGTTAAACAAAAACTGTTTGAGGGCTTAAAAAGAGGCGGTTCGCTGGGAGAATCTTAGCCAACATCTTGGACATCTCCCCGCCGGATCCAGCAGACTTTGCTTGTAGCTACAGCGGTTGTTAGCGCTGTTTTAGGGCGTGGATCCTCAGCGAACGGCTCCGTTTTCACAGGGGAGTTCGGCTCGTGTTGGGACTGATGAGAGGCTAACCAGCTAGTTAGCAACTTGGATAGCTAACTGACCAACATGGACTAGCTTAGCTAAGCGCTCCAGTGAACGTTCGCCCACGAACGCGCACGAGGCACGCTTTTCAACACCTAGAGCCCTCTATTTATTAAAGACAAACACGTTAGGCATAAATGGGATTCTTTTTTTAAATACCCTGGTTGGGGAAATCTCCGCCATTTTGTCTTCTCTCGCCCCACAAATCCCTGCTTTACCTGCGTCTCCGAGCCCCTCGCGCAGGCAGACGGAGGGGGAACGAGGGGGGAAGCGTTCTGCACTGAGCGCCGTCTCTCACACAACCTTACCGTCGTATCGCTCCGCCTGCTCGGCGAGCTTCGCCTGGTAAACGAGGTTGTCCCGGTCCGCCATGGTGCTCGCGAAGTGGGGCTTCCCGCTGAAAAAGGGAGGATTATCGGCTGATCGGCGATTCCTGGTGGATCAGCAGCAACCGCACTACCGCTCCGCTGAGCCGAAGAGCCGCCGGTAACGCAGGCGTAAAGATGGCGCCGCGGCTCCATCCGGGAAACCCACGCAGCGCCCCCTGTGGCTGACCGACACACCAGCAGGTTGACGTTCAAGCAACTCCTCCGTAAAGAGGGATTTTCTAATTCTGCTTCCGAAGAAGAAATTCCACGATCAAAGAAGAAGTCAAATTTCATCAATTCCCCAATCAATCCAAAAAAACTAAAGAAGTACATTTAAAAATAATAAATGATGTATGTATCCTTGTAAAGAACTATGAAGATTTGGATTTGAAGAAAATCATTGTCTTTTTGTGCTTATAACCAGAGCTGCCAGCTTTTCATAAAAGCCTGGAGTGAGACTAGTGAGAAAATCATTGCAAACTCTGATCCCCTTGTAGTAATGGCTTATGGCCTCTTTGAGGCTTTGAGAATTTTAGAGGATTGCTATTTGCAATATGGCTCAATGCCTGTTATTTTAACTGTCATTATGATGATCAAGCTCCATATCAGGCCAAGTTCTTCCTGGTTTTGTTTTTTTTTTTAACCCACTTTACATTTGAATTCAATCACCCTTTTTCTGAGTTCCAGACTTTGCCATGTTGGAAGAAGACAATATTAATAAGCAGTGATTGGTCCGAGTCGGTCTGCATCAACAGTTCTATGGCAACCACTCTCACCAATCAGGAGTGAGCTTATACGAAAGCCACACCCCTTCCAAGCGGGCTTGGGGGAATCTTACAATCAAACGTTATGAACAATTGACAACAGACCACCTACTTTTATTGAGGCATCTGATTGGTCAGTTTATAACTGGAATGACTTGAACTAAAAAAAAAAACCTTGAAAAAAAAAAAGGATTATCCAGATGTTAAAATGTATCAGAGCACCATAAAGCACCATAACAGAACTACAGTATGTATCAACGTTGTTTAAAGTGGGTTTTAAAAGACAAAAACAAAATCTAAACACTGAAAAAAATTATGGTAGAACTTTTTTACGTTTAGATGTTGGTAGACAGGACATAATATTAACCATGTGTTTTTTGGTTCCTATTTTAGCACAGAAATTTTCCATTTCACTGCTGTCTCACAGTTTATGAATCGTGGATATCAAGCCTCGGTTTGGGTTGTCTCTGCATGTGTCACCGTGCTTCTTCCAAAACTGACAACTAATGAATGAATCGCCCTCTGTGCATCTCTTAAACGGTTACCTTTGTGATGCTCTCAGGGCTGTGTGATTGAACGGAACACATTAGTTGAAACCTTATCACAACAAGGGCGGACTTACCATTAGGAGAAGGTAGGCGACTGCCTGGGCTCCCAACACTATGGGGCCCTGAAGAGTGAACACTAAGACACTACAACATTAAAAGTGTCTAAAATAAATTGTACGGACATTATTATTTAACTGTCATTAAAAATAGCTACCCCAAATCACTGAAGACTGATCATATGTTCATATATAATTTGTTTATGAATGGATAAACTTTTTTGGGAGGATTTTTACTGTTGGTTTTGCACAAAATAGGGAAACACCAAATATTTCTGGAGTAACCTCTAGTAAAAAGTTATTTGGTTTAATTTTTCATGTTTTATTAACACATAAAAATTATATTGACAATAACAGGTTTTAAAAAACAAATCACTCTGATGGGTTTCACAAAGACACAGAACCTCACACACAAAAACAGAAATGAACTTGATGTTAAAAAACGATGCCAGAAGTCCAGCTCGGATAAAACCACACAAGAGTAAAGAAGGATTTGGTTAGTTTTAGCTGAAAAGCACACATTTTATTTTTTATTTGCAGGCTTTGTTTGTTTTGTTCTGCACCATGTTCATATTTGTATGATTTTGACAGGATATTTTTTGTGGAGCGCAAAATATTCTGGGATATTTATATGTTTTTTTAAATATATAGTGACATAAAAGTAGAGAAATTGTATTTTTACTTGAACATTTAGGCCTACTTAATTTCTAACTTGTATAATTTTGACAGAATATATTTTTATGGAGAGCAAAATATTGAACGTTATTTAAGGTTTAGGTTGATTTATTCTGGAATAAAATTCTTGTCTGCTTTCATTCATATTTATGTTTTAAAAAGTTACAATTTAACAATTTTAAAGTTCTAAAAATGTAGTTTTTAGTGAGCTCAATAAATGTTTATCCTTTTCGGCCCTCAACATAAAGTGTGTTTTGGATTTTGGCCCCCTGTGTGACTGAGTTTGACATCCCTGTCCTAATCGGTTTTGAAAATAATACCACAGAAGTCCACCAGGGGACGCTTCTCATGAGCATGACAGTGAAGTGTAGGGATGAGGTACGGCATTCCCAAATCCAAATCCATTTTAATTCCATCACATCGTATCGTGAGTTACCCTGAGTTTCTCAGCCCTACTAGGTATGAAGGACGTGGAGTTTTGAATGGAACTTTTATGAGCCCCTACCAGGGGGCCATTGGAATGAGAGGCATGGACTTTTGAAGGGCCATTTGATTATGAGCCTCTACAAGGTGGGCCTATGGTATTAGATTAAATTAAATGATAAATTAGATTAAATGATCTCTGTAAAACACAAGGGAACAATGAGACGATGTTCCTCTTTGCTATGCTTCAAACATATTGTATAAAAATAAATGCCATACTTCTGGACAAAAGACTTTAGCGTAAAAGTCTCTTTATCTTCTTTTAACTCTAGAACGTCTAAATACAGATGTCTTGTTCAGCATCGGTCATCCATTCATTATTACTTCATGTTTTGAATAAAAGTTCAACTAGAAATCATTTTTAAGGAGATTACATCCGCCATGTTTGCAGTCAGCCAAAGCAAAACATAAGAACGGGCTCTTTTTGAATAAACTTTATTAGTAAAAAATGGAAAAACAAACGTAACTCACGAGCGCCCCCTCTGTTGAGACAGTGGTACTGCATGCCTTTCCTACTGTCTTTTCAAGGCGGTTTTTATGTCACATTTTAACACTAAATAAATGATAGACAAACATGACAAACATTGAATATTAATTGGAAAGCGATGACATGCAAACAAATTGTGCACAATGAACATTAAAAAAAAAAACATTTTAGATTTAGACCTTGAAGAAATGACGTATTTGGATTGAAGTTGCTTTGCCAAATCTTGCCGTTGCTATAGCAACCCCGAGCTACCCGCTGGTCTCGCCCCTGATATTTACTCTCGTAGTTTGTATATTTTCTGTACATTAGTTGTTTTAAGATTGTAAACCTTGTAATACATAATACAAACAATAAAATAAAAATACTTTTTAAAAATCAGCTCTCAGTAGCATCTCAGTTATGTTTTTTTCTCCACAACAGAGAGCTTCTCCCGACTGGATTACAGTGCCGAAAAATTAAGGAACGTCGACTAAATGCAGCATTGTGTAATCATATATTGTTTTCATTCCAGACAATGAAAATCTTAACAATACGTGATAGAATGACAGACACATGGCGTGGAGTCTTTCTGATCGTTTTTCATTTCTCATGTATTGTCGACAGGAAAAGAGAAGTGAGCACGTTTTCCTCTGAGGAGATGTCACAGTCTGCTGCTGACAGTTAGCAGATAAGAACATGTCTGTGTTAACAGACTTGATAAAGAGTCAGTATGTGGGGCTGAATCCTCATAACTTGGGGAGTAAACTGGTGTCAAATGTAGCCGAAGAAGAAAACATTTGTAGTCCATTTGTAGTCCAGTGCAGCATCGTGCAGTCCTGATCCTTAATATTTGCTTTATTTGTTTTTTTAAAACATTAAAGTAAACCTTTTCATTATTTTAAGATTGTCATTGTTATAAACATTTTAAGAAGTTATTGTTAACATCTAAGGACAGCTACTTTTTGGATTTTGATACGGAGCCTCTACCAGGTGGACCGAGGTATGGTGGAGGTGTACCTTGGATGGGCCCTCTTATCATCAGCCCCTATCCCTTGGTATGAAGGTCATATGCTGTCCACAGTTTTATCTCGTTTCCTTTTAGGGTTGGATGCTTTGGCGAAGCGTGTCAGGCGATGATGGCGGAGTCTGGTTTGTATGCATGTTACTGAGAAGGCTGTTCGGTTTTGATTGTGACAAATGACAAATTATGGTAGTAAATCTAAATCAAATTGCAAAAATGTCAAAGAGGTGATGTAACACTGGACGGATCAGGTAGCTGTTACAGATAGGGTAGCGACACTCCCCTTGGCATCAACACATTTGCTGCTGACCGGCCGGTCTCTCATAGGTGACTCCTCCAATACTCCGTTATCCGACATTTTTATTGATTTTCTCCAACTTTAAGTTCAAAGATTTTTATTTTCTGTTGTTTTTTTTTTGACAATTTTAACAGAACAAAAGTTTTAAGATTACATTTGAAATTAGGATTTCTTTAAAGGGCCCACACGTAGAACATGATGTAGAACATCCGCTGGGTGGGTCACGACCTTCCTGCTCCGCTCCGATGCATCCCCTCGTAGACGACTAGATTCACGTACGTCTTTGTTTTCCTCGTCTGAGCTGGAATCTGGATCAAAACTGTACGGATGGATAGTGCCAACATTGCTCGCCATGTAATGTATTTTAGGAAAATGTTAAACACCATTCTGTAAGGATGTTTTATTCCTTTTTATGCATAAATATTATAAAACCTTTAACTGTGCAACAGTAAATAGAATTAGAAATCCTTGGATTTGTTCTAAACTATTGACCAGGTATATTAACAGATTACATTCCAAGTTAAGCAATGAATCAAAGTTAAATTCATGAAATTGTCATGAAAAAGGTGGTTTTCATGATGGGGTTTGCGTGACACAGTACAAAAAAAAAGTAAAAAAGAAAGTGACATGACGAGTTTTTACCTGGTTATTTGGAGAAAATACGGTGCATTTCTGTGGCTGCTGAAGGGAATCTGACAGCTCTCATTGTAAATAACTGTTTCACAAATACAACAAGCTCCAACAGTGAGTGGAAGGACTGCAGAACAAACCAGAGAAAGGACGACAACTTTTTTGGGACACAAAAACCATTTAAAGATCTTTTTCTGGCCAATCATTAAATAAAGATTATCGTTTGATTCTGAATTTCTCCTTGAACTTTAAACTGCATTTCTATCTTTCTCGTTACAAGTGTTACAGTTTAGAAAAACATTCAGATTAGAAATTACACCAGATTTAATGCTTAATACAACCACTTTAGATCACATCAAACACAAGTCTTCAAACGCCGTCACTGAGAGATATTGCATGGTTTTAATTAATACAGTATATACAGTGCTGTACAGACTGTATGAGGCTCACAAATTTTATATGCATACTATTGTAATAAAATATGACATTAATGTAAAGTACAAAAATATTGTCTTTCATTTGAGACTCAATAAGGGAAAAAAGGGAAATTTTTAACAATTTTACATAATGTAAACTTAGAAGAGTTGGACTTTGGAGTATTGAAGGCAATAAAGATTTTAAATGTGTAAACTAGAGGAGATCTGCTAACTGAAACATGAAATGTGCCTTTACTGCATCTTTATTGGACACAGATGGTGATAAAACATTATTTTTAGTTCAGATTGATCCATGACTGATGAATCCAGAAAGATGCACATCTCATCTCATTCGGTTCATCCCTCTCACTTAGAATGAGGCTACATTTGGATTTTCAGTGTTATTTTCTAATAAAATGATATACTAAGAGTGGAAACAGCTTAGTGGACCCAGTGACCAACAGAACACACATCCACCCATCTCCAGCTGTATAAGGAATTTGTTAAAAAATGTTCTTTGTTTTAATTCGTTACCACTGACTGACATGATTTAGAAACAAAACAACAGTTTAACCCACAGAAACCAGAATCTAGATAACAAACCGGTTGAAAGTCATCTGAAAGGAGATAAAAACGTCAACACCTTTTTGACATCGAGTGAATCTAATCGCCTGGAAGGTGCTCGTTAGGAGACAAAATTAACCTGATCGGGGAACTAAATAAACCCGATAAACACATTTT
Source organism: Adrianichthys oophorus (assembly GCA_036245035.1). Taxonomy (NCBI): domain Eukaryota; kingdom Metazoa; phylum Chordata; class Actinopteri; order Beloniformes; family Adrianichthyidae; genus Adrianichthys; species Adrianichthys oophorus. The sequence continues at coordinate 23,614,254 of BSAI01000201.1, read as the reverse complement.
CTGTCATTTTTTCCTTCTCCTAATGCTCAGCGCTCATGACTGTTACTCTGGTTTCTCCGTCAGTGTTCACACTGTTACCAAACTGCACCAGAGTTCGGTTCGCTCCCGAGGGTCTCCTGGCACGGTTCGATAACAGTGTGAACACAAACCAGACCGCCCAGCATCACAAATCTAAAGATGTCTAACTATGAAAATGAGGTGACGAAGACACCTGTGAACATGTGATCATCAGAGGACTGAAGGCTCAAATGAGCAGCTGCATTCTCCAGATAATTATGTCGACTGAACTTGAAGAAATCAGATTCTCATGAAGGAGTCTTGTTTTTGTGACATTCTTTTAAACAGAATCCACACAACTGTTGTGAAAGTGATGCTATGAGGGTTTGAAAAAGCATCTGAAGCTCAATCAGTGAGAGTTACTTAAGACAACGTTATAAAGAAAGACGCATCCAATGACATTAGCATGTAAGAGTCTTGATAACTGTTTTTAAATGATCATAACAGCTCATGGAAGACAAAAAATCTAAAACAATATAAAACCTTTGAGGACTTTTGCATGAAGATTTGATTCCTATTGTCTCAAATCCACAACAAAGAGAGAATTTCATCCTTGGATGTCTACCAGTTTTTGGCCTTCAAAAAAAATGTGTTTTTAGTGAGTTTCAAAAACCTTTTTAAAGGATCAGTAGAGTTTGCTCAAAGGCTCACGGTCGTTCTTTGAGGAACTTCACAGAATGATGACAGTTGATGTGGAGAAAAACAAAACTTGGTAAAACTTTTGATACGTTGCATCAATACTGGGTTTGAAGTTTGTAAACAAGGGTTTGAGCGACCAGCTCCAGAAATGACCCGTTAGAAAAAGTCAGTTTGTCGTTCATGCTTTTGGCTGGGCAGCTTTGACCTGCGCTGGTCTGTATGAGTCACATTGATTTATTTAAAATCAGTGTTAAATTCTGAAGGCAGAAAAGTCAGTTTTGAGGCCAAAATGTTGGTTTTTTTTCTCCTTTAAATAAAATAATTTTTACACCTTAATGTCAAGCAGTCCAATTATCCAAGAGTATTTCAGGCTTTTAAAGGTCTGGAAAAAACATCAATTTTAGTCCAATGAAGCAACACTGACGTGTATTTACTGCGTCCACCACCCGCTTCCCATTTCCAGCTGAAATAAAGCTGGAGTGAGGCTGAACGAAAGCACACGGGCGAACTCTCTCCAGTGGCTGCAGTCCAACAACCATCCAGTCCCTTAAGCAGCCCCTGTTCAGGCAGAGCGCGTCAGAACCGGACTCTGGAGGAAAAGCTGGTCCAGACGGAACAAACAGCAGCTCTGGAATCACAGTAAGTCTTTGTTTCCTGGAAGGAGGCAGCAGAGCAGCCATGAGGGTGCAGGACTCCTGCCGGACGAGCCTCACCAGAGCAACACTAATAAATACTAAGCATTAAAGAAAAGTTGTGATCTATTTGAGTAAATACGGAGCAAGTGTCAGGTTTAGGCGGCTTTAGTCAAGCCCACAGTGACAGTGTGTGATACCAGTTTAGTGGAAATGCCCAACGGGAGTCCATCAACAGGTCTGGAGCTGCAGGGTCAGCTCGTAAGTTCATGAAGGCGCGCTCGGATCCACCGATCCTCTCCAAGCACAAAACCAGAGAAGAGGAGCAGCCTCTCTCAGCTCTCGTCATCAGGGTGGTGCTGTTCCAGCAGGCGGACGTGGGTGAAGGGGAAGTGGCCTTGTTTCCCTTTGCACTCCCCCTCCCACTGGCCGTTCACATTGATCTTGGTCACCTTCACCATGTCCCCCACCTGCCAAACACAGCACAAGTCACTCTTTGGATCAACGCATAGAACGGTTCAGAGGATGTGATGATCAGTGCAGCAAAAAGCAAACGCTGTCTGGAGGAGAGACGTTACAGCACAGCAGCATTCTCTGATGACAGAGGCGGGTGATGAGTTGTTTTAGAGCGCTACGAGATGAGAATCTGTCATCCCGTCTGCATGCAGAATCATTCTGACTTCAGCACTGTCTGAAATCTCTGTTCATCTCGCATAAAAAGAAGTCTGTTCTTCAAGCTCCAGGCAGCGTTTTAGTAAAACAGCCAAAGGTTTGAAGCCAGAGTTAGACGAGAGTCAGGACTCTGTGTGAGACTGGATGTAAAGAAAACCGATTTCCCTACAAAGTACATTTAGGAAGATGAAGAAATGAAGCAGATGCTTTTAAAATCCAAATAAAGTTATTTTGATGTTTTCTGAATCCATCATGGCCTCCGTGATCAGGAAAGTTCAAAGCAGCTCCACTTTATTTTCATATCTGAGGGTGAAAAATGTGCAGCAGCTTTCTCAACAAACTCAAATCTTCAAACTAGCATTTTGGTAACAATCCTTCCGCTTTCCCCGCCTGTACTGTTAAGCTTTGTTCAAACTGAACGTGGTTTGTTTGGAAACAATAATAAAACGGTCCCTTAGTTTTGTTCTTATTTTTATCTGTTCCTTCCTCGGACAGCAATTCGTCAAACTGCGTCACAGAGAGACAGAAGTACCGCTAAAAGCGCCGTCATTCAGACACAGTGCGTGCAGTAGACCTCACCGTGGCGGGAGAGTCTCTGAATGACCTCATGAACCCGGAGCTGGAGACGTGATTCCTGACACTTTTGTAAAGGTCTGATCTCTAGACATCATCCGTGTCCTCCGTTTAGTGATGAGCTTAAAATCTCTTAATGTTAGCTCCTCCTACAAGCGACGGGAGAATCAAGCTTAAAGGAGTTTTTGTTTTTCATTCGAACTGTTAAATAAAATGTGATCATTGTCATTTGGAATCTTTCTTTTTTAATTGAAGGAAATGCCAGAAGGTTGAATACTCTGAACCAAGGCGAGATCTCATGTCCATTACAGTTTTCCATAGATGGAAAAAGGACATTTTGCAGCGGTTGCCACGGTAACTATGGGGTCAAATCAGGATTGAAAAACCAGATTAAAATACTGAAAGAAAAAAAACATTGTAAACTTGACGTAAATTATAAAAAATTTAAATAATTGTAAATTTAAAAAATAGACGTTTCAAATTTGAATTCTGAAAACTTATGTTTATATATAAACCCAGATCTATTACCAAATAATTTTTTTTTATTTTGTAACAGCTGTTGTGTATTTTCAAATTTCTTTTGGTTTTGTTTTCAGTGCTAAGTTTGGGGGCGGGGCTTTGAGCCTACTGGCCACCAGGAAATGATTGGCGTTGGGTGATGGAGGTTATAGGGACATAGTTTCCACTTCGAAACAATGCCTTTGTCATCCTTACTCTGGAAAGTCCAAACCTCTGTGTAAAATTAGGATCAACTAAAAAATAAAAGTCTAAATTAAAACTGTAACTTGAGGACTGAAAGCAAAGATGAAAACAAAACAGCAGCTCTTACTAATATTTGTATCATTTGGCCACAGTTTTACGTTCATATATTTTCATTCAAGTTTTAGTATTTCTTTACTTTAAGTCTATTTTTAGATTGACTTTAATCTGATCCTGATTTGACCTCACATGTTTCAGAGTTACAGTCAGAACTTTAGCCTGATTCTGTTAAGCTTCTACACATTTACACCTTCATTGAACTTCAGACAGAAAACAGTTTAAATTGAAACCAAAGCTTATTCTAACTTGGTGTAAAGCGTGTATATTATTGCAGAACGAGGAGCCATGACAAACCAGGAAGCGTCAGTCATCTAACCTCTGCACTTGTTTGCATTTCACTCAGTCATCTGTGTGAGAAAACCGAACGCCTCGTTTCACGCAGCTCCAGTGGAAACGAACATATTATGCAACGCTCACAATTAACCCACTGAGCAACACTGGCAACATGAAGAAAGGCCATTGTGAAGGATCTGAGACGACCTCTGTGCACAGAACCGTCTCCCCACTGTCAGCGTCCTCATGGGTCCCGTCAGCCCCACATGCGTGACTGAGCCATTATGACAAGCAGGCCGGGGGAGGGCGCCTCAGCCCCACAGTGAAGCAGTAGGACAGGAAATAAGTGGAATTTCTACCTCCAGTGCAAGCGCGGTCTTGTCATAAGCGTTCGGCACCCTCTTCTGAATGGCTCTTGCATAGACAGGCCCGTTCTGCAGATTGGGCAGCTGAGTGTTGACCACGGGTTGAGCATACTGGCCCGGCTCCCCCAGAGGGTTTCCTTGAGGGCTCCCTAATCCCTCAGAGCCACCCATGGGCCCACCCTGTCCCGGCGCCACGCCCGGGGTGCCCGGACCAGCAGCAGTGGGCGAGGCAGGCCGGTATTTCTCCACGTAAGGCACTGGGATCATCCCGATTTGGCCCTCCTGGTTAGCAGCGTTCCACCACTGCTCCTCGGGTTTTTCCAGCACACGAAGGATGTCGCCCTTATGAAAAGGGAGGTCCTCCTCGTCATTACCGGGGAAGTCGAACAACGCCCGCACAAACTCCTCCTCCACCTGCTGAGGGGCGCCGGCACACGAGCTGTTGGAGCTGGCGTTTCGGGCCTTGCTCACAGGCTCTATGAGAGTGGTGGTGTCCAGGTAGTGGATCTTGTAAAACTCCAGCAGAGCTGGCAGTGCCTCAAACTCCTGATCCCCGATCCGAAACCAAGGAGGAGCCAGACCTAATGGAGAAGAGACACAATCTTTACCTGATCTCTCTACTATGAATTGACATTATTGATCTGATTAACATCACAAACCAGAAAATCACAGAACAATAAAATACTTAGAGAAAAACGTATTTGATGACATTTCATATTAGAGCACCTTCACTTCCACTTTACCACTGAACATTAAGAGTGTTTTATTTTGAAATGTATTTTTAAACATTACGACTCCCCACATTTGTAAACTCGTATACACACAAATGAAAAATTTTTAAATTTCTTCTAAATGATTTTCAGTTTAGTTTGTTTGAAAATAATATTTGTTCCCGTTTTTGTTTTATTTTAAAAGTTAAAAAGCCTAATAAGAGGCAGCGGGCAGACCCGCGTGGATCACCCGCATTCCTAACACGCCAATCCAAGCAGTCATGGCCCAGATGTGACACCGGAACCAACCGGATCCATTATGATCCCGCCCAATTCCGAACCACACTGGCTGGATCTTCGGCTAAATTCGGGCTTTCCCGTTTGGAGAGCAAGGAGCAAGCTAGCAGAAGTTCCCCTGAACTTTGAGAATTCTGTGAACGAAAACCGCTCGAAATGTTTCTAAACCCGCCTAGAACCGGCGAACCTTACCTGGACCAGACTGCCGGTTGTTGCTGACGCTGTTGATGATGTAATGAGACACTTTGGAGTTCTCCGAAACAGACAGCACGTAGTCGCCGGGACTGGTGATCGAGTCCCGGACCAGGAAGACGCCGTGTCTCTGTCCCTGTAAAAAAGAGACCGCGTCCTGGCGGCTCAGCCGTCCCCAGTACCAGCTCCCGCGGTCCTCCGCGTCAAAATTCCCGGCCATGGCAGTGAAATCTCGTCCGAGGCTTCAGGCCTTCCCCTTCGCCTCTCCCGACCCGCAACTCATACAAAACTTTCTCCGCCTGTCGCCGCTGGAAAAACCCTCAACAAAAAAAGCGGCGACTTTACAGACTCCCACGAGGACTAACGCAGGCGGAGCCGCCACCGCACCCTCAGGAAGTGCTACCTGCCGGTAAAAGGTTCAAATCTCAACAACAAATCAAAACTAACGAGCAACTGGGAACTCCGGGACTGAAATGGCGGATCTGGGGAAAAGTTGACCCCATCTACCGGAAGGGATGCCAGGTCACTGGGAGGCGTTGCATTCACAGCCCCTAAAAAAACGTGGGATTTATAAGCACTCCAAGTTTGATTTAGCTGTAAACCAGTCCTGACTGCAGCGCTTCTTTTTCTTCTAATTCCTGATTTTTTTCCAGAGAATATTTCAATCCCAAATCAGAGAAAACAGAACTTTTCTTTCTTTACAAATACCCACGAATCTACGTATTTATTAAACTCAACGCCTTTTCTTCTTATTGTTAAAAACACAATAAAAAAAATCCCATATTTTACTTAAATAAAGCAACATTTTAAAAGTGTGGACTGCACTCCATAGTTTGTAAATCTATTGGTTTTTTTAAAGAAACTCAGAGGAGATTTACTAATAATAATGAATTACTAATTTTAGATTTTGATTAAAACATGTATTTAATTTTTATGCCAAAAAAACCCTCAGTACTGTTTTTATCTAATTTAATTTATCTTTTAATTTAGTGATAAATTAAAGAACTAGACCAACTAGACTTTTAATTCATCTTTGAAAATGATGACTTTAAGGTGTAACAGCTATTTTAATTTAGTAAAGTCAGTGTGCTGCATTTGTGCATTAAAAACAAATTCAGATCTCAGCATGGCATTGTTTTTTGCTTTAAAGTTTTCAATTTATGTTGGAAATGTTTGGTGATTTAAAAAAAAAATCAGATTTGAGCTCAATTATGTTAATTTGGTTAAGCAAAGCTTTTTATGCCACTACTTCACATAGTGAGGTAGATGTCTCAGTAGTGTATACAGACTTGAAACGAGAAAATGACATTTCAAGATAGAATCATAAAAAATGAAAAGTGTCATAAGTATAAAACAGACTAAAGGGTGCTTTGTTTATAAAACAAACTAGTTTTAATCTTTTTTTTTTTTTTTTTACATATCTGTAGCTTATTGGGACATTTTCATCAGCAAACTCAAAATCTGTTTTTTTAAAAGGAGAAGATAAATCTTTATCTAAGAAAACAACAAAAGAACAAGGAAAACAGCCCAAAGCAATTAAATCTGGGATTCTGAAGTTCATTTTATTACATGTCATGGTTGAAAAGTAAAGAACTCATATTTGTTCTTGACAAATTCACTTGGGCTAATTGCACGATCCTACTCTGAGCTTATAAACAAGGTAAACAATGTTTAGAAATGACTTTTTTTCATAAACTATAAATTAAAGATCAGGAAGCATCTAGAAGTCTGAGATCTGAGACCTCAGGTTCCACCAGCAGATGGCAGTGTGCATTCTCTCTTTTATTTTGAAATTTGTTCAGCATTTTTACATGACGAATCTGTAAGAATGCTCATTTCAATGAAAAAAGTGAGGTGAAAAGTGTTTAAAAGCCATCCTCTGCTGAATCATAAACATACAAACGTGACCCAAAAGTTTTCATACTGTTTAAAAACGACACCCCCTTGTTTTTTTTTATTTCTCAAACGCACTTCACCACTGATTCCTCAGAAAAATAACAGCTTTTTTAAGAATCAGTCGTTCGCTTTAAAGGCTGAATGAAGTGTTGGGGGTGTTAGCGACACACACACACATCAGTGTCAAACTGATCAACTCTTGAGTGGACTCTAAAAATATTTGACGCCTAAAATAACCGCCCTTCACAGCCGACTCTGATGCAGAGCTACTCAAACTTCTTCAGGTGGTTGTAGAGGGACTGGACGTACGTGAACACACACATGGGGTCCGGCTTGTCCCCCATCTCCAGCATGTCGTCCACTTCGATCAGGCGCAGACAGTCGGCCTGCTCCCTAAAAACAGGAGCAAAACTTTTATTTTTAACTTTAGAGGCTCGTATTGACTTCCTGTCAAAGCCCCTCTGCGTTTGTAAGCACTCACTGGTTACCGCGGTAATATTAGCCGGCTTACTCTGCTGTGGTGAAGGCCAGCTCCAGGTTGTGTTTGCGGTTTGCAGGGTCCAGTGCGTTGTAATCGAACTCCAGAGGGAAGAAGGAGTGGACGAGCGCGCAGAAGGCCATCCCGTCGCTCCAGCTGGAGGAGAAGTTCTGGATGTCTATGCTCTGAAAGGTGAAAGCCTCGTTGTTGACTTATAAACATGACAAGCCGTGGAGGACGTATGTCTTTAAACTGGTTGGTGTTTTAACACAAGGATCGCAGATGCTTTAAAAGTGTGGGGAGGGCCAACAAGTCGACCTTTCAAAGGCGCTATTTCCCCAAACTTTGACCATTAATGGACAAACCCGTTCGTCTCCTCAACAGAATGTGATTATAAACTTTATTCCAGATAAAATACACAGAGCTTATTTCATTCAAATACATAGATATAATATTAGACCTGTTATGAGGAAACCAGACAAACAGAGTGTAGTTTGTCCTGCGGGTACTTAGGTATCACGTGCACACGCCGTGTGTGCAGGATTCATCAGTAAACGTCCAGTACGCGCACCTTACTAATGATTAGAGTGTGGTTTGAGGACACCGTACGACAGCATCACCTGTACATCATAAGCGCACTTCCTTACGAATACTTCATGATACCACACACACGACAATGGTACGTTCTATTGTCATGACGTCCTTTATGCTACGTACACACCGGGCGCGTTCAAGAATGCGCTGACAATGGGTTTCTGACTTAGCGCATAGCATTGCGCTAACCAATAGCAGCACATGGACTCACAGTTGGAAGAGGCGTGAAATGTTGAAGCGGTGCAAGTCCTGCTCCAGGTTTTTCCTTTCACAGCTCTATTCCGATACATAAAAGACTCGGTGTCGTGTAATTCCGGCTGGGCACAAACCAAAATGATTAACTTCTCCTTCATGATCAATTTCCCAAACAGTTTTAATTAAAAAAAACCCATCCACGCATCACTGCCAAATCCCAGTCCCTCACTGGTCAGAGTTCAACTGGTTGAAGTTTTAAAAGTAGCAGCGCGTTTTGTGCGCAGAGCCTGATAACAGTCTTGCCAAGCCATGCACCTGGTCAACCAAGGAAGCCCATACCATGAAGCTCCTCCCTCTGGAGCTTCTTATACACCAATATATCTGAGTCTAACAGTCAATCTGACCTTATACCCGATGGTTTTAGAGCGACACCATTCCAGGAGAATCTGTTTGATCCCGCTGGCGCTGGACACTCCGAAACTCTGGGAGCGCTTCAGTTTGGGTTTGGAATCCTTTGGCCTATGGAGAATGAAACAAAACATTTCTACCGTTTTTAAACGAAGAATGAATTGTGGTGGTGTGAAGAACGCCGTGTTTTTTGTTTTTTTTTTTTACTTTGTGGGGTCAGAGTTCATCCTTTCAAACAAAGCTCGTTTGGCCTGAGCCCCGTTGGATCGAGGAAGTGTTTGTGACTTCATCCCGTCTTCTGGTTTGTTTAATCTCCTGTTGAAACGGTTAAAAAAACCAAACTGAAGCACCAGGCTGAGGTTCATGCTGTTTGAGGACAAAGCTAGCCGGCTTAGTGAGAAGACACCTTACTTGTCCAGATTTGGTGAGAATCCAGATTTTATGATGGATTTGGATGGAAGTAATTTCTCTGTGAAGAAAAAAGAAGACCAGGGATAAGAAAATGGTCAAATGTGGAGAAGTTTCATTTTCTCTGGATCAGACCTGCAGACTGAGGAAAGCTCACGCTTCTTTTCAAACTGGGACTTGGCGTCTTGAGAACAGGGACTATTGATGAAAAGAAACAAAAAACATGAATTTTTACAGGCATCTGTGTGAAGACTAAAAAAAAAAAAAAGTCAATCCTTCAATAATGATAAAATCAACAGAGAAAAATGTTGGACTCACCTCGTTTGAAGGGATGTTCTCCGGGTTTTACCGATGGCTCCAGAGATGCTGAAAGGCTCGAAGGCTGAGTGACCGAAGCCGGCGAGCCGGATTCTGCGTTCAGCTTGGTCATGGCAGAAAGAGCCGAGTGGGACTTGGGTTCGTTTGTGTCTAAAGAAAAATCAAGCAAGTTCATCTGAGATACGGATCATGAACCTCAAGCTCGAACTGTAACCCAGAAGCATTTAGGAGGAAAGCCTCACACCTCGTCTGAACGCATACTCGCTTCGCTTCACGAGAGGCGATTCTCGTGGTGACGGGTTAGGGGCTGACGCAGGAAGCGGGCTGGGTTTAGACGCTGCAGGAACCTCCGAGCTGCTTTTGGTTGCAACTGAGAGGCAGAAAGGAGGTAAAGCCGGGACGGCAGCTTCTGATGACCTCTGATCGCTCCTGGACTCGACCGGTTGAGACGCTGCTGCAGATGAAGATGAGAGCGGAGAAGACGGAGGAGAATGGAACAGACTATGAACCCAGCGTCATGTTGGTCACTGATCTGTTATTCCAATCAAACTTGATTTATAAAGGACTTTTCATATCACAGCAACACAAAGTGAAATGATAAAACCCTCAGAATGTCTCCAACACGATGGAACATAAAATGACACATGAATAAAACTTTTTAGCCAGCCCAATATCTCTGGAAAAAGATGTGTTTGTGTTTATTATGATCCAATTTTTATTGGTCTAATTACATTTGAAAAAGATTCAATGCTGATTAAAAACACCTCCAAGACCTGATTGACCTCTGACCCGACCAGACATACGGTAACATTAGTTCAAATATTGGATCTTTCTTTCTTTATTCATAGATTTTGTGTCAAATACATACATGTATTTATATTTTTATGTGTTTCTTTTTAACATCCAAGATTTTCTCTTTGCGATTTTGTAAATTCCTTTGGTCTTCTGTTTCAAACCAAAGCTTGTAAACAAAACCGCATGACTAAAGATCTCCTTATTCACTGGCTGGGGATTATTTTAATTTTAGTTTACAGCATAATTTAGAGTTTAGGAGTTTTATTTTCACAACTGTCCCTTTTTATTCTGTGTTGTATCAAGAGATCTCAACCTGTTGGTTGCTGATCCTCTCCTGCCGCTTTGGGTGCCGATCCTGGAGACTGAACAGGCTTGTTAGCAAGTAAAACCTCTGGACTGAATTTGGTTATCATGGCAGTGACCGGGAGGTGTGGCTGTGGTTCATCAGCATCTGAAAAAAGGTTTGCAAACGTCACCAAAAACATCAGATCATTTGATCCAAACGTGAAACCGGGACTCCCAAACTGACCGGGTCTGACGGCCGTCTCCACGGCAGCAGGCTCTGGGCTGGGCTTGGTGAATGCCGTCACAGGTTGGTGGGACTGAGGGGGGGCCTCAGCAGGTTGGGTTACACCGCAGTTTACTGGTGTGTGTTCTAAGAGCCAGACCAGAAGCATGAGTCATCCTGTCAGGAACCTTGTTTGACGCTGGAGGAGCAGCTGCTCACCTTGCTGTTGGGGGTTTTCTTCTACGGTTGCGGCTCCATGTGGGCCGTTTTTCTCTCCTTTTGCATCAGTGCCCTGCATATAAAAGAATAAAAAAATTCTGCTTTCATTACGTCTGTTTTCATCTCGAGGTAAAGTCTGACAGATCTGCAAAGGGCTGCAGGGAGGTTGAGGTGCATCAATCATCTTCATTCAAACCTCTTTGGAGGATTTTCTTGAGTTTTTATTCTCATTGGAAAGACTAAGCATACTACTAAATATGTACAACTATACTAAGATACGAGTTATTGAACTCTTCAATAGTACTTTTGTGCATAACTGTTGTTTTTGTTCTCTAATTTAGATTTAATATTCCAAATAAAGACTTTAGGAAGTCTATCATCCAACCAATGCAGAGCTTGTAGAATTTATTCAGCTAACTGCTTATTGGGGTTCCTAGAAATAGCAAAACTCTTCTATCATTTAAGTCATCACCAATTCAGTGCTCCAGTGTTTGGAATTTAGGGTGTAGCACCAACATCAAACCATAGGCGTCAGGGCTGTTGCCCTTCAACCCTTTAACGTTGGAGATGTCGCTGGCGACATCAAAATAATAACACGAGTCCTTTGAACCGCTGTAACCCATCGCCCATTTACACAATGAACGTGATTTCAGCGGCCCGCTGATACGGAGGAAAGCGGCTTTGCACCGCGTGGTTTCCTCTGTATCAGAATACAAGTATGAGGAGGTTTGATTCCACTTCGTTTGTTTGTGCTGTAGCTGGTCACAAACACCGGTAAACATGACCGTCTTTTCCGTTTGCTTTTCAGACTCCTCAAACTGCTGGGCTGTGGTTGCTTCCTGCGTGTTTCTGCTTACTTCCCTGCAGGTGGGACGTTCAGGTCTTAGCAGCTGACGGCGTTTCTGACAGCTGCGGCCGTCAAACCCAGTTTCCCACCAAAGGCTATTTTAGACGCTGTGATTGGCCCCCTTTGCAGGAGTTTCCGCAGCACTCTTCTTACGTCCCAATATAGACCCACATAGATGCTGTGGAAATCAGTGAGTTGGCCTGACTAATCCAAACAATTCCTAAGTATATCAGCAGCCCCACCCCACCTCAAAGTGCTTTCTGGAGCGATGACAGTCCGTTTGTCCGCCAGCCCATCATGACAAAGATTATCACCATGGGGATGTGAGGGCTCGAAAGTAGCTGCTGCTGCAGGGCATCGCAGTCTGGCTGTCTGACCCGCTAATCCCCGCAACCTTTAGCTAACGCTTACCTACGCATCACTTTAGAAACACACAAACACATCGGTTGGATTCCACATGACCCAAAGGCGAGGCCGTCCTATGAAGCGATAAAAGCATTGATCTTAAAGCTAAAGTCAAGCTAAAGTTTTATTCTAACCTGCTTGAAAACATTAAAAAATAATATGAAAAAACGTGTCGTAATTTCAAAAATATTGAAAGTTTCCAATTACCAAAATCCTGCTTAAGACTAAAATTTACAAATATTTTTAATGGAAAAATGTTTTGTTTAGTGCACCTTCCTTTATCACTTTTTTATCTGAAAAATGAAAAACAAATTTTCCTGGTAAAACACAAGGATACAAAAAGAGAGATATTTAGATTTTTATTTTGAAAAGACAGTAATACTAACAATTTTACTACACTGTAGTAAAAAATACTCATTTTCAACCAAGAATGCCTAAACTATTGATGTTCATTGAATTGGAAAAAGAACATTTGAAGGCCAAAAGTAATTTTTCAGAACTTTCTAATGCGGCAGCAGCATTTCAAGCTGACCTTCATAAAAAGATGTGCATTTTGAAGAAACATTAGAGAAAAAGGCTGCATTCACAAAGCACACACAACAAACAAACAAACAGATGCACAACAACTAATATGAGCAGCAGTTTGAGTATCAACATGAATAGTAACAAACAAAGAACTGCAGTTTAAAAAAAGAGTACAGGCTTAAACAGCAACGTCACTTTTTCTGCAACGATTGGGAATGTGACGCTCCATGTTTTGGTGAAATAAGTACATTTTACAGCTTTTGTGTGTTCCTTAACTTCTGTTTATACCTGCGCTTGCTTCTTCTGAACAGCAGAACCCTTGTTTCATTATGTAAAGTAAAAACTTCGTTTTTTCAAAGATATTACTTCAAATAAGATGGATTTAAGTTCAAAAGACGCAACAAGAAAATCAAGATTTCCAGTCATCGTAACATTTTACTCAGTAGGGAGTTCGTTTGGCCTTAAATCAAGTGTACAAATATTTTTAACTGGACAAAAATACTTAAGAGATTTTTGTTTTTGCGGTGAAAGAATGTGAATCAAATGTGTTCAGACCATTGACATAAATAGAGATGGTGACGTCACCCACAGAAAATGCCTTCCCTCTGCTTCCAGCTCAGTCCGATTGTAAACAAACCAAAGCCACCTGAAACGGTGGGTCCGAGAGCGGTTCCTGGTCCCAGATCAGGGTCGTTCAGCTTCTCTGCTGGAAACCAAAACATTCGCAGATACGGTCGGAAATATGGACTTTTGTCATCTTAAATCTTCGGGCTAAATTGAATAGAAATGAAGGAAGTGAAAACGTGACAGAGCGTTTAAAGAGCTTCGGGGGTGGTGGTGGTGGTGGTGGGGGGGTCATGGACCAACACGGATTTGTTATGGAGGATTACAGGAGTAAACTTAGAAAACAGTTGAGAGAGAGTTATTCTTCTCTGCTGATGACAGGACATGCAAACAGATCAGACAGCTCTCTTATCACAGAGGGGCGCTCTCTGTTGCATGTCACCGTCGGGTGGGGGGGCAGATGGTTGAGAGAAGACCAGGTGACATCAGCGGACAGGAATGCGAGGGGCGAGTGTTTCAGGAGGACAGCTGGTCGCCTCTTTCAGGGTGTGGACGGACCGCTTTAATTGACAGACGCAATTCATTTTTCCATCGGGAGACTTGAGACTCGACGGGCCTGGGGGGCAAAATTCCAGAGCGATTAGGGGACATGGTTTTATTTAAAGACCCCCCCCATCAATGATGTGAACTCAACAGGAATGTTACTGCTCTGAACTTCTGCGCATTCTCCTCTGAATGGTTTCCGGTCATTGATTTTTTTTGGGTTGCATTTATTTAACATCAATAAACATGCCTTGCTCAAAGGCAGGCTCCAAAGAACCGCAGACGCAAAAATACATTTGCCCTTTTGGAGGGCTCGCTGCTGTTCGACGGATCAGCAGGAGTTAAAGATTTACTGCGGCGTCCCAGAATGAACGTCAGGTTCTTCAGCAGATCAGAACCCGATAGATGAGCTCGCTTGCCTGTTCCTCCACCGTTTCCACACAAAGTCAGGAGGATTTCAGATTCTAGTCTAAATTTGTCTGCGTAAAGTTCAGCCGGTTAGACAGAAAGAAGCAGCTGTAGGTGTAGATGGTGTCAAATTCTGATTTTTCATGGGTTTAAAACAAAAAAAGATCCAGACTCAAGGTGATGCTCAGCTTCGATGCTGCCATTAGCTCTTCTTTTTATTTAAAAACACAAATAAATCACTAATTTATAAAAAGGTTGACAATCAGTGGTATTAACATGTGAAGGGACAATTTTGGAGATCGCACAAGCCCACCTAGAGGTGAAAACAGTGGCTCCAGGTGGGGATTTGGACTTTCATTTATAGTTAATTCAGGTAACTTTTTAGAAAACCAAAAAATTGGGGTTATTTTATTGCATCCCTGCTTCGCCAAAAATATCCAATTCCCTCAGTGCTTCAGGAGGCCCGATCCTGGTAACAAGTGCTAACCGCTAATGCTAGTTACTGAGTAGTGCTATTTGAACAGTACTCAGTGGGCGGGATTTGTTTCATAAATGCAGATGAATCTTGCGGCCCAAAAAGCTCAGAGTGAACGTCAAACCCGATCACGTGCACCTGTGCAGGTGCTGTGGGCACTCCGGTCCATGGAGGGTCGTGGAGAGGAGTGGCTGTGTCTGGCAGTCCGTGGGACCACCTCATGGGACGTCATGAAAATGGAACATACGACACGCCGGCGTGTTCACGTCGAGCTGTCATCTGCAGCACGCGTGTAGACAAAGTGCAGGAACGTGTTCTCTTTACGGGTTCAGCGAACGTGGTATGACCCTGGTATTTGGTCAGGGCCCCTGTGTGCCCGTGCAGACAGTTGGGTAAAGACTTCAGCGCAGTCTGGTTATCTCAGTTTAATGATGCGGTCATCTGCTTTCACGTTCCATCATCTCACATGTTTCTACGCCTTCAACTGTTCTGTTCTGAACCGAAGCTTGTAAACAAAACCAGGACCAGGAAGCGCTTGGGTGTATTCAGACTGAGAATTTGTTCCGGATTATCGGGGAAACGGACTCTGGTGTCCAGTCTGAATACAGCCTAAGTTTTCCTGCTCTGCTCTGAAAAGTACAGAAAGTATTTCAGACTTCTTAATTTGATCCCATTAGAAAAAGAACCAAGTTAGTAAAACGTTATTGTTTCCAGGATGATTTGTTCCTGATCATTGGTTATATCCACCTCAAAGCTGCACTACACAACTCTATCAAAGAAGAAAACCTGGATACTTGCATTCATTTCTGTGTGCCTCTTTGCTCTCCATGGAGGAGGAGCCGGGGAGCTGGTGTGGGAGCCACCTCCTCCAGCAGGAGCAGCAGGGGCATTTCTTGACGGCTCTGAATGCGAGCAGGTGGCTTCTGCAGAGTTAACCAGACTGGTCTGTTCCTCCTTGCTCTGCCCATTTTCCACACTTTCCCTCTGAATCCTTTTCTCCTCGGGGAGGTTCCTCTGGAGAGCCTCCACCAGCTGGCTGAGGGCCTCCAGCTTGGCCCTGAGCTGCCGGTTCTCTGCCTGCAGCCTCGTCACAGCTGCAGCCAGGGGTCCGTTGGCGACGCTCAGCTCGTCGATCCTCTGATCAATGCTGCGCTTGAAGGCGTTCACGTCCACGTGCACCTCCCTCACAGCCGCCTGCAGAGTCACCTCAAACTGGGAAAGAGCTTTGCTCACCATCTCCTCCTGGTCTTTAGCTCCATCCATGGTTTCCTCTGACCGTTTTCCTCAGATTTGGAACTTTTAGAGACTCCTCCTCTTTAAAGTCCCATCAGGCTCCATGGACGGTGTCTCCAAAGCAAACCCTGGTCTCTTCTGGGCAAAGCAGGAGAACTTATTTTTAAATCATGGAAACTCACCCAGCGGCATCTTGGAAAAGAGCTTAGGCGGTCCAGAGGAGATCCTACTGACCTGCTGCTGCCGGCCTCGCTCACGGCGTCGCACCAGCTAAGTTGGTCTCCTGCGGGTGCAACAGGTTTGCTTCTGTATTTTGAGACATAAAGGGGGCGGGAAAGATCAAATGTGGAGGAGGAGCTAGAGTTATTCCAATGCTGTGACCTCTGTGCTGAAGCTGAACCCGGCGCAGTGGGATGGTCCATCATGACTGACCGGATTGGAGGAAGGATATGTGTTTTTCCGTCCCGCAGCCATCCTGGACTGAAGGACTTTTCAAAATTCTTCTCACTTTCCCGGCATTCCCTCAAAAACTGACCAAAACTTGAACACACCGTGAACCCCTCCCCTCCAAAAATGATGACATCACAGCGGGATAAACCATCTGCAGGGTCAAATGAAATGTGGTCAAATGCTCGTACAGGAATAAAAAAAAAAGTCAAAATCCACTCACCAAAACAAATCACTCATGTCAGCAAAATCCAAAGGAAGTTTTGGAATTTCTATGGGATGGCTTGACGGACACTTTGTGGCAAAGTGTGAAGTTTGCCAATTTTCCCACTTTTTCACAATTTGGGTAAAAAAACACTTGTTTGAGCGATCCAAATTTTACACACCAGGATAAGTTCTCAACCACATGTAAAGTTTCTTTGACCTTTGACCTCAGGGAGTGGACGCCCACCATCTTGAATTTTCCTTAAAAAAGTAGCAGCTCCAAATTTAAACTCCTCGTATGAATTTTGATCTATTGCCTCCTCGAACATCAGTTAGAGGCTTCTCAGAAAAGAATATTAGGGTCTTCAAGTTTGGAGATTTTGAACGGCGTTAGCGGGGCAAGCTAGTAAAAGATATTTTTTACCAGAATATTGTGAAAGTTTAACACATGAATTGTTGGCTCGAGCTGAACAAAATAATAGAACATACAATATGACTACATTATGTGGCCATGCTTAACAAATAACTTGTCAGAATCACAGATTCTGGACTCACAGGAGTCAGACGCTGTTTTGCTTATGTGGTGACCCAGAAGCGGTACTGCAGTGTCACGCGTTGGTTTCCATCGTTCATCACTTTTCACCTGTACAGAAAAAGAAACAATGTAATCACTAGTTCAATCCTGGTCCTCCAGAGCTCCCTGAACTTCCAGCTGCTGCTTACCTGGTTCAGGTGTGCTCCGTCAATCAGACTGAAGAGTCAGCTAATCAGCAGAAAGCAGAGCAGAGAGAGCTGAGAAACAGGCAGGATGGCAGATCTGGAGGACCAGGATGTAGAACAATGAGATCAAGTCAACACAGACAGATAATCTGGGTCAGTTTGTTTGTTTTTGTGTGTGGAAACTTCGTCTGTCTGGTTCCTGATCCGCAGACGTGGTTGAAGGTTGAGCTGCTGGACTTGTGTCAGTATTTTAAGACAGAGATGTAAAAAACGCTGCAAAAACTGTAGGTAAAAGGGAATAAACTCAAATTAAAGTTTTTTACAGATAATTTGGAATCGAGTAAATTGTTGTTTTCCAATCTAAGGACAAGTTTAATTAAATATTTAAATCGCTTGTGATTTCTGTTTTGGCTTTTCTTCTGCAGCTGTGATTTATTTTTAAATCCAGAATAATACAAATATGTGTTTCTCCCTAAAGTTCCTGTAAATTTAAACATGAATTGTATACAAACTCTCCCGTTAGTGGAGAATCAACCTCTCAGGAATCATCCCTAATCAAAAAAATGTTTTTATTAAATTATCTGAATACAACATTAGAAATGAAGACACAATCTATTGTACATTTGTTGCTGTAACTTGTTTTTCCATTTCAAATGGATCATTTTTAGAACTAATAGATCTGATTTGAGCTGGCAGCACCCCCTGGTGGCTGTAGAAGTAAATTACAGCTAGAATGGCTGAAGAGCATCTCAGGGAGTGATGGACTAAAGGAGAAAGTCAGATTTTCTAACGTGTTAAACAATCATCAAAGCTGCTTACATTGCTAAAAAAAAAAAGGTTTTGAAGATGAGCTCGTGGGTTTGGCAGATATTTTGTCAGGGTTGTTCTGTACATGTAGATAATAATATTAAAGGCCTTCTGAATCTGACTAAATTCATCCAAACAAACTTTTTAGCTGCACTTTTTGTGTTGGTTTTTATTTTTGACTCAAAAGTGTCAAATTTTTCGTAAATGTGAAGACGCTTTAACAGCGATAACAAGAAAATCTTATGGTTTACATTTTTACAATAATTGGACCAATCAGGTGGAGAAGTTATTTTCCTCTAGTTCTGCAGTCATTTGGAGTTTTTTGGTTGTTTGCTTTTATAATTGTTGAGTTTCTGGAGCTTGAACCTTTGACATGAGGTTACAAACAGTTTCCTGTGCTGACGATCACACAAAGCTAATCTGATCTTGGCGCTGAATCATCGTCTGCTGGATAAATTATTAAACAGATCAGTTACTTGTTTATACAAACTATCAAAAACAAAAAGATCTCACAGTTTAATTTGTTGATTCATTTCTTTAAATAAAGTTTCTACAAATTGAACAATTTTATGCTCAAGAGGAGATTGCATCAAAAACTCAGCATAATTTAATCTGATAATGTAAAGAAGACACTTTTAAAAATACAGTTTGGATTATTCTGCTTTTTGAATATATGTATGTATAATAAATATATGAATATCTCAAATATGAAATATGAATATATTTAGTTAAATAAAACCACTAAAACCCAAAAAGTTTTGCTCAACACGGATAACCCAAGATTTGGTTTGAGTAAGGTGTTTAAAGAGAGTAGCATTTAAAAAAAAATAGCATTTTCATGCATCTTTGCTTCCGTAATTTCTTTTAATCATCTTGTTTCTTGATTTTTTTTGGGACGAAACAAAAGTTAAAATTGGATTTATGATTGGACACTTTTGCAAGAAAAGAACTGTAAACGGGAAATACAAGAACGAGCTAATTCCACCTTAAGCAGGTAATGTAAATGAACCAGATACTCGAATAAAACAATCAGATCAAGTTTATTGAAATTTAAAGGGTTTTTTTCTGAATTCACAAGTTGCAGCTACAGTACATAACTCCTCTGATGTCATCAAACAGCTTCTTTTCGAGGAGGAAACTTCCTCCCAGAAAAAGTCACCCTACAAAAAAACAAAAAAAAACAAAAAGGGCAGATGCATCAAATCTGACAAATGTATGAAAAAGTAGAATGTTATCAAAAATAAGTGGGGCAGGAAGTGTTAAAGGTTGTGATGGGGCTGCATTCAATGCATCAAAAATCAACATTTACAAACATAGTGATGCTGAAGAACTGAGACACTGTTCTGTGTCGTATTTAGGATTTAAATGGTTTCAAACAAAGAATGTAAAAGTACATTTAATACAGCAAACTGGTTCCAGATTGGAAACACTAAAAAATACCTGTACAGATGTTTTAGTTTGACAACGTCATCATGTGCAGAATCAAATCTGATCTATGAAAATGCTCTGATTGACCTTCATACCAAAGTGGTGAAGAATATCCTTAACTCTGCAAAAACACAAGATATTGAGAACAGTAAATACAGCCACAACCTGTAAACACTGCCCGCCGACTTAGCTCTTTCACACTCACTTCTGAGGATATCATAAATAGATTTTTTTCACAAGGCACTGGAGACCAAGTTTTGTTCACTGTCCGGAGATCAAAACCAGTCCCAGCATCACTTTTTGAAACAGAAGCTCATCCAGAATCTGCAGTAAAGTCGATTCTAAATCGATCAAAAGATGCAGAAAAGTCGACCATCTTTCCTTCACTCCGTCAAAAATAGAAGAAATCAATGCTAATTCACCACGCCATTGAAAAATTTGGTGCAAACCTACGCTAACTCCAGTGTGTGGTTTGAAAATTAGGGGAAAAAAAACAAACATGGAGAGTTTTAAAAAGCAGAAAATGAAACAAAAACCCTTGTCAAAGAAGCCTCAAAGAACACACGACCGACTGCCGAACTTTGGCTTTTAGTTACTTAGTTTGCCAAAACTGATACTAACATCAACACCAATGCTAACAATAAGCCAACATTTATGCCAACAGAATGACTGACATCAATGTTAGCATTAATGCTAACATTGATGCTAAAAATCCTGCTAACCTTATTTCAAACATTGACCCCAACATTGATGCTAACATCACTGCTAACACCAATGCCTAGTTTGTGCCAACATTGATGCTAATTTTTATGCTTATATTAGCATACTTAAGCTTAGCAATTTAGCCCAAGAATGACCACCATAAGTAATCTGTCCTCGAAGCTCGATATGAATTCCATACACAAACCCCTCCCCCACAAATTAGCAACTAACGTTCCCGATAATCGGCACAAACCTAAAGCTACAGTATAGGGGCTAAACATGCCAACTCGTTAGTACTGACCGAGCAAAAAAAAAAAAAAACACAAACGGGAGGGTGGGGGGTGTGACGAAAACCAGAAATTAATTGTTGCAACAATTTTAACCTAAAGTTGTTAGCATTTTGTTGACTACTTTACGGTATTAGGGTTAGCTAGCAGCCGTGCATTTGTTTTCTGAGATTTTTTTCGGTTTAAATAAATCAGCGAGTGAAATGGAAATGTAAAAATTAAAAATTAGGCACAAGCAAATTAACATTTGTTTGTTAGATAATTTGATCAAAGTTGATATTTTAGGGAAATGAATTTATGGTTCCATATTTTGGAGGAACGTCCATTTTTGCAGCAGAACTGAGAAGGTTGTGACCGGAGAACGTAAATGAAGACACTTCACATAAAATGAAACACAAACACATGGATTTGGTAATTGCTGAATCTATTAGCTTACCTAAAAAAACCAACTGAATCCTTTTAATGACAGGTTCCTGACATTCTGAAGGACAGATTGACAAGAATCCAGAAAAACGCCATTTTTAAGGAAGTACATTTTCAGTTCAATCCCTAAATACGTTTGAATTCTCCATCAATCAAACACTTTTTGCCTGAAGATGAAACCCCTTTAAAATGTAAATTGAGAGTTTATTTTCTAAGTTAAATTTGTGAGAACATTTAATGTAACAAACACAAATTGCTTTTTGTGTCCTAGTGTGAGTCTCTTCAACATAAATATAATCAAATCTGATTCCTTTTTTGTTGTTATGGGTGTGAATGACCGTCTTTGGTGGACAAATCCTTAAAGGTTAGGGTGTTTCTTTAAAAATAAAAAAGCTGAATGAATCCTAAAGCACGAGTGTTCTGACAAAATTCTAATTCTGCTTTGAGGTCTTTTAGGAACTGATTGAAAAGCGATTTCATGCATTTAAGATTCGAGGTTTCCTAAAGAAAAATCCAGCGTGAAAACAGGACATGCAGGTGGAGGTGGGTGGAGGCAACATTTCCAGGTGGAAGCGATGAAACTCATCTGGATATGGGACAGGAACCTGGAATTACTTTTTTGCACAGAAAGAAGCCCGCTCGGTTCTTCAGGGGAATTTTTTTTTTTTTTTTTTTGCATTGCACAAACATTTGCCTTAAAGTAAAATCTAAATGAAGTGAAAACGCTTTTTAAATAAAGTTAGGAATTTAATTAAAAAAAAGGGCAATGAAATGAAAAACGTGATGAACTCAAAGAGGAATGTAACACTCGTTTACATCCAGAACCAGCCGTTTGTTTCTCCAGGTTCCTTCAGTTAAAACTTTACAACTACTTGCTCTGTTTGACAGAAAGCAAACATCTAAAGGAGGCATTTTAACCTGATTTAAGTATAAAAAAGAACCTAACTAATGTGCAAAAATAAAACCAAAAAAGAAGAATTTAAAAAGATAACAATTAAAATATTCAAAACCAAGCGGAAAAGCGTTTTTTTTAGCCAAGGGCCTTCACATCTGAAATGTCTGAATCACTAAACTTCACCACATTTGGTGGTTTGAACCCCCCTTTCAGTAAAACTAGTCCAAATAGACAACGGTTTCATGGTTCCAGGTTACATGTTGGTTCATCTTCTGAAGATGAAGCATTTTACCCTCGTCGCCTTAAAAAACAAAAAAAACGCACACGTGTCAGATTTGAAGGGAGTTGAATTACATACAATGAAATCTACGGTCCATTTTTGGTCTTTACGAAGGTGATCTGTTTATCTTCAGGATTGCATCTCACTGAGAGACTCAGGATTGTTTTGAGATTAGGAGAAAATATGTGAGATACTGATAACTTTCCCTACCTATCAAACTCAGGCTTCTCTTACATTTTTCGACTCAGAAGAACCTAAATCCAGAACAGCTGAAGGTCCCCGACACCTTTTTCTGACTGAAAGAGACTAGCTCCAACACTCTGGATTTTATTTCTCCTGGAAGTCGTGGACCAGAAGCTAATCTGAAAACTGGAGGTGAAGAGGCGCTACGGATGCTGCTGTCCTTTCTGAGGGTTTCACTGCTTTTAAATGCAGGTTTTCCTCCTTCACCAGAGAATATCATAAGATCTCAAAGCAGTGAAGCAGCGTGAACGCAGATGAGTCGCTTTCAGTAGAAATAGAAGATCAAGATGGATTCTAATTGAACTATACGACTCAAAAATGAAGCCCGAATCAAACGTCCCGCCACCTAAACCTGCCTGGAGACCGGCAGGTTTCACATGAAGAAACTGTCTTATTTTACAAAAAATAATAATTTATTGGACATCTTTTAAATTAAAAAGATAGGGTTTTATTTAAAAAAACATTTTCACAGATATTTTACTCTAGACTTTATTTTGAGTTGATTTTCTAATTTCACAGATTTTTCTCCTCATCATGTGGGGTTGAATCAGAATATAGATGTCCTCCAGCAGCAGCAGCGTTCAGGCTGCGGGACCTTTTTACTTTCATTACATTTATGATTTTAGGGTTTTTCATATAAACGAGTCTTTTAAGAAGGTGATGGTTGTTGTCGCTTCTGACTTTCCTGTCTCTGTGAGCTACAACCCTGAAGAGGTGGAAATCCCTGCATCACGCAGCAGACGGCGATGAACCTGGGAGGCATGCTGGGAACACGGAGGATGGAGAATAAGGGATGGAAATGAGGAAAAACTGGCCAAAAGAAGGCAGCTTTTATTGTTGAATCTGACGCTAACGTTTGGCTACTATTCGAGTTGAGCTGCAGTGAGCGCAGGAAACAAAAAAACCTGACAAAGTTAAAGAAGTCAGAACGCCGTTCCTGCTAATAGAAAGAAAAAAAACGTTCATGAGTCGACCAGCCGTCATGGAGCTGCTCGGACTCATACATCTGCTCTGCTACGCCCCCGTCTGGAAGGCCCAGCAACATACATCACTAACATTTAAAACAAAAAAAAACATTTACAGTGTTTTGCTTATGACCTACCACTTTGATCCCATTAAGTAGTAAATTATTACCAGTAAGATAATTCTTAAGCAATAAAATAAACACTCGGCTCAGCGGCTTTCCTGCTACAAGTCTGCTTGGTCTGTTAGCTTATGAGAACGTATGTATGAAAGCTAAAGTTACAAACTATTTATGCATAAATCTGTCAAATTTACGCCACTTTCACACAATTAGGGAGATTTATTCAACCTTAACTCAGCAAAAAGACTTCACAGAACCAACTAAATGTGGAGTAAACTGACTAATTTTTCTTCAATAAAAGCTGACCTTTAAAAAAAAAAAAACTCAGTTGTGTTACCATGGCAACGGATGTGTGGAATCCACCAATAAAAATTCTGTTCATTTTTTTTGAGGGGGATATCTTTAAACTTTCGTTGAGCACTACAAAAATAATTTATCGCGTTGAAACTTTTTGAAAACGGGAAATTGCGAACAAGCAAGAACACACAAAAAAAGAGGTCAACATCATGAAGGACAGAGGCAAACGAATGAGGTTGTGTTGCACCTGCCACGCACCCTCAGCTGGTTTTGCATAGATTCAAATCACAAAACACAAACAAAAACGAAGGTCGTCAACACACGGAGCCTGAATCATTAAGAACTTTTAAATCAACTAAATCAAGTACAAAACTAGAACAATTATATCTTTATATATTTCTTTGATATAAAGATGACATAAAGAATGAAATGTTGATAAACTTTGACCTGCAAATGGAAAGTTTTATATATATATAAGATTAAAACTATATTTATAATCAAACTAAAGTCTCATTTCAATCTCTAAAAGCTGCAGAAACTGCACACGGCCTTGTGTGTTAAGTGCTTAATCCAGCACCTGATAAAGGTGCACATTAAATGGTGGATTGCAAAAAAGAATTAAACTGCCAGGTTATCTGCCTCCTTCTACAAGTTGTTTATCATTTTTGTGGTTAAGATTTGAAAGGTGGCTCTTCTCTGCTTATTGCTCTGACCTGGCCCTGAGTTCAGCTGGGAACCGTCCATTTGTGTCCTCAAACCCCCCAGCTGCTGAACACCAGCCGAGACCGTCAGCCTCCAGAGAAGAACGAAAACAGGACGACTTAAAACACGCAAAAGATCACGAATCATTTATCATTCATTTCAGTCAAAACCTGGACTCTAGAAACTCAAAGAAAACTGAAACCAAACAGTGAAGCTAAATAAAGAAAGGAGGAAATGGATGCAATTTGTCGAGGAAAGCCAGAGAAAAGGTGAGAATATTCAGGCTGGGCAGGGTTCAGGTGTATTGCTTTTCAATTTCCCGCTAAAATGCACCACATTCCCGAAGCCTTTTCTGCCGACGCGCAAAGCAAACAAATTGGGGAGCAATCGACCGGTTCCAACAAACCGACGAAACTGTAACAGACCGTCTCTAACCAGCAGCAGCTGTAAACACAGAGGGAGCCACAGATGGAGTCTCTCCAAAGCAACTCCTCCTTTTTTTTTTTTTTTTTTTTTTAAGAGTTTCGGGAGGTTTCATCCACAAGCAGAACCGTCCGTCAGTCCCGTGGATGCAGGAGATCCAGACCAGAGTCAAATCCAGAGAGAAACACAAACGGCTGGAGTTCAGTAGAAGCATAAATCAGTGGAGAAGTCCACGTAGGCAGCAGATCTGTAACAGAAGAGTTGAAGTGTGCGGAAATGCCCAGTGGAAGAGGAGCAGGTAGTCTCGGTGTTGGACAGTACCGTGGTGGAGTTGAATTAATAGCTGAGTGTGCGGCTTGAGCGAGCAGCCATGACCTCTTTATCAATCATCCTTGCCGGCATTGGCCACGGGAGTCGTCGCCGTGGGCGACTGCGAGCCGCGGCTCCTCCGGTAAAGACGATACCCCTTTCGGCAAAGCAGCACAAACCAGTAAACCTGCGGTGCCAGGATGCAGGAGTTGCCGAGGTTGGTGGAGAGCGGCAGGTGGAAGGGCACGCTGTACAGAGGGATGCCGTAGTGACGGCCGTACATCCAGTACATGAAGGGGAAGAGGGCGATGCGGCACATGAAGAAGGTGAAGAGCACCATGCCGCCGTTGGCCTTGTGCAGCCAGCAGTCCTGGAGGCTGAGCTGAAGGACACACAACAAAGAGATGACAATCACAAACTGAGGTGACTTTGATTTCCTTACAGTGGATACAAACATAGGATCAGACGGTGATAAAACAGGGAATATTGCCAAAAGCAGAACCTGGATGACTTTCTGGAAATACGTTTCAGTTTAGTGCGAGTTGCATTCTAAAAACAACACGATAGGCAACGTCAGTGAAGTAGTCAGCTTTACTTATGTTTTACCATAGTCATAACTGTTTAAAGGCAGTAGAACTCCTCACAACACACTTTCCACACTTTTCTCAGACAAAGGTGAACATTTTCACTTTTCTCTCTTGATCAAACTCTCAAAGTTCAAACCTTCAAAGATCTAATCACGATCAAAGATTTATGTCGTTTTAAACATGCAAACGTGTATTTCTTATCTTATTTATTTATCTTTATTAATTTTCTATTTCTGCATTTTTCAAATCAATAATTAATTCATGACTAAAAACAATACCAGGCTTGGTAAATCTAAGTATATATATTTTTTTCTTTTGTCTTTTTCAGCTTTTTCAATTGCTTCAAACAAACCAATGCAACAACTGCTTAGGAATTTTAGCAATAAAAACAAAGATCAGATGCTGAACAAGTCGATATCCACAGGTCATAATCACGCCTATATTACTGTTGTTTTTTTAACACAGAATTTGAGGGAAGAACATTTGAAATAAAGATCTTTAGAAAAGGGCATGGGCGTCAGCAGACAGAACTTTTCCTCTGGACATGAATAACAAACTATGCTCGACTAACAGACTAAAACTTGCAGAATAAAAATGTCTTTATTTTGGGGCAACACAATGAATTGCAAAAAATCTTGTTAAAAATAGAAAAATACATAAGATCAATCTTGTAATTTAGTGTATAAAAAGCTTAATTTTTAGGGGGAAAGTTGTGAAATTCAAAGACAAACTATTTAAAGATCAAATTGTTCAGAATATTCTTAAAACCATTTAAGCTGGATGATTATTTGATGCAAAATGTGAATTATTTTTTTAAAGTAGGAAGTATTTTGGGATGTCAAAAGGTTTAGATTAGGCACGGGTTGTAGAGTTCGGTGGAGTTTCTTTTATGACCTTTCATTCATTTTTTCCTCTGTAGACACCAGATGTCAGTACAGACCTGAAGGTCTACACTCCACCACAGGTTCATTCCAGAGAGGTTCTGGATGTGCGGGGCGGTTCTGCCCAGATGGACATGATGAAACCCATTGGCTGCAGCAGACCTGATGTTGTTTTATTTTTTTGGTTGAGCTGTGCCCCTTAATTATTGATAGACGCTCTCAAATGAAATACAGATTCTCAGGTTTTGATGACATAGAGGTCTGGGTACACCACCATTTCCAGGAGAAAACAGGAGGAAAAGGGTTATTTATCTGGAGTTAAGGGGGAATTTACCTGAGTGACTCCATGCAATTCAAAAGCTGTATTTAAAATATGTTACCTTAGCGTTCAGATAAGTTAGGCTCAGATGTTTAGAACAAATATTGCTTTGTAGTGAATTTACAGTGAAATCCTTTTGTGTTCCAATGTTTTTGAAGCTTAATGAATTTCACAGCCTAAAGCGGAACGCGTCACCCCAACACAACCCAGGAGGGATTCTTCTGCTTGTTTGGACCAACTCACCTGAATAAGTATCTTCCCCATGGAGACGAAGGGTGTGCTGAGCTCCGTTAGAAACAGGCAGCCAATGAAGAAGTCCCCCATGTCCTTTCTGAAGAACTGAGGAGCAGACAGAAACCACACACAGGCTGAGCAAACAAACAGCAGCATGGGAACAAACACAGCTGACTCTCGAGAACACTTTCTGTGGAAACGTGCTGAGAGCCTTGAAGGGAGAACGTTGCGTTCTGTTCTTATTTAATGTTTCCAATTGACTAAATTTTAGTTCTGATTGACAACATCCCACATCAAACACGCCAGTTCCAGCGTTTCCTAGTTATAACTAAAGCAAAGCATTTTCCCAACAAAAGTCTTGTTATCTTCACTACTGTTCTCTGTCACTGTTTAGGATACGTTTGGGGAACTGTATTTGCAGTTGTCAGAACAGGGATCAGTTTACGTAAACACAAACATCCGGTTTCGGTCAAGTTCCTAATATTTTCTAATATAGAGTTACAGATTTTTGTCAAACATTTCAAGTTTGGAACTGTTTCATCTGATCTAGAATGCAACCACTTTGGCGGCACACGTGACCTCATTTCTCAGTGGTGTGACAAATAAAAACAAGTCAGGAGGCATCGATATGCTGAGCCGCGTGAGGTATAAAACAAACATCTCTACGACCAACAGTCTTCCTGTGGTTCAACAACAGACACACATTAAGCTCACATCATGGTTTAAACCAATCAGAGATGGTGATTGGCCGACTGATTGGCCGCAGTCCAGCCATTGCTGTCTGGGTTCCATTTGCAAATGCTGTGGTCGAAGGGGATGAGTAGCTAGCCGGGCCCGATAAACAGAGCGGATGTGGCCTCAGATGATGAGAGCAGATTCAAAGAAAGATTGAGAACTTTTTGGATGAATAACCAGGCCTGATGCATATGAAAACTAAGCAGCTTGGTCCAACTGAACCGGTTTTTACTCTGGTTGTGCAGCAGCGTGGACTCATAGTGGAGGTCCACTAAAAGCTTTCCAGCGCCATCCAGAGTCACCCCACCCCTACTCACTACCTATTGCACTATAGTGTATTTGACATTTTGTAGGGCTGTCTAAATCTACAATTCCAAAATCCAGTGCCCTAGAAATTTCCCAGAATTCACTGTGAAAAACCAGTGTGCACTGAGACTCACTGGACTGGAGAATATATTGGAGGATTAGACCAAATACACTGCGTTTGAATGTGAAAACATTATTTTCACTTATTCTTTATAAATGTAATCTGACTGTGCCATTGAGCGCTGTTCGATAAGCATGGCTACTGCACGGCCAGACGAGTGGGAGGCTGTTTGTGTGGACCTGTCGTCTTTGTGAATCAATGATGCTTTAATGTCGAAGAATTTTCCTTGTACTTTAATCTTTGCCGCTCTGCCGCAACATAGATCAAAGATGCTTGATTTTTGACATCATATCCTGCTCTCACTTAAGAGTCTATCTGGGCGATTAGCACTGCCAAAGTATCTATTTATCTATCTATACATCCAAGTTTTCATCCTCAGAACACAGTAAATAAACCGTTTTTGTAAAATGTTCATATTTATCAGGTTTTTACTTTGGGAAATTGGTGATGTCATATTTGGCATTAAAAAAAGTAGTGAGCATGGTGTCTGACTTGCTTTTAAATCCAGGACACTAGATCATCCCGCACTTTAGTCATTTGGTAGTTAGGGGGGAATTTGGACATGGCCATTGATTATTTTAAGACAGAGACTGTCCTGCAAAATGTATGCCTTTTGCAAGATTCCAAACCGAGGTGGACCAGCACTGAACACTGACCCCATAAGGCAGTCAGTGGTAGAGCACACACTACAGGAAAAAAGCTGTTCTGCTCCATGAGCGGAAAAGACTGCTTCAGTTTATGTCCGGACAACACGAGGCTTTTATTCTGTAAATGTGGCCATTTCATTGATTAATAAAATGGGGGGACCATTTATTTCGCTCAACAAAGTGTCACCTTGATGAAGGCTGAACAAAAATCCATGCATAGTCAGTGGTTTCAAATATTTTCAAAATAAAATATTTTTTTTCTATATTCCTTTGCTTTTTATGAAAACAGGTTCAGGTGACAAATATAGACTTTTAAAATAGAACAACTACAGCATTGTTTAGTAATGCTATATTTAAAGTTTTTTGTGTGTTTTTGACATCACAGAGAGGATGTTAATATAGGGAGAAGAGAATGAAACGGCTCAGAATGCAGTTTGATGATCTGGAAAATATAATTTATGACGTAATAAATACTAGATTTGACCTATTTCACTAAAATTAAATTGTACAACTTTGTTTTATTGTATATTTTAGTTTAGGGAGTGGGGGAAGAAGATAAAAAAAGATTCACTTTAAAGAAGACTAAAGAAAAATCTTTGAAAGGCTGATGATGAAAGTAAAGCCTAACTTTTTACTGATAATTAAACAAACTATTTAGTAGTCTTGAGGTGTGGAGGGGAGATATTAAAATTATTTTTTGTGTTTACATGCCTAAGAGTTGTTTGACCATTTTCTCAGCCAAACTACAGTGAAGCCTATCATATAATACTCTGTGTTTATCATAAAGACTGTGGAAGATAATGGTTGAGAAAAATAAGTGGGGGGGGGGGGGACTCAGAACTAAAACTTTAACAATTTCTAGTTTAAAGACAGTTTCCCGTTTTAGCATTAAAAAAACTGAACATTCGACATTCTTTTTACCTTGTTTTATTGTTTCCTAACAGTAAATGAATTTTGCCGTTAAATAAAATGCTGCACCAAAAATACGACAATTGTACTTAAAAGCAATAAAGCTTTTAACAAAGCTAAAAACTGAACAAATAAATAACTTTAAACGTAGTTAAAAGTTTGAACCAAACATGTATAAATCAGGACATCATAAATCATGCAGTTAGCTACAGCCTTCAGTTTGCTCAAACAACCACATCTATACTTAAGGGGTAATGCCCTTTGAGGTGTCCATTATCAGAAATTAGCCACAAAGTCTATCACTTTCTGATAATGGATACCTCAAAGCGGATTACCAAACTTATACTTAGCCACATATGAAAGAAATAAAGATTAAATCAAATATTAGCACTTTAATGTTGTTATTTTTAAGGTTTAAGCAGACTTTTTGCTATGTGGTGTGACACATTGCCATGGTAACTGCTACTGAGCCTGTACCGACCTCGCTCTGCTGCAGTTGTTGTATGAGAACTAACCAGCAGAGGAAAGTAGCATATACAGTGTGCTAAACGTCACGATAAGTGATATAATGCATCATTTTTGAGGGAAAGTTCATCTATCGTAGTTTCCTAGAATGTGTTTTTTGAAGAAATATCCTCCATTAACTCTGATCATTAAATGTGCATCAACCAACAAACAATTGCTTATAGTAACTATTAATAAAATTATTTGGAAAAATAGGGCTGCACGGTGGCGCAGTGGTTAGCGCTCCTGCCTCACAGCAAGAAGGTTCCCGGTTCAAGTCCTGGCTGGTGGACCTTTCTGTGTGGAGTTTGCATGTTCTCCCCGTGCATGCGTGGGTTTTCTCCGGGTACTCCGGCTTCCTCCCACCGTCCAAAAACATGCTTCACAGGTTCATTGGTTACTCTAAATTGTCCGTAGGTGTGAATGTGAGTGTGCATGGGTGTGTGTTTGTGGCCCCTGCGACAGACTGGCGACCAGTCCAGGGGTGTCCCCTGCCTTCGCCCATGAGTAGCCGGGTTAGGCTCCGGCAACCCCGTGACCCCGAAAGGGATAAAACGGATTGGAAAAGGAATGAATGGAAAAACAGGCAACAAACTATTTCAAACTAAAGGCAGCATTGACAGTAAAATGTGATCCAGATCCCGTCCTATTCATCATAGAACCATTTGAAGGACAGAGGTCTTTTCTACTGTCTTGCTGTTGTGATAAACTGTGTAATAATGTCTGTCCACCTATGCTCCATGTTTCTGTTGTTCCGGTAACCAGCTGGGGTTTAGACCAACGCAATAATATATAACCTTCAGGCTATGTGACCGCAACCTCTTTTTCAGGTGTCAATTATCACTTTTTAATGGACACCCTGCAGCGAATCAGAATTGAGTATTCTCTGGGACTACAGTTGTACAACAGATGCTGTCAAAACTACAGTCACTAAAAGAAAACAAAATTTAAAATATTTGTTGGCAGCAGCCAAGAAAATCCTGATTTTTAAATGCAATAGCTGATCATTTTAGTTGAGTGTTTGACATTCCAGTCAACAAACTTTAACACATGAATGTAAAAACCTGTTTACTGTAAAGGACATTAACTTAAAAGTTTCAAATAAAAGAGTGGACATGTCAGTCTAACACCATTTAATAAAAAAGAAAAGTGGAAGGAGCCGGTGATGTGGGGGGGTTGATGTCGTTTGCATAAGTAATACATGCAGCTTTCAAATATTGACCAGCGGTGTGGCGCTGAGTGGGGAGCTACGCCACCTTAGAACAGGTGAGTCAGTGTGGATGAATGGAGGATCTGTGGATGAAGACAAGTGCTGTCAGGTGGAGGTAAATAAAGCATGAGGTTATTCAAACACAGCTTTGCCATCTGCCATTAAACCAGGAGAGAAACAAGACAGACTAAACTTTAGCGCGGTGCTTGCTTCTAAGACACACTAGTGTGTGTTACTACTGAAATAAGCCACCCATATTTACCATCTGAAACTATAACACCAGCATATGGAGGCAGTACTTCAGGGTTTAGTTCTTCCACGAAAGAATGACAAACATCTCAAATCAACATAACTTCTATTTACAAAATATATAGTGCAAAAGTGCCAAAATGCCATTGCTATGGATCTTTTGTTTTACGCCATTACAACAAAAACTGCAAAAACGCTGCTTTTACAGACCTAACCAACGTCAGAACTTGTTCCACCAACTTGTGTGTCACAAGTGATCTGCATGTCTTAAGGAATCCAATTTGAAGGACTTGGCTGGAAATATGTATGCAACAAGCGCCTGAAGGCATCGTTTTTCTGGAAGTGAGCCAGAATTGTTTCTCAAGGGCACATTTCTGTCTACAGTTTGGTCATGCACAGATCTGGAGCTGGAGAATCCACCACTTCAGCTTTCCTTTAGGCAACTACTTATTAACAGAATCTCAGAACAAGTGGACGTTTTACACGGCCTGGTTTACAAGTTACCACATAAACAATTCAGACAGTCAGTATGACCTTTTAACAGTAGTGTTGCAACTCAATTATTATGGATGGTAAATATTTGTTTTTGGTCAGGCTGTCATTTTTGGCATTTTCTTTGCTCAAACAGAAAGAAAGGAAGGAAGTCAAAGCTGGAACAAAGAATCACTTGGTCCAGTTTTCTGAATAAACCTGAACCAACATCTTTTTTTTTGTATTCTGGGATTTAGATTTTTTTCTTGCTTGATGTGATGGAACAGTTTTATCCCTTTAAGGCTTTAGCTCCAGTGTTGACATTCTATGAATTACCGTAACTCTTTACCCCTTAGATGCAATTAATGTAATTCTAACAGATTCTGAAGCTGAGAAAAACAGCCTTGCGCTGATACTTTAGTGAAGTGTTTAAACAATCAACGTAAATCAGCTGATCCTGACGTGGACAAGAAACAGCTTTGTGCTATTATGGTACACAATACTAACGTAAATGAGTATTGGCGCAATGTTGCTTTTCTCCACGTCAGAATCCATTGGAATTACGTTAATTGCGTAAATGGTAAAGGAGTTGCAGCTGTTCAAGAAACTTTTTTTTTTGTTGTCGCCAGCAACAGCTCTGGTGTTAAAGAGAATTCCAGTGTGCATATTGGAATTTTGTTTTAGTGTATTTAAAGAAAACGTTTAAAGAAATTTATAAAAAAACAAATGAAAGTGAAACCTTCAGAATTGTCTTAATACTAGTTTGACTGTAGTTAAGTCAGTTCAACGACTAACCATTAGGGGGCTTGATTGGTACACACCCTCGTCTGGTTTATCATACTCTTTAGGCCTGAGGGAAGCAAAAGTGTTTTTTTTCTTGAAAAGTCTTGCTGATATATTTCTGCTGCCATGATGACCATGAACACATCAGTACGGTAACAACAAACTTTACCATGTCGTAACATTCTGCCCGTTTACTTTTTTTCTGTTCATCTTCTGATCCGTTTGCAATATTAGCACACATCCTCTATGTTACAGTCGCTTTAATTAATTTTCAACTTATTAGTATAGGCTCACCTGTGGTGCCGGCATTCGGCAACAGCTCCTGTTGTTAAGAGTTCTGCCGGCCTGCAGAAAGTTGCAGGCCTTCAGCAATAACATTTATAGCTCAATCAAAAAACACGACCTAATGGTTTGTTTGCAAAAAACATTACAGATCTACGTAAAAAAATAACCTCAAAGTGATTAAACTATAAAATCCAGGCTCAAAAGGCAGTTACAAAAAAAGAAAAAATAACTTTTTTTTGTCTTTTTATGAACCAAATTGACAATAAAATCTTAAATTGATCATTTTGAGCTAAACCACTGCATTGTTTAGTTTTTAGCTAATTTGTTTATATTATTTTCAACTGAGCGTTTTTTTAAAAGTTCTTGAGTTTTATAGTTTTAGCTTTGTTTTTCCTTGAAATTTTTAAAAAAGGTTATCAGTTATTGATAGACTTACATGTGTTTGGAATTTTTGCTGATAGTTAACAATATTCTCAAACACCAACATGACCACAGGGTTTGTTAAAAGTTTTTAAACAAACATAAATAGAGACTGAAAAGGTTCACACCTGATTGGCTCCATGAGCTCCGCCCACCTGTGACTGACCTTCCACAGACTGAAGACAAAGGTGCAACTTTCCTCTTGAATCTGCAGACTTTTTCATTCCTTAAGCTGATAGACGTCTTCTTAAAGAATAAATGTTGCCTCTTTCTAACAAGAGCAGCAAAGCTGGAACAAATGCTTCTAAAAATGGCTCAGTTGGAGAGTGTGTGTGTGTGGGTGGGGGGGTGTTAATGCACTCTAGTGTTCCTAACAGCAGCTGTGTTTTTCTACGATGACAAATATCAGTAAAGGTTGGGGTTTTTCCTGTTGCCACATGTGTTGTGCTCATGTTTTATAGCTGAGGGAACAAAAGCAGAACCAAAGGAAGGGAGCATTGAGTTTAGAAAGGATAACTGCAGCTGGAGCTGAATAATGTAGAGTAATGTGATCTCATGTAGCCGCAGACTGCAACTGCAAACAAAGGCCTGGCTTTATACCGCACCTGGTTCACTACACTGGGATAGGATGACCTGAACTGACTGAGGAAAACCCTGAAATGAAAAAAAGGATGGGACATAAAACTTACTCCTCTGCTTAGGAAAAAGCCTTCTCATCTGTAAACTGATGCTTTTAGAAGATTTAATCTTTCCTTGAGTTCTTTATGCACAATAAGACAACATTTTACCTGGGGTGCCCAAACTTTCAATTCGCACTGTAGAATGACTGAGAAAAAGCTGTTAGTTTCTCAATAGAAGTCTATGGGATTTCAACTTCAGAGAAGTTTGAGACCAGCGGGTACTTCCTGTTTGGAACATGAGGGGGAAAAGGGGCGCTCGGTCCAGTTCTCTATATACAGTCAACGGTGACATAACCCATATAAAACACACATACGCTGGTATAAAGTCAGATTTAAGTTTGGATTTTTTTTTAACAGTGTATGAAGTTAAGGTGGTTTGTTCTGCTTTAGTAAAGTTAAAGCACCCTTCCATGACTGTAGTGACCTTTTTCTGATTACCAAGAACCTGGACAAGTTTCTGAAGGGCCACAAGAAGGTTCCCACACAATAAGCCTTCACCATCATCACACACACAACTTCAGTTATTTCTGGGAGACTGTTTTCTATTTTAGGAAAAAGGCATTTCATTTACTTCCGTGAGAAATCAGTGAAGAAAACTTTTTGCTTGTTCTTTACCAAACGTTATTGACTATTTAAGCATTAATAAACATATCCTTTTTTAAAGATAACTGTCCTGGAAAATCTGCTAAGCTAATGAGAAGATAAAGCATTCAAATGAGTGAGATTTTTTTTTTTATAACGGAGCTACTTTCTAGGCTTTAGTTAAGCCTCAGAGTATGA
Organism: Adrianichthys oophorus; assembly: GCA_036245035.1. Classification (NCBI taxonomy): domain Eukaryota; kingdom Metazoa; phylum Chordata; class Actinopteri; order Beloniformes; family Adrianichthyidae; genus Adrianichthys; species Adrianichthys oophorus. The sequence goes on along the minus strand of BSAI01000201.1, from coordinate 23,578,834 downwards.
AGCAATGGTCTCTAACACAAAAGCTCCTTTGAGGCGAGGGAGGTGGAGCCAGCGATGTTAAATGATGCGATGTAAATGCATTTGTGTGCTGCTGCTCTGAGGTTTCATTTCCTGTAGGTTTATGGAGAGGGGACTCATCAGATGCTTGGAGGAGATGGTTCGGTCAACCATCTTCAATAAATTCCTTTTTTTATATGCATTTCCAGATGACATTTAATTTAACACAAGTTGAAAGCAGACTTGCTGCTTGGCAGGTAATCCATGACAGTAAACTTTATGTCTATTTTCTGCAGCCACTTAAGCAACGATTGAGAGATAATGACACTTTATGTGTTGATTGATTTGAAACTACTGCACAACATTAGAGCACAAAGTACGAATGCATTACTGGCACGGGATTGGATTCAAAAACCACTCGACTTATTAGCTATAACATGAACTCCACTGTTTTTCCCAGAACCTTTGCAGGACTGTAACACACAGGAAATCAGAGTTCAATTCCCAAGTTGTGCAATGAGCTTGGAGCGTGGAGGTCCTTGGGTAAGGACCCAAGTCTAGATCACCTTATGCCAGCCCAGAGCCCGGATTAAATAAAAAAAAACAGAGTTGTGTATCCAGCGTAAAAAGAGCATCGGGCAAAAAAAATACTGCCAAACCACCTGCGCGAAAGCTATTTCACTCTGGCGACCTCTGAAGGAATAAACTGAAGGTTTCAAGGCTATCAGAAGATAATATAGGACGATTCAATCATGTTAGACCAACTATATTTATGCTGGACTTTCAAAATAAATTATTTTTTTTTGCATGTAGGAAATCTCTTTAGAAGAACTAGGATACATATTGAACAAGTCTGATGGTGTTCAGTGTTTTGTGTTTTTTTTCCTCTTTCAGTGGGACCACACTGTTTTGGGACATGGGGGGTTGTGTGTCTATCTGTGTTGATTGTGTTAAGGTTTCCCTGCCCGTTGGACCACAGCTGATGGAGGCAGTCTTTAAATTCACCATGTGGAGCTTCAGTGCAGGTGAAAGGAGCTCTACTCCAACCTGCCTTTAGCTCAGCTCTCATCTCCATTTTGTTGCTGTGTTGAACAGATTAGTGTGATCTATTGTGTAGCGTGTGTTGTGTTGGGGCCTGCTCTGTTCAGTTGTTATTGCTGATAATTGTAAAAGTGAAGCTATAGGGGTGCACCTCCATTTACTTTAGATTCGTTTTTCTCCCGTTTCTGTGAGTCTAGGGACGCTAGCGTTTGTCATTATTTTCCTTTTTTCTTTAATTTTCAGGTAGGTGTAGCTGTGAATTTAGATAGGTTTTTTTGTTTGTTATTTTGGTCTTAAGTTCACCCTGTATCTTTTTGTTTCACAGTATTGGTGTTTATTTATAATTTTGCAAATAATTTAGTTATCTTTTTATAAAAAAAATATTTCTGTGTTCCTGTTGTTGGTTTAAAGTTTGGGTAAGACTACTTTTCATGTTATGCTTACCCGGATTCCCTAGACATACCTTAGGGAATAATATTAATTGGGGGCTTGTCCGGGATCTTAATCCATGTCTAAATTTCAGTCATTTTGTTGGTACCTTTGATCTGCTTGGTTAACATAATGGTAATCTAAGAATGGAAGGAATTTCTAATACTTAAAGCAGTCCTACCTTAAAATTTCAAAGTAAAAGAAGCAAATGACCTTTCATAAAAATATGAAACCAAAATACAACTCAGAGCTGACAGCTAAATATCTGTGTTGCTACAGGGAATGCATCACCATTTCAGGAGAGAGGTGCAAGACGTTTCCACATACAGAGAATCCAGCCCAAAACCTAAATGTTCCAAATCTTCAACAACTGTCCACAAAAACCACCTTTCATAACAGAACAAAGGAAGAGAAAGCATGTCTCAAAACAAAATGGCGTATACTTTTATAGTGCTTTTCTACCTTCATTGAAGGCCCAAAGCGCTTTACAGCCACAGTCTCATTCACACACACATGGCGGCTCCGCTGCCAAAAAGTGGCGCCAACCTTCCATCAGAGGCTATGTGGGGTTCAGTGTCCTGCCCAAGGACACATAGGCGGGCAAGGTGGAAATCAAACCTGCAATATTCCGATCAGATGACGACCACCTGGCCGCTGCACCGCGGCCGCCCGTAAAAGCTTGAGCAAAAAAAATAAAAGCACCATTTCAAGGCTGTGATCCCTGAACTGGAAGAATAATCAGTTATTGATAAATGACCTCATATTTTCCTTGGAGACCAAGCTGTAGGATAAGGAGGCAAAACTCAAGGTGGGGTCACAGCGTCCCAGTACTGAATGCAAATATGATCCTCAAAATAACTCAGATGGCAATTAATAAAAATGTTTGCCTTTCTGGAAACAACACATGACCATGATCATCCACTTATTTGGAAAATTTCCCCTCTCAGGAGAACTTCACTTCCTTTGCTGTTTTTGCAAAATGGTCTGTCAATCATTGAAAGGCTGGACTCTCATTCTTGAACTTCATCCTGAGGTTTTCCACCCGTTAAAACCTCTTGCTCCAGCATCATTCCATACATTTATGATGATCTCTGAACATCTCAGTCACCCTTTTTCTCCCTGCTCATCATTTTCTACTTTCAAAATTGTCCATCAACCATTTCTTTCCATCACTTTTTCAATTAACAATCCTAATCATTTCAATTCCTGCCAACAAGCCAGTGAAGCAGCCTGGAGATTTATCACCAACTCTGGGAGCTCTGGTACCCGCCGTTTTCCCCCCCTAATTCTCTGGACTGCAGACAATGTGAGCTCATCAGTTCATGCTCATCAGTTCATGCTCACCAGCGTAACAGGCAGCAGGATGGTGAGGAGGGCGATGTGATGCAGCACTAGCAGGAACTCTTTGCGGATGAAGGAGTTCACAGTCCTCAAGGAGTGCTGCTTGTAGTCCTCATGCCCTTTCACGTGGTAGCGGTAGTAGTGGCTGAGATACATGGCAAAGATGTCGTACGTCATGTAGGGAACACCGTACCAGATGACAAAGTAGGTTGCGAGCCAGTGCCTAAGAAAGAGAAATACGTTTGTCAAAGCTGCAGCAGCAACACTCAAATGAAGCAGTTGTAGAGTTTCCATCAAAAGATGACGACAGCAGAGAAACTCAAAAGTTAAAAGAAAGCTTCAAAGTCTAATAATGTCTTTGTTGAACCACTTCTGTCATTTTATCATGACATGAAAGATTGAGAGGCACTTAAGTTTATAGAAAGAAATAAAAATGATTTTGGTCAAGCAGGGCCTGAAATTCACGTTGCTGGGGGGGTGGGGGTGTCCCCCCTTTAAACAATTTATTTATCTTTTGTACACTTTTTTTTTTTTGGTACTACTTGTGATCTTAGCTACAGATTTTACATTGCCCAACTCATACCACAGAATAATATATATTTTAAATTGTTAAAATTTAAATTCGATTTTTTTTTTTTTCTTCTTCGTTCTTTCTTTCTGGTTTTGTAGTTGCGATACAGACTTGCAGATTATTCCACAGGAGCCTCAAGAGTTTTCAGAGTAGGAGGCTGGCTGAGAAAAAAGTAGGACGTTACCACAACCAGGCAGAATGGCAAAGCCTTCCGAAACCCCCCAGAAAAATTGGTAAATCAGAGCCCTTTATATGCATTTTCCATGCAGCACTCTCACAGGGGTGGAAAGCAAGTTCATCCCGACACCAGCTCTGTAACGTGTATTTATTGTGTATTTATGTTGTATTTCTCCAACACGTCTGCAAGTCAGGTCGGTGAAAATATTGTCCGACATTGAAAGCGCTGTGCGTCTCCAGCTCATTAGCACAGCAGCAGGATGACAGTGTAGTCAGTGTGAACACCTGCGTCTCCAAATCAACACTTTTATTCCATTCTCTGGTTTCTGCTGGAAGTTTTATCTTCCAGTTCTGCCTGGATTTTTGTTTTATTCGCCGCATGTTCCTGCTGCGCCTTCAGCCAAATACTACACTGATGCTGATGCGAGTGCACACTCATCTTGTGCGTGTGTTAGGGGGTGGAATCTCGTACGGTGTGCGCTTGTATTCCTTGCATGTGGAGAGCAGAGGAGGATGAAAACGGTTCACCAAAAGATATGGAATGTTTCTCAATACATAACACGCAGATTTTTTGCTGTGATGTACGAAATGAAAATTGTGTTCATCATCAGAAAGCAGACAGCGTTTGCTTCACTTGTGGGCGGTGAATTTTCACCAGCTATCGATTACTTTTGAGGTCCATGATTACACATTAATGTTATGGGAGAATCTCCCGCATTATAAGAGCTCAGTTTGCGGGAATTAGTTTTAATATGCGCGATACCCGCTATCCTGCAGCTGTATCAAACCAGAAACTATCAAACTGGTGTTTAAAATGCACAGTAACCTAAAACTTTCAGAAGTGTTCAACATTTGTTGCTCGAGCAGCTATAAAGGTTAGGCATTTTCTCTACAGAAGCACTTTGAACAGTAATCCATAAACTAATCCAGTCGTAACCATCAACGTGTGATTCAGAGCCTATTTAACACATCTTTGGTTTGCTTTTAGGTCTTAAATGATTTCTCCTTCTCTGTCTTTTTTCCAGCCTGGCATTAAACAAGCCTTCTGCTGTTAAACAATAACACAAGTTAAAACGTTTACTTGATACGAGCCCAGCAGCAGATTAATGGTCAATCTATGATACTGCTAAACCATGAAGAAGCTCATGGAGGACAGAGAGAAGTCACCAACCACTACATGATTACAGGACTAAAGCCAACAAAGAACAACAAACAAAAGAAATTCCAGCAATGACCAACTCTTTTTGATAGAAAAGACTACATCTGAATACTTCTAAAACGTTTTTTTTTGTGTGTTTTAATTAAATCTAGGGGTGTAACAGAAACAAATCAACAAAATCAAAGCCTACAATTTCTTTTTTAAAGCTTCAAAAAACTTATTTTTTAAAGCACATATAAAGCACTGCTTGTAAATATAACATCAATATATTTTCTCATTGAAGTCTATTTATAAAAACATAACATTAATGAAATTTTTGAACTGTAACTATTCCTATTTCTAAAAAAAATCCTCAGGATTCCAATATTTTCAAAAATCCAATATGAGACATTTAGGCAACTAAAAGAAAAAACAAGCAACCTTTTATTAAAAAAAAAAAAAATAAGAGAAGCAGGGACGCCAGAATTTACGACTTCAAATTCACCGTCTCCTGCTGCAATCAAACCCCTCCCACTGGAGACGGAGCAGCGGTTTTCTCCTGCCACAGTACGGGGCAGCTGCCGCTCCTCGCCATTATATTCTGTATAAATCTGTGCTCCTCACAGACGGAGTTTGAATGATTTCATGAACCCGCACACAGCTCATCGATGCTTTTGTAGAGCTCTTCAAAATAAATAAACCGGATCTCTCATCTGCGCCCTCCCTGATGAGGTTGAGAAAAGCTTGACTTGAGTCAGTCTGTCAGCGTTTTAATGGGAATCACTCTCACCAATCAGGAGTGAGGTTGTTGGAAGTCCACACCGCTCTCACTTGAAAGCCAGATACACGAAATCTGTAGAACATTATGAACATTGGACATGGGGGCCAGCAGGCACCACGTCCTTTTGAGGCGTCTGATTGGTCAGTTTATACTTTAATAACTTGCACTATAGAAAAAGATATTGAAAAAAATGGGATTAGCAAGAACGTGTTAAAAAAAGGTATCACAGCCAGAATGGTTTTTCTGACAATTAGAATGACTGACCAATATCTATATCTTTATAGAAGTATTTGGGATTTTGGCTTCTTTGAGCCAGCAGGTACTTCCTGTTTGGAAGCAAACCCTGGATGCAGAAAAGTTTAATGATTGAATGGTGACCGTTTTTAGTGGATTTAGGCCAATTTGCAAAATATGAGAAAAGGTTTAAGCATAAACTAATTTGGTTTGGATTTACAAGTTGGGAGTTAAGTGCAAAACCTAAAACTATTAATAAATAATTCCATCTTTCTTTTGCCTTTTAGCAGTATGGAGCAATTGTGTTAAGGAAAACAAATCTTCTGATGGTTTTCTACATTTGCTTAAGTACTTGAATAATCTGGACTCTGTCTTGAATTACCACATTTACATTTATTGTACTTTGATCTTTGATTTTTTTTCTTGGGGTCTAAATTTAAATCTGCTCAGCATAAAAACATTGGAAAAAATACTTTAAAGAATTAAAACGAGTACATTCTAGTACATTTAACATATGCATTTACTATGAAATCTTGAAGGACAGTTTCTGGGGTGGTGTCATTAAATTAAAGCTCATTTTAATACTCATTGAGCCCTATTTTCTATCTTACATAAGGCTAAACCTATTAAGAGTATCTTTAACCAAGAAGGACGTGCTCACTCGAATCGGCCTCTCTCTCATGCAAATGTTGTACAAGCATTCAGGTCTGTTTATGTAAGTACACCAAGATAAACAGCTTGGATGGTTGCAGCACTCTAATGAGCACTAGTTAAGGTAATGGTTAATTATGTGGACAGAACAAAGTAGAGCTTCCAGGCAGAGCCAAGCCGGTGACCCCTGACCTCTGGCTGGGTTCTTTAGCTTTTAGAGTCAGAGGATAGAGATTAAGCGCAGAAAGCCACAACAAACGGCTCTGCGTGGACAGAAAACGGCATGACTACATTTAGGCCTGTTCTAAGGGGGGGAAAAAACACCAGTTGAAAGCAACATTTTAAAACCAGAAAATCAAAACAGGAACTTTCATAGAAGAGACCTCAAAGATTGAAAGAATAAGGATTAAAGCGTAGCACTAGGAGTATGTATTAAATTGATTGTATTGCAACAACTGTAGCAAACATGTTGGAGTTAATTTTACTTGAATTGAAAGTACAACTTGTAACTTTTTGTAATATTTTACAACATTTTCTGCAAAAATCTTCAGATAACTGCTAGAAAGACAGTAAATATGCTAACTGACAGACGTATGGAAGTGCACTGTTTGTGCTAAGCTCCATACTGAGCGCGTGTCACAGAACGGCAGAACTGAACATCATTGTAAAGGAATTAAGCAGTGTGGATAAAGGGGAGGGATGACTGAGATTAGCAGCCTGAAACTGGGACTGCCCCAGCCCCACTACTGCTGCTGACTCAGGAGGATTAAAGAGCTAGCATTAGCCTAGTGAAAAACTTTTCTCAACTGCACAAGGAGGCAAAAGCTACAGTAGTACGCACTGACGACAGGTGGCTGATCTAGAGGCAAGATTAGGATTAAAGCAGCCTCTTGAATAACTGTTTTCTCTGAGAAGACACTGACTAACGCTAATCACACGAGAGAAATGTTATCTGAACACAATAAGACATGCTGGTATGATGGTCAACACTTCACTTTGCTGAGGAAAATATGAAAGCTTGGGTTGATAAAACACAACAGAAAAGCTGAATGCTGTGCGTTTGAAACAAACTGTTAGCTAATAATGTTCATTATGACTTTTTTTTCCCACCCAAATATTGAGGTGCTGTAAAGCAGGTTAATAAACAGGTCTGGAACATGAAGCCTGACCTGTCATAGATGACGTTGTCCCGGCACGCTGAAACGACGACAACCCCTGCAGCGGTGGCCATGATGGCATGAATGGAGGACACTAGCCTGCAAACATTAAAATAAAAACAATTTTAAAACCAGGATGTTGAATTGGACATTTCCACACAAGCAATGGCTCTGAAAGACCGATGAGGATTCATTCTATATAAATGATCCAACGCTATAGACCCAATAGTGGAACAGAGCATTTATCGCATTACCTTTTAACTAGAAATTGATAGTGTCTTTATAGTGATAGGGTCTAACACGTCAGGGTTGCATCTTAATCATATTTATGAACATTTCTTTGTTATTTCTGCTGTCACTTGGTGTTAAAGGAGTCCTCAAGTAGCTTCTTTAAACTGTTCTTTCCTCCATAGATGTGTTTATTTTTTTGTAGTTAAGCTTTGCAACAAAAAAGGGAAACCTTTATATTAAAATAGGATGAACTTACATTCTAAAGTTTTCTTTTAGAGAGACATTTGTTTGGTTTGGTGAGACTAATAATTTCGATTGTAATCATCTATGAGCGAACACATAAAGAAAACAATCAGAAATGTAAATGAGGTTTTGAAAATGTTCTTCGGGTGAGAATCTCCAGGAAGAGTCTGGTCAGCAGGTTCAGTGTACCACCACAGGATCAGCAAGTCTTTTCTATAAACAGAACTGACACAGGAGAAGTTGGTACATATCTGAAGTGTCCCTTTGACAAATGCAAAACATGCATAGGTTGAATTCATGTGCCTCACACCTTCCATCAGAACAAACAGGAGCTTATTGAAACATCAATTCCACTGATACAAACAGTGAAGTTCTGCTGTTATAATCAAAACAAATCAGTTTGCAATCACAGGGTTTTATTCTGTTCAACCGGACCAAGATGCTGGGTTACAGCACCAATTTGTTCAAAGTATGAATGACTGCTTTGGCTCTGGAAAGCTCCCGTTCTGGCTGCTCTCCAACTTGGCAGAGCTGACAGTAAGCTGCTTTGAAATCAGAAAACATGTAATTTATTCCCCCTGCACTTGCTGTAGTTATTACAGACAGTCACCCCATAACACAATACTTTTTTGGGGGGAACCTTTCCTCCCCTTTATGCTTCTCATCAAAACCCTGCGAGTTTTTAGGTTGTAGATAGTTTTAGGAGGGTCATAAAGAGGAGCGGCCACATCTTTAGGTGTGTCATGAAGTTCCCTTGCCGCTCATACGGCCACCTTAAGGGATGTCAAGAAAGTGGAACTCCTATTGTGGTGTGTATGGTAAGTGTATCGTCAAGTACTTGTAAGGCTAATGAAAGTTGGACGCTCTTAGGAAGTACCTGTGATGCTGTTGCATGGAGTCCTTACGCCACACTCTAGTCGTTAGTAATGTGCGAGTACCAGCTCCTCACTGACTGCCCACATGCTACATAAGTGCCCGTAAGACGAGCAACAAAAAATCCGTAAGACATACCTGCGTCTCACCTACTTCACCCTTATGTTATCAGTCTGCTACAGCCTGCTGTCCGCAGCATGACCGTAAAAAAATCATGTGCACGAACATTTTTGCTCTACAAGTTTACTGCGCAGTCTACGACCTTGATATTTTGTCCCGTACAGGTTTATTCATTTTTCACCTGCAGGAAGACCAGATTCCCTCGTAAGGGTGGTTTTCAGTATCTTCTATGCATTGAATGCATATGAGGTACAATGTTCCCTCACTATATTGTAGTTCACCTATCGTGGTCTTGCTGTTCTGCAGATTTTTTTCAAGCGAGGAGTAGTATGAATAAAATCTTAACGATGCTCATCCCTAGTTGTGACTTACCAACAGAAGAAGACAGTGATAAAGTCACTTTTTGGTTATAACTGCTGAGGAACCACAATTTAAAAAGCTTTATAAATTTCCTTTATTGCCAATGTTGTCTTTGTTCTTGAATCAAACTGATGACCTCAGTCCATCATTGGATTCTCTGTAAAATGCAGAGACTGTAACCGCATGTTAGATACAGTTTTTCCTGCGCTCTTTAGAGTGCTGTTTGACACACATCCCCTGTGATGAAGAGGATGTAGATGGACCATAAGATGACAGACGATAGAGTGCCTCCGTGGACCGAGCCAAGGAACAGTCCCCAAACTTCAGACAATGCAGACTCTAAATCAGATTCTGTTTGAATACACTCCTACAGATACTCTCGAAATAATGTTTGTGTTTGCCTTTTGTACAGATCATGCATACAGTGGCTCAATGGAGGTCACTTCAGCAAAAACAATAAACTCACTCACAAATCTAAAAGATTAAGAAAAGCCACTTTGTCCCCGTGCAAGGCTGCGTACTGGGGCTGTGTGGACGCATACATGTCAAAAGACCCAGATTTTACAGAGCCTATTCATCACATCAGCCAATAACCCCACTCCCCCAGCTGACAAAATGCTGAGCTTGATGTGGAAGAGAGGGAGGAAAGGAAAAAAACAGGAAGAATGCTTTGCTGCTTTGTTTTGCGATGTCTTTTTCTGCTGAGTCAGGCTGGTGAGCAACTTTGTCTTTTCCTTTCATCACGAGCAAGTCTTCCTTCTGACTGTTTGTTTTTCATGGACCGCTTGCTCCGTCACAGAGTCTGACAGTCAGGAGAGGTGCATTTTTTTGCTCCTCCAGTAAATAGGCTACGTAATCTGTGGGGCCACAGGCACTGCAGCAGAGTGAAAGAAAGTGACAGCGGAGGCAAAAAAAAGAGCAAAACACAGTTAAGTGCATCTAATGGAAAAAAAGGGAAGTCTATTTTTCACTCTTGGTTGCAGCAGCATCAATGACTACTTTGTTCTTTCAGGAGTTATTTTTAGTTATGCCAACAGTTCATCATTTGGACCATCAAGGGATAAGTCCAAAGAACAGAGTCAAAACTAATACATCTAACTCTGTAATGACGGATGAACTATAAAAATGTTTTTCATTCACTATACAAGAAACAAAGCCTTAAAGATTCACTCCAAAGGAAATTGTGTTTTTGTTGTTTTTAACATGTTCTTATGGCATTTTTATACTTTATATATATAAGCAGAAAAAGGTTTTGAGTATTTCTTCATGCAAAGTGTTGTGAATCAGGCGCAGATGAAAAAATGCAGTTGGAAAAAGCCTGTAATTGTGACTTAGGTCCTATATTCGGCTGGCTTCAAGCTTCCTTCCCAGCTCTATTCTGATGCATCCACTTGCAGATGACTAGATCATGTACGTCTTTGTTTCCTCATCTAAGCTGGTATCTGGCTCAAAATTATATGGCTGAATAGCTCAGAGATTGCTCACCATTTTTTATTTTACCGTTAATGTTAGGTTTGAGGTGTGAGGGGCTGCAAGTTAGTGGGAGATGATGTAAACAGATGGATGACGAAAAGGGGGCGAGCTTACTTTGCACCAACAGTACCGCCCACAGCTCAGAGGGGAATCTCTAATGAACTGCTGCCGCTCTGCAGAAACTATGCCTTAGAAGACAACCCAGGCTTTTTGACTCTGGCTAAAAACAACATAATTATAATTAAAAGCCCACCGGGAACGCTTTGAAAAAGATCAAAAGATTATCAGAGAGGGTCCTTGACATCACTATAACCCAAACCACAGGATTAGACTAAAAATAATGATGGAAGCTACACATTTGTGTTGAAATATGGTTTCTTCTCCAATTCCTGACTGAAGTGATCTTTTTATAACTTCAGATTAATGGAAAAAATGGATGCAAAATTATATTGGAGATAGCATTTATCTAGTTAACAATTGTATTTGTTTTTAATTGTTTGCCTGATTCTTAACAACTAAATACAACCTATAGAATTTTACATCTAGATTTAGCAAAGAGATAAAAATAAAAGCCTCAAAGTTCAGCTTCAAAAAAACTAAATTTATCTACTGAAGTATCAAAGTTCACCTCAGTTCTACAGAGTCTAGAACAAAAACTGCAGTTGTAGCAAAGCAACCGAAGGAGATTTTTCATGGACTTTAATTTATTACTCTTCACTCCAGTCCATCAAACCGTCAAATCCAGTCTGGGTTTTGTAGATTAATAATCACTTTGAAAAGGAAGCTGGAGTTTTTTTTTCAAGACAAATCAAACTCCTGATCAGTTTTTCCGGTAGCAGCAATGCAGAAATCAGGGAAATCAGTGGAGATGAAAATTTACAGGGTGTATTATTAAGATGGAAATAGACAGATAAATGTAAAAACACGGCGGGAATGTTGGAATTTGCTGCACAAACGCCAATGTGTTTGTGGTCCTCATGGTTGTTTGTAGTTAAAGCCGAACAACAGATGAGATTTAACAGAAATTTTTATGATTTCTGATCCCGACAACATTGTCATACCACTACCGTGCAGATTTGTAATCCACATTTCCTATAAAAGTCAAATCCTTGCCGGTTGTTATTTTAGATGTTTAAAGTTTTCTGCCAGACAATACAACGATAAGTTTCTTTCAGATTGAAAGCTGAATCTTACTGAATTAAAGGTGATAATGACAAACTGCAAAGTGGATTAGTAAAAAGTTCTAAAGACTGTCAAAACACTTAGAAGTGTTTATCTTTCACTCTCATATAAATTGATACGTTTCAATTCACATTCTACAAATCAAAACATTAAAGATTTAAGTAACTGTGACGAGAAAATACAGTCAAATGTTTTACCTAAATATGGATTTTTAATTCAGACATTAAGCTTTTATTTGACATTCTAAGCTATAAATGAAATTCATTACTGTTAACTGAGAGTAACCTTAGTACATCTCATTTTCAAACAGAAAAAGAAAAAAAAAAAAAAAAAAAAAAAAAAAAAAAAAAAAAAAATCGCTTTTTTCCAGTTTTGTTTTTTATGATTTAAAAACTTTGTTTTACTAAATTATTCAGGCACTGTTGGCAGTGATGTGGAAAAAAATGTCATGTTAAGTGCATACACATGCAAAAAATGTTGTCATATCACAGAGCAAATCCTAGACCTCAAAACCCCAAACCAACAGCGTGCTGCAAATAAAACCTCCACTGACCCTGCTAGTCAAAGTGTTTGTAGATTAAATCGCCTCCAACTATAGTTTTTGTTTTTGAGCGGGTTATCAGTTATGTGCTAGCCACTAGCGCACTCTGAGAGTAGGTGCTAGCACTGGCAAAACTTGTACTAGCTTCAAGCAGACCGAAGGTTTCTCTTTCCTTTCAATGCCGCGTCGCTGTAGAGTGTTACACCGCCAGATTGCAGTTCACATTTGGCGATCTTGTGCAGTTTGTTCAGTGCAACTTTGCGTCTTTTAACAGCACATTGTGTTCTGCCTCATGATTGTCAATCTCCTCTGTCATGTATCCTGCACAGAATGCGTTCAGTTTGCTACATTTACATAAATCTTCAATCATGATCAAATCTTTGTTTTCAATCTATAATTAGGGAGGCAATGGCTGAACCGTAATCCGTACGCATTAGTAGCCATGGTTCGGATCACACATGTACTGCAGAACATATATATTATTACATATATATTTAAAAAAACGTATGTTTTTATCTTGTTATTTTGTCCTCTTTTTTTTTCTTTTTTACCGATTCAAAATTTGATCTGAACTGTGCCTCTAAAACTATCACATGATCCAAACCTGGAGTTTTCTGATCCGTTGTACCACTATCTGTAATCCTGGACTTATTTTTTTTAAGAAGGTTTGAACTTTAAAAGCTTAATCAAGAAAGTAAAGTGAGAAAATGTTCATGTATGTCTGAGAAAAATGTATAAACAGGGGGTTTTACAACCTTAAAACACCTAGAATAATTTAAAAAAATTAAAATGGCTACTTCGCAGATTTTATATACAGTGGGTTATTTTTAGAACATAACTTCTGCAATAAACAAGGGACCACTGTACTTCCAAAGACAGCAGAGAGCACAACAAGGAAGAGAAACTAACAATTTGTTGGTTGTTTACTTCCTGGTATATTTTATTTCTTTTTACCAACATAATGACCTTGAACCAATGACTTACAGAACTATATTAATTTTTCAATCTGTATCTGGTCATTTTAATATCCCTAAATCATATATAAAGATGACTTTCTTTCAAGTTCATTTCTAGGTTCTTTGCAAGTACTAAAATGAACAAAATTGTGTTTTTAATGTTGCTTTAACTTAAAAAAAAATTGAAATATGATTTGTCTACATTCTTACTGAAGAACAGTGTCATTTTTAGTGTGGGAAGTTAAGGATCTGATGTCAACAAACAAATACTGTTCAAAACATCAAATGACTTTTTTTAAAAGGAAATCTGTCTTCAGAGCCGTCTTGTTTCTTTTTTGAAAATCTTGTGTCACAAGACATGCACATTACATTCTGTGGTTAGACCATGGTTTCTAGGAATCACCAGAGCTAAGCAGTTTTCAGATGTTTGTCAGTTAAGTTTGTTCTGATTTTTTCTGTGCCAGAGTGTCATTTCTTGTAGAGACTGCCCCCCACGTTTGTGCTTGTTTGTGTTTCATGCAGAGAACATACCATCATTTTTAGCTTTAAAAAATCCCCAGATCATTTGCAGAAGTGGAGGGTAATGTTTAAGGAAGCACCATGAGGCTCTGGATGGGAAACTGGAGTCAGGGACTCCAAGATGAAATGCTGAAGTGGTTTCTTTGGCGCACACAGAGACCTATTAGATTATTGGCAGGACTCATCCTCTCAACTCCATAAAAACACTGCACATGATAAGCCTTTACGCTTTAGATTCATAGAGCGTCCTTCAAAAGATGGACGATATGTCGGGCGTATTGTGTCTAAAGTTCATACTCTGCATGTTTCTTTTGACTCTGATTCTTTATTTGTTAAAATTTCCATTAATATTATGACTGTGTATGAGTACTACACTGATAATTTAAGATGTTATATAACGCCCTCTAACAGTAGGAAAGATGAAACTGCTCTGGGGGAACAAGATTAGCAGGTGTAGTGGAAAAAATGAAGGTTAGAACCTGCAGAAGACAGCACTGAAATTCAACACTTTTCTCTGGAGAAGCCTCTCTTCTCCTGTTCAGCAAAACTCAGGAAAATGTTTGGATACTTTCTTAAAAACTATATTCTTCATCTAAAGGATTCCTTTAGCTTCAAGTGACATAATTTCTGTTTCCTTGTACTGAACGTCCAAAGGAACAACCATGGAAAACAAAACCATCTCTTAAGGTGATGAAGAAATCTACAGTATGACCACACCTCTTTCAATAATAATTGCATTTATCAGACGATAAAAAGTTATCTCGATGCTGCATAGCAAAAAAATAAATTAAAAAAATAAGAACTGGGTTGTGAAGACTCAGCAGGAAGAACTGCAACCACTTGCAACTGCAAGAACTGCAACTCAAATGCTTTTAGAAGACCTGGTGGTCAGACGCTTTACTACCAGTTGAGAACAGAAATTGTGGCTTCATCAATCCCAGATCATAATGGTACCACTACCATGTTTGACTGTTAAGATGCAATTTTTTTTTGTTAGTTATACTCCGCACATAACTGTATCACAGTTTCTCTATAAATGCTTTCTCGATTCACCAGATCAAACAGTAATTTAAAAAATTCAGTATTGCACAGGGGTGCAAATGCTTTCAGAACGAGTCAGATAGATTTCATAAAAATTTGATTGTTAATTTTTCTTTAAAAGCGACTCAACTTTGTACCAAGATATTAAACATTTTTAGCCCAAAATAGTTTAAACATAAAAAAATGCTGATTAAATAAGTGTTTGATTTCCCCTTTTTATTCTTGGGATCGGTTATGCAGTAGCCTTAACACGTTGTAGTTCTGCAGACACTAATCTGCTATACAAAAAGTTTTGAGATCCCTGGTGTTTTGGTGACATCCCTAAACTATGGCACATGCTTTTTAAAGATAACGTCACTCCAAAAGCTGCATATTGATTAAATTAGGAGAAGTCTTGTTTGGAAGTACAGTTTAGAGTTTTCCAGTACAAAGCTAACTCAGCAGTGGGCCTGAGTCTGGAACTCTGAGGCGGATTAGGCAGAGTGACAGAGTACAAATGAGCAATGAACTGAGCGCTGCACATGTGAGGAAGCCACACTGACCCGCTCAGCCCCCAGCCCTACACACTCTCTTACAACCATTTTGTCCTGCAGACAGTAAAGTTCTGATAATGTTTTAAAAAGAGATTTTTGTTTCAGTTTGGTTTAGTCCCAGACACACAAATTCCACGGAAAAGTCCAGAAGTGTAGCAGGAAATGCCACTTCCTATGTGGACCAGTTCAGTCTCCCCTTTAGGACCTAGTCCCAGACTACTTGCTGGATGTCACTGTATGGTAATGCTCCCCAAGAGTGCGTATAGGTTCACTGTAATCTGCAGAGCCAAATCAATTTCACGTGCACAGAAAAAGAGACACTTATTGCACCATCCTGTCCAAGATCCAGGCAGCTCTTTCAGCATACTTTGCTTTTTCCCTACAGGGACCCATAGTTTTTCATCAAATGCGATTTTCGACTACATCGTTGTAATCTTTTTTCAAACTGCGTGTAACGCGACTATATTTGAATGTAGGTTATATAAAAGAAAGTACAAAAATGCAAAGTGATACATAACGTTGGACAACGTTAAAAGTGCGGCACACTTATCTAGCAAAATCAGTACTAGCTTAAAAAAAAAACCGCCAATGACGCCAATATTAGCTAACATTTATCAGGTCACGCGGCGTGAAGAAGATAACTCATTTTACCTTTCGCTAACCAGAACCACGTCAGCATCGGTCCAGTTTTTGAAAAAACACGGCAGAATTCTCCTGAAGGCGACGAAAAGACCGGGGAAAACTACGGCGCCACAAGCTAAAACTTGCAACATCTTCCTGGTCTTTTCCTCTAAACCTCTCCGGAGACGTGTGGTTCTCCTCTCCGCGGATCCCGGGTCGTTACAAGCGACAGAGAGGCATTTTTCATTGGGCTGGGTTATGGTGCTTCTCACCGGCTACAGTTTCAACATCCACACATTCACACACCCGACTGGAGCTCAGCAGCAGCACCACTAACGGACCAGCTTATTGGATAAGAGCCGGACTCAGCTTCCTGCAGGAGACTACAAAAATAAAAGCTGGAAAATGGCGCCTGCGTGTAAAGCAAACGCGTTACATCACCGTGAACGCCTCATCGGTGCTTTTATTTTGAAGGGAACCGTTTTGTTGGCACCTCAACGACGAGCTTGATCTTTAATTGATATTCTAATTAATAAAGACGTTCATAACAAGGATTGGACGCTGATGGAAATATTTAGATTTGGTAACCAGATTACAGAAGTTTTTATCTTAATGGGATTACATAAAAAACATATTTAAATATCTATACATGATCTGATTACAATTTAAATTAAACATGGTCATAAAATCTGGCAATTGATTAAAAAATAAATCTGTTAATTATATTAACACTGATTAATTATACTCTGCTGGGAACACCCAGCAGCCATTCAGAATAAAGTATTCACCCCGACCATTTAAAGTGCAGAAACGCAATGTTTGTTTCTTATGGCTGTAAATCAGCATCTTTGTTTTTGGAGTAATTCTGCAGACAAGTCTTTACAGTTTTGCTTATCTTACTGTTGATGTTTTTGTCCACAAAAATTAAGCTTCTGAGTCAACACTTTAACATGCAAACATTTCGGACAATAAAAATTAAGGAAACATTTTCTCTCTGTCCTTTTTTTTGTTCAAAAGCTCCATATTGTTATATTGTTGTGTGTGTATATATATGTATATATATATATATATATAGGGTCCTCTACCAGAGACCTGGGAGCTTTCCAGTTTGGGGGTTACAGCCCTGAGTGCTCCAGTTACCACGGGCACCACTGTCACCTTCACCTTCCAAGCCTTCTCCAGTTCTTCTCTGTGTCCCTGGTATTTCTTCAGGGTCTTGTGTTCCTTCTTTTTGATGTTACCATCTCTTGGTACTGCCACATCCACCACAACAGCTTTCCTCTGTTCTTTATCCACCACTACAATGTCTGGTTGGTTGCGTTACCATCCTGTCCGTCTGGATCTGGAAGTCCCACAGGATCTTTGTTCTCTCATTCTCTATCACTTTGTGAGATGTTTCCCATTTTGACTTTGGGGTTTCCACTCCATATTCTGCACACATGTTCCTGTATACTATTCCAGCCACTTGGTTGTAGCGCTCCATGTATGCTTTCCCGGCCAGCATCTTACACTCTGCAGTTATGTGCTGGATTGTCTCAGGCTCCTCTTTGCACAGCCTACATCTTGGGTCTTGGTGTGGTAGATCTGAGCCTCTATCGCTCTGGTCCTCAGGGCTTGTTCCCAAGCTGCCAGGATGAACACTGAATTTGGTCATTTATAAGAAACACCAATAAAATCTGTTAAATTCAAATAAACAGTCTTGTTTTTGTTTTTCAATGTATCCCATTCTTGGCCACGTGGGGGCAGTGCAAGTGGTTATCCATTGACTGTCAATGGTTGTATCATCATGCCTTAAAGACAACTAGAAACAATAAATGTTGCATTTACAGCACGTGAAAAACCTTGGTTTAAAATAACAAATAAAGGAATTAGTCATAAATTATGCTATAATATAAATAAAACCAAAATATCAAGGGAAAAAAATAGAAATCAAAAGCTTCAAAGTTTTTGTATTAAAACCTAATCGTCTTAATATAAAACCCCAAATATCTGACAGGTTTAGCAGTTGGATGTCCCCAACGATCACTCAGCTTATTTATGTGCTGTGAAAATTCCTCTTCTGGTATTTGAGGTTTTCAAAGTGATTTAAAAGAATAAAAAAACATAAATAAAGTAAAAATAAAAAGCGAAAAAATCCACAGCTGAATGAACATCTCTGTTGCAGCATTTGTTCTTGTGAACCACAGTGAAATGAGGCTTTCAGTGACCAAAGTTGGTATCAGCTGTCAAGTAAACACTCCCTTTAGGTCGCTGTTTGACCCTCTGTCATGTTTGATAGCTGATAGCAGCTTGTCGAGTGTCTCGCATTCCTGTTAATGGTTTTCAGCACAGTTTTTGGAACTTTGTAAAGTCATTATCTCAAAAATGCTGCTCAGATATTGTGAATTTTACCAGCTGTTATTTTTACAAGCAAAAATAATTGTGTAATTGGACAAACTTAGTTTAGTAAACTACAATTGTTTCTATAAATTTTAACTTTTGTTTAATTTAATTTAATTTCTGTGAAATTTGTGGGGTTTTTAGATCTTTGCTTTGCAGATCCAAAGTGATTATAATTTCAGGCCATGACATGATAACAACAAATGATGTTTTACATCTTCCTGGTTGACGGCAGAATTAATTAATCATATCGGTTTTGAAGCCCTAAAGAAGTTCCCAGACCACCATAAGGTAACACTTTTAGTTTTTGGTTTATTTTCAACCTGTCTATAATCTCATACATTTTGAGTTCTGTGATTTGTTACGTTTACATTAGAAACACTCTAAAGGTGAAATTCTCGAGTCTCTGAGTGTGACTTTGCTGAGGAAATCTTGAACCTCTGATGTCTAGAAATACCAAATAGTGATGAACCCAACAGGCCACAAAGGGGCAGTACAGCAGAGTTCAGTATGTCATCAAATGAGTGTTCTGAGTTTTAGTGCGGCTTAATTGATTTTAGACTATAGGTAAACATGACAGTGTTTAACAGGAGCTGTGAAAACACTTCTTTCCCCTTAAACTGCATAACATTCCAAACCTCCAATCTCTCCATTTACAAATCACATTCGTGTTTCTGTGAATGGAGAAGATGGTAGCTTTCATTTTTGAACAGTAAGCCAATTAGAAGACTGTCCTGATTAAGTGAATGGTCTCCAAAGAATCTTGGATGGAGGCATCAACCAAAACTGAGTCTGAGGTAGACATGAGAGGAACAGAGAGGATTACTTTCACATGAAGAAAAGGTGCTGCAACTCCCCACCAGGTGGATCTGTCTTTCACAATGTTCGAAAGGTTTCTAGTGGAACCCAAATGGTCACATAGACTACGGTTTAGAGGATGGTTGGGTTGATAATTGATTTTATGACATAAAGCTTTGCTGGAGTTGTGTTCACAAAAATAAAATGCATTAAGGTGAAATCTGTAGTCATCTTTCTTTTTTTTTTACCATTATTGCAGATGTTTTAAGCCAGTAAAATTTCTCACTACACACTTTATAGACTCTTCTCAGACAGACAGAAACATTTTCTCTTTTCTTTTTTGATTAAACTCTCAAAATTCAAACATTCATATAAAAATAAGTCCGGTATTATAGAATGAAAATAAAGATCTGCTTTCGATTATATTTATGTAAATTTTGCCAGCTGAACGCATTCTGTAGAAGAGACACAGCACAGACAATATCGATTGACAACAGTCAAAATCAGACTACAGCCAATCAGGACGCAGAACACAATATGCTGTTATAAAAAAAGAAAAATTGCACACAAAAAAAAAATCTGTGAAACAACGAAACTGAGAAACAAATGGAGTAATCGATGCAGGTTTAAGGTCACTTTGTGAGGATTAGATGAACGATATGGACTTTCTAAAACATTCAATTGATGTCTTGCTATTTTTCCAGCTAAACTAAAGGCTTTACATGAAGTGACACGACAATTTAAAAACTGAAAATAAAATACTGCATTGCAAAATAAAACAACAGTAAGAAGAAAAACGAGGCCGCAGATTTTTATGCCTCTGGAAGAAGGAAGTCATCTCAAAAACGTAACTTAAAAATTCCATAGATAGTTGTATTCTAATTCCATTGCATAAATCTATATCTGTCTTTAATATTTAGCTCCGAGCTGAGATAATCTGGACAAACAAAAGAACTGCCCTCTAACTGAACCCAGAAGTGAGTCAGTCTCGTGAAAAAGACCCTGCGCTAGAGCCCAACAACACTTTCGAGACCAACTATCTTTGTTTGAAATAGAAAATAAAGACTTTAGTATTATAACCAAAAACATTTCAAGCAAATTAAAGAGGACTTTTTTTCTTTTTACAATTAAAATAAAAATAAATTAAACTTCTTTAGAATGTAACCCAAAAAACGATCTAGTTTAAACTTAGCTCAAAGCATAAAACTCGTTTGTGTTCACAGCAACAGTAAATGTAGATCTACACAAGAGAGAGCTACCAAAAAAACAAAGCAAAAAGCAACAATCATTCAAGGCTTGGACTAATTGTTTTATTTACTGATCAAATGAAAATGTCAAAAAAGCAATACTCTATGACCCAGAAAAGAATAGCTGTAACAGTGTCATATCCTGTACTCCAGATAAGAGGTAATTAGCCTACAATAACTCACGCCTGTAGATTATCACTTGATGATTTCTTAGCGTTTCTTCTCTGAGCACAATGACAGCATGCTGTTAGTTTTGTTTCTTTAGAAACTGTAGTTATGAACACGCCGTCATATATCAATAAATTCGTCATGCGTTCTCGGTTCCAGTCCGAAAAAGGCCGTAAATCTTCTTAAGGAGTTTCCTTGTGTTCCAGTGCAAAGTGTTCTTACCTTTTACAGGCGTCTTGTATTACAATTGTTAACACAAGTGTTAAAAAAACATTTTTTTTTCTTCATAAAACACAACTATTTACTGGGAAACTTAGAACTTTACTTTCATGAAAGCAAATTAAAAAAATGCAAACCTAAAAGTTTTTAATTAGAGCACATAAAATAATTTTTAAAGTTAAATAGTTGGTTCTTCTTTTGCGTGATACATCAAACAAATGAATAATTTGCTCGTAAATTGGAATCCTTAATCACAACTGCCCCCACAGGTAGATAAGGGCTGTCTGCGGGTGAAAAATTGCCAAACTTGTATCAAACATGAAGGTCGTAGACCGCCAACATGTTCATGCACATTTTTTTTCCTATGGGCGTGTTGCAGGCATTAGGTTGTAGTGAACACTTAAACAAGCCAGGATAAGTAATAATCACGTGCAAACCCCACACGTGTGTCATTTGTGCACAGTCAGTAAGGAGCCAGTTCTCACACCTTGCTGACGAATAGAGTGTGGCGTAAGGACACCCCGTACGTCAGAAGAGCGTGTAACGTAAATAAACCTTACAAATACTTTTTGACAGATTTACCACACGCACGACAATGGTGCTTTCCATTCTCATGACGTCCCTCGAGGTGACCGTACGAGCCTCAAGAGAACTGTAAAGGTATGTTCGGAAAAACACGCATCCGAGCAACCACTATACACGCGTGAAAAAGGAATACAGGTATGAGGACCTCTGTATCTGATTGTTTGGCAGTTGATAAATCTTAGTTATAAACTAATGAAATGACATAAAGTTAGCGATTAAATAAACCTGATGAACTCACACCCAACTGGAGGTGAAACCTGATTCAGAATCACTTGTGTGTGGAGTCACTGAAGTTCACATTTACATCACATGCAGGGGAATCTTAGCAACCTCATGATCACAACCAAAGCGGTGTGATCCCATGTTGATGGTCTCACAATTTCCTGTCTTCAACTACTTGGAAACTGTCACAGCAAAAACTAGATAAAAACTTCACATTTGTTGCAGTTTAAAACTTCCTGAAATGATTGAATACTTAAAAAGTACAAAACAAAATTCTTCAGATTTTTCAAAAACCACAAAGTAAAGTGAGACTTCCTTTCTTTTGAGAATGCATTTTTTTAAAACTACAGTACAAAAGTTGTTGTAATCCAGTGAGATAAAGGCTCTGGATAAGGGCAAGAGATAAATAAGTCATGCTGCAACTTTACAACTGACAGAAACTCATATACAGTTGGAGGTCTGTCACGTCTGTCACGTCATAAATATGGTCTTGGATGGATCTGATTTGGTTTTCTGTTTGAAAGGAAATTGTCTATAAAAAGCTGGGTGTCGTCTTTTAGATTGACAGGAACGGCTTCAGAACAGTCTGCTGCAACGGTTCACATGACGATATCAAGATCAAGAATTCAAGAAGCTTCCTGGAAGTAAAAGAACTACATGGAGAAACACATCAGAATTTATACCGTTTTTAACGTCACTGTTTGGTCATCTGTCCACAAACAACGGTTAACAACCAAGTTTACAATAATAAAAGACCAAAAAAAGTTCTATTTTTAAAGAAAACTTTCAAATTATTTTTATGGGGTTTCATCAGGCTTGTTTTACAATTTACCATCACAGAAAAGTAAGAAGTTAAAAAGGCTATAAACATGGCGATCCTGATCAGTTTTTTTTCCACTCACTCCCATCCCTCTACGCAGTTTCACGCTGGACCAATGCAGAAGCTGTCTTTATCTTTCTTTTTTCATTTAAAACAACCGTACCTGTTAAAAACTCTTAACTGCAAGCCATTAAATCCAACGAAACCATGTCAGACACAAACAAACGCACATTCTATTCCATTATAGCAGTAGTAGCTATACAGTGTACTGCTTTTGACATGACCTTACTCCCACATCTCGGTAATTTCCTGAAGTTCTTAAAAGAAGAAGGGACTACTTTTAGATCCATGTATTTTATCATTTCAGTGTGGCATGTTTTTGACAAAAATCTTTAATCGAGTTTTACCTAAGGTTACTACTTGTGTCGTGATTAATAATTTTTTGAGAAATTATTCTTCGCAACCTGTAATAATAAATCTACTTTTTATTGCAATTATTTTTAACCTTTAACTGCTGTAAAAAGCCTTACTTTGAGATATGCTCTTTTAAATTTGTGACATTGTTCATTTTGAGCCTCAAACACTTACATTTTAAGATAAAAAAAGAATAAAAATAAAGGCATTTAACATATGAGATATTTGTTCACATGCTGCTATAAACTTGAAGTTAAAGAAACAATTTGAAGTTGCTAAAAAGTCTACATGATGTCATTGGGAGAACATCACTCCACCCTAAAGGCAGAGGCCTTAATGCTCAGCGTCGTGACAGTCATAAATAACAATAATACTCATCAATGTGAACTTTTATAATAACATGTATAATGTGAAGACTGCTTGTGGCATTTGTTCAAGTTTCTGTTACCTGAAGAAGAAATCTAGAACTTTCACTAAAACTCACATTGAGTCTGCAGATTTATAAGCTTCAACAATGTTGTAGCATTGTTTATATCATTTTAAACTTAAATAAAACAACACAACTCAGAGACAGATTCCTAATGAACTTCTGCTGTTCTGCAGAAACGATGTCCCAGAAAACAACTCAGGTTTTTTTTTACTTAAAAACGGCACGATCATAATTAAAATACCACTGGGAACGCTTTGAAAATCGATCAAAAGACTATCGGAGTGGGACTTTAATGTAACTTTCTGCATGTTCTTTAATACCATATAACACAAAATGTTCTTTGCATTCAGAAAGATAAAGTACCTTAACCTGTGCCTTTTATTTAAGGTGGACCGTGACTTATCTTCACTCCTCAGGAATGTTTAAGCTGACCATCCTTAAAGTCGGTAACTATACTCCTGTGACTGTTGGACACTGAGAACATGAGAGGGTAAATAGAGCAGACTGAGGACAGAGCAAGATAGCCAATCGGTTGTGTTAATCATCTCAAGCAGAACAGGCAGAGCGTTTGTGGTCCACCTTAACCTGATATGGAGACGCAAGTCAATCGACACTGTCGATCAACAGTGCAGATCAATAAATTCTCATCCACACACAAAGC
Source organism: Adrianichthys oophorus (assembly GCA_036245035.1). Taxonomy (NCBI): domain Eukaryota; kingdom Metazoa; phylum Chordata; class Actinopteri; order Beloniformes; family Adrianichthyidae; genus Adrianichthys; species Adrianichthys oophorus. The sequence continues at coordinate 23,554,681 of BSAI01000201.1, read as the reverse complement.
TTGTTGGCTAAAAACACAAAAGCTTCTGCTTTGTAAGGACCGTTAGGATGATGAGCAGAGATGCAGTTTCTGCATGAATGCATCGGAATGAAACAGACAGCAAACCTCACAGACGCCTGCTGTCTACTTTACTTTATTTGTAAATAAAGAAGAAATAAAGACTGTTTCAATCTGTATGGAATAATTTTGTAAAAAACACAAGCTTTGCTTTTTTTTAACCAACAAAAAGTAAGGAACTTTTGTTCCGTTTTTGGAGGCGTACCTGTCTATCAATGAGGAAAATCACAACACAAGAAAGATTTGTTCTGATGGTTACAGTTTGATTTCATTCATGCCTGCAGTGTTTGTTTGACGTAGAACATGTGTTGCAGATCATTTCTGTCCTTCAGTGCTCTGGCGACCGCATAGCTCCCAGCTACAGTCTGCTGGACAACTCACCAAGCTGTACAAACACAAGGAAGTAACCAGGATTTATCAGCCCGCCTTGCCAGCAGTCCCGCTTCAGGAAGCAGTGGGCGGGAAAAGTGCAGACTCAATGAGCATCTTCAGATAGGAAGGTGCTGCTGACCTTTCTGCAGACGAGGGTCTGGGCTTTTGAATTTAATGCAGTTGGTGCAGGAAGTCAGTGCAGAAAAGATTCAAGTGGTGCGACATGTTTTTTTAATTAAAAATCAGACAGTCGGATCATCTGTAGAGGCTGGATTCTGCAGCCTGGATCTCTCAGAAGATCTATGCAGTGATCAAGTCCAGTTGGGTTGAGAACATGGAAAGAAAGGCTCTGATCTGTTGTAGAGGGCAAATCTGCATGCTGGGAGGTGGAGATGTTTCCTGTGAGGTTAAGATGATTGTCGACAACCTCCATCTTAATTCTGGTGGGATTTGGAGGATGATCAATGAAGATTCAAAGCTGATGGTGAAGCTGAGGGATTTGATGTGTTTAAAGTCAAACTTAGAGTAAAAAACAGGAAAATATTGTTTTTATTTGAAACAAAAAGCAAACTATTAAGTTCTCTTCAGCCGGATTGAGTCATTAGGCAATAATGAACCTGTTCCTTTCAATCGATATCTGATGAAAGGATGTTCTGACAATTCTTCTGAATTTACTTGATCCTTTGTCTGTTTTAAAACAATAGATCCTTCTGTAGGTGGACCTTAAAATTTCTCCCTTAAGGGTTCGATAAACACGGAAGAAAGGACAAACCAAACACTGAACAATGGAAAAAAAAAAGATCAACTCTTCAGATCGATCTCTGTATTTTTCACAGCTGTGGGAACGTATTGCACATGCAGACACAGATAAGAGGGTTGGCGAACCTGGGGGCGGCTCGATAAGGAGGCTGTAAAATATAAATATCTCCTGGTCTTACGGAAAGGAAGAGAGTTTGTCATCTGCATCTGCTCAGGTGAGTACCTGTTGCTCCTCCTACAGCTTTTTCTTCAAAACAATGTATTTTTAGTATTTAAGAACAAAACTTTTTGTGCTTTCACATAGCTTTTAGCATTAATAGCTACGTATTTTTTGCGTTTTCATCATTTTCTCAATCCTAAAACAACTTTATAAAAACGAGAAAAGATCATTTCCAGTAATTGACAAGTTTTTATGACTATCATTTTATTAATCAAGTGAGAAGAATGATAAACTTTGTGTTTTTTAAGAACTTGTCTACATATTTGTGCTTCTGCATCAACAGCGGCAGTTTAAAACCAGAAACGATTCTGCACAGACGCAGTTCCTCTGCAACAATGCAAACTAATCTTCTCCTTGTGACTCTTTGCCTCCTTGGTTCAGGTAAGAACTGTTTATTTTTCTTGATGTGTAAAACAACAGAAACACTTTTCCCAAAGAAACTTCCGGTACAGATTTTTATCCTTGAAATGATAGATTCTTAATTGAAACTATATGTGAAGAAATCAAATAAATTTCAGAAAAAATATAATAGCTATAGCATTTAGTATTTTTCTAAAGGAAGTTGCTGTGACGTGGGTATTATCTCTTTGGGATGTAAGCTTTAGGGTTGTTGGGGGTTATAAGTTGAAATGTGTAAACTTTTCTGAACAGTCAACGGTCAGAATTTGTTGGACTAAAGGGAAAGGCAAAAAAATGAGAATAAATTCATAATAAATCAAAATACACACTATAAAATGCTAATGTCACACCAAATAGGGAGGGGTTTTGTGATTTGTCCTTCAATCTGTGATACTTCTCCTTTACAGTAATCTTCTGTGGAAGAGCGCAGCATTCCACAGAGGCAAATGATGCAACAACCACAGTAACCAAAACAATCTTAACAAGCCCGGCAACCCCAACAGACAGTAGTACTTTAAGTCAGTCACCTCCAACTGCTAACTCCAGCTCAACCTCAAGCACAGAGTTCATCCCAAACTCCACCTCTGAGTCCGACACAGGTACAACACGTGAAGCAAGTACAGATAAACCGTCATCGGGGCTCTCATCAGGAGCGATAGCCGGCATTGCTGTTGGTTCTGTTGCCGGGGTGGCTATACTCGGTGAGTACAAGAGACAAACAGACTTTTATGTAAGACTGCAGTATCACCAGTTATTCATTAACAGGGATGCAGTGGAGGTTTCATGAAGGTTGGAGCACAGAGGAAAGGCAGAGGGAAAGTTTCCAGACTCTTGGAGAAAGTCAGTGTTGGTTTTTATGCAAAGAATTTAACAGGAAGATGAGCCTAGATAACTAAACCTTTAGGGCAGAGACATTTCAAACTTGGGGAGGGCACTTACTTAAAGGTGTTGCAATCAAGAACATAACTCAGGTGAGAAGCAGAACTGAGCACAAGTGAGTTAGGCAAAGGAAACTAACTAAAAGGGCTTTTATAAGTTCATGAACAACAGAGCAGACTGATGAGGTGCACAAACATTTCCTGAATAAAATTGCACACAAGATTTGGAAGTTTTCTTTTAAACATTTGCTAACATTTTGTAAATTTGCGTGATACTAACTCCGCCCACTTCACACTGTTCTAAACATGAGTCCACCAATGGATCCATGCACTTAGCAATCAGAAATGGTAGCCCCCAATAATACGAATATTTGACCACAAATAAAATCAAAACATTGGCTCTGAATAGAAAGCAAAGGAAGAAACATGGCAGAGTTAATGCAACTTGTTACGAAAGTTAATTTTTGCTCTAAAGCTTTTATCATAGGAGTGAATGGGTAATTACTCCACTGTACGGTGTAAAACTGTAAATGAGCGAACAACACACATTTCTCACACGTTCAGTCTCACCATAAACTGAGTTCAGCTAAGAATTTTACATACTTTACTAACGGCAGCTTTTGTTTGTTACAGGTGGCGGTGTCTTTGGTTTGCTGAAGTACACCAAAAAGATTTAAAGTCTCCTCAGATAAGGACTTAAATGCTTGGAAATGCAGGAAGCCTCCCAGATGACGTTAAAGGGACCAAAACAATCCTCATTTTGTCTGAAAGGCCCAGATCTCATGGGCCAAGAGGAAGACAAGACAAAAAAGTAAATTTTACAAGAATTGCCTGACCGTTAGTGAATCACAGCGTTTTTGATAGAAAATTCTGTTTAAATTGTGATATTTTCATTGTTTCATTGTTGTTTCACTGACAGATGCTCTGCATGCAATTGTTTTGGTATGACCTTTTTTTATTGTGTCATAAGAAATCCCTCTCAATGAAAAATGGCGCCTCCACATACTAGAATGAGGGCGGAGTACAGGTGCTGCTTTATCTGCAGCAAATCAATTGACTGTATATGAGAACTGGACTGAGTGAGTGTGACGTCACCCATAGAAAATGGCTTACTTCTGACTCCAATAAATGAAATAAATTCATTTGCCATTTTTATGATACGAATGCCGCCAGATGTCATCAGTAAGCAGTGATTGGTCTGAGTTGATCTGAATCATAATTTATGTGGCGACCACTCTGGCCAATCAGGAGTGAGCTTGTTGAAAGTCCACACCCCTACCACCTGAAAGTGGGCTACACAAAGTCTATCAGTCAAACATGTTACAAAAAAAAAAGGTATCAGATCAAGAGTTGTTTTCTGACTAATAGAATAAATGAGTAACAGCTGTTACTGTGGATTTTGTATTCTTGGAGCGAGCGGATACTTCTTGTTTTGGAACACCCAGGGAGGGTGGGGTCACTCAATCCAGTTCTCATATACAGTCAATGAATAACAGATTAAAAAGTTAAATTTTGTCTACTATAATCTTAAAATGATTGTGACTGAATTATTCAATTTAAGTATATTTTTATTTTTTTTGTGAAACAGGAAGCTCTTTAAACTAAGTTCTGTCATTTTTACAAATCACGTAATGTAGTTAATAAAAAAAAATATTCTGCTGGCGTATTTTAATGTCTTTACACCATTTCGGGTTAAAGCCTGATTGTATTTGACAGGAAAACTTCCTTGTACATACAGAGGTTGTCTGCTTGCAGATACTGTTAACAACATAAAGATTAATGGCCCATTTAAGTTTGTATGACGTCGTATCTAAAACCAACAAAAAGGAAACAACACCCTACTGATGTCTTAAATGACACAGAGAAAATTTCACGTTAAAGCCACTTTTATCTTGTTTTAACTGGAGGTTTCATCAACAGAACAGTTGGTTGATCCATTTTATGTGGAAATGAGAGTTAGTTGGTTAAACTTCTAAAACAGTTTTGCTAGAACCGGCTCCAAAAGATATGGTGAGAATATACAAGAAACTACAGTTCATTAAAGCAAAGGCAAGTCCTAAAGTCCCACTCCAACTATATTTTTTTCTATTGTAAAATCCTTCACAGTGTTCTTTTAATTATGATTATGCAGTTTTTAGCTAAAATCAAAAAGCCGGTGTCATTTTTAAGACAATTCCAGGCCTCGAGGGCCGCAGTGTCTGCATGATTTCCAGATATCCAAGCCCTACTCATGACTGACTACCTGCTTCAGGTGTGTCCAGCCAATTAGAACATGCCAGAGCTTGGAATGTTGGAAAACATGCAGGAATGTGGCCCTCGAGGCCTGGAGTTGTCCATCCCTGTCTTAGGCTGTATTCAGACCGGACTCATTTGGTTTGCTTAAAGTGAACCAGAGTTTGTTTCTCCTAATAATTCGGAGCAAATTTTCATTCTGAATACATCCAAGCGGAACCTGGTCTGAAACCAGGAACCGCTCTCGGACTCATCTTTTGAGGTGGTCTCAGATTGTTTCCAATTGGACTGAGTTCCGGTTTGCTCCGAGTTTCCTCAGTCTGAACAGGCTTCATGCTCGGAACAGAACAACTGGGCACCGTAGCCAGGCATTTATATGATGTAAACTGAGAGCCGCGGACAAACATGGAGCAGCGATGCAGCACCAACTCTTTGAAATGTGGTCGGATGAATGCAGGCTCATTAAAACAACTTTTAACGTGATACACATTGCTTCTCACACTATTTTCCCGACAATCTATGCCATAAATACTTCTCAGTGTACCTTCTTAGTACCTCTGTTTACTCAGTAACCGCCTTGCAGCATGCCTCCACCGTACCAAAGTAGCAGTAAAAAATGTTGTATATGACGTTGATACAGTCGTTCAAAATTGGTCAGTGAAATAGAAAGTATGAATAAGTGAACTATCCCGATAGGGATTGCAAAGCGCAGGACTTTCATTATTCCTTCTCTCATTGCTTTGCCAGGCCCTTGTAATTCCTGGCCAATGACTGAAGAGATCTTTAGTCACGTGGTTTTGTTTAAAAGCTTTAGTTTGAAACAAATCTCCAGTAGAGGCCAGTCTGAATAAGATCAGAATCAGATAAAAAAACTAGTACAGTAATAAAACACAAAAGTGACGTAGACTGATTTAATCCTTATTGGTAGTGGAATTGCCATCAGTGTGTGAATGTGTGTGTGTGAATTTGTGTGTAAATGGGACTGTGACTGTAAAGCGCTTTGGGCCTTCAAGGAAGGTAGAAAAGCGCTACACAAGTATACACCATTTAGCATCTATTAGCTCCATAACTAGACCTCAGGTTAATATTTAACATGAACAGAGTCATTTATGAGATTAGTAAATGATTATTGGTAACAAACACACTAGAGATGTAACTAAGATTAAAATAGAATAAATTGAGACAATTTGTCTAACATGAGTGAAATAAAGAAAACTGCTTGCAAACCATAAAATACCCATCAAAACATTTGATTTTCACTGATGCGCTTAAGCTAAAGTCATGGCATTGGGCTCATTGATTCAGCTTCACTGAACAAAGGCTCGTGGTGTCCAGGATGCACCTTTAAGTGGACTTTAGCCCACATGGGGCTAGTTTTATGGCATGATTATTTTTCAGGGAAGTGTCAACACAAGGAAAGCATGAAAACTACCTTTTAACACCTTGACCTGTGGGATCAGCTCACATGGCTTCCGCAGCAGCTGGATGAACACTCTGCATGCGTTTGTGTTGGAGGAGAGGAAGTTGATGCATCTTTCTTTTGTTCTCTCGGGAATTTAAAACTTATGTTTTAATTGGAAGGATTTACTTTTTTATATCAACACTCATCTTTGGTCAATAAAAGAAAATCTTGATGATGCTGAATAATAATTACTGAAACATTAGCAGATACCTTAAAGTCAACAGAGACATTTGGAGTTTTGCTTAATGGTAAAATGAAAAATTAAATTAAAAGTTTTACAATTTTATTAATTAAAATTAAAAAAATTTCCCTGGTAGCAACTTCTACAACGCAATCAGACAGAGATTATTTTCAACCAGGATTTTTCGCCACAGTCCAGACTTTATCCACCTAAGGGATGTACCGGATGGTTCAACTTCATCAGTACAAAATCTCTGGGGTTGTAACCAATATTAGTCATGACCGCGGTTTTGATGACTTATCACACCACACATTAACATTGAATTGGAGCCAAACTTGACTAAAGTTTTATTGGCTCCAAAGTTCTTTAACTGGGCTTTGATCAAGACATGAAAGAAGAAAAATACAACAAAAAAAAGTAATAGTAATGCATCACATTTAAATGTTTGTATCAATGAATTCACTCATAAAGCCCAGAAGCAGTTTTTCAACCATGAACCAACAGCTATTCGACATAAAAGAAACACAATTGTCATCTCTTTTGTGCAAGTTTGAAGCAATTTATCCTGAAAAATGAATTTGGAAAAAAAAATACAGATTTAGTTCCTAGACTCTTGTTGAAGGTGTAACCTGACTACATCAGAGTTGAGTTACTGGTAGTTATCAGTATTTATCAGTAGAAGACATCTACAGGAAGCACAGGTAATGAGAGGAAACATCTGACCTGCTCTGATAGCCTTATCTCTTTTCTTAGAAAACGAAATGCAGAAAGAATTTAATCAAAGTAAACTTGATATTTGGGGGCGAAACTGATATGATTTTTCATTTTGTCTCTAGAATACATTCCTGTTTAACGGGATCCATCACCAGCACTTGACATTTTCATGAAATTATTTCTTTCCAAAGGTCTCAGACTATCAAACTTCTATGAACTGTTTATAACCACAGATGGAAGCAAACAAACTCAGTCAATGTGCACATCACCCTCTAGTGGGTGAAGAGACTGTTGCTTTGTTTTGTTTAATTATTCTAATTTTATAAAAACAGTATGTTCTCTGAAAGCAGAACAACGCATATTCCATTGTTAGTTCAATAATAAAAAGAGATGAGTTAAAGACTGAGAGACCATAGAATGTAAGAATATTTTCTAACCGTTTTTTTTAACTGTATACAAAACACAAACTGTAGTGATGAATAAGGACACAACTATAAATGTGGATGCAGATCACCTAAATATGGAAGTTTTTTTAAATTCTTAATTCAAAGGAATATGCAATTCAGGCTTTTAATATGGAAATACATTTAGCAATTTAGAATTTGATATTGAAATTTACAATTCTATATAAAATAAAAAAATTAAAAAACACAAAATCAATTAAATTTTGAATTGTAAAGGGTTTTGATGTCATAATTCAAATGAAAATCCATTTAGCAATTTACAATTAAATATGCAATTTGACCATTCATTGAGAGAATGCATTTAACAATTTACTCTACAATACTTATGAATAACATTTCAATACACCGTTTGTCTTAAATTAATTTTGAAGTACCTTAAAATCTATTGCATTGTAAAATGCCATGCTGTTTTTGTGTCAAAACTCAAGGGAAGTTGCAAACAGCACCCCCCTGGTGTAATGCATTTTCATTCAAAAGTTTGTTTTATTATTTTCTGCTGACCGTATAAGGCAAATCGCACATGTGAGTGGTAAGAGTATAAAACATGTATCAAAGTGCTGCAAAAACATAAACAATGAGGTAATTTATCACATGAATCCTAAAATATAAAAATTAAATTACTAATAAATTTCAATTTTTTTTTAAAACAAAACATCAATATCTATATGTAGCTTAGCTTAGCGTTTATCCAAATTAATGTTGTTTGTGCTAATCTAACATTCATGACTGTTTATTAGCAATACATCATTTAACATTTTACAGCATACATCATTTTTGTTTCTTTCCATCTTTTCTGTGTTCATGTCATCATTTTCTATTGTGTAACTCATTTATGTTGTCTCATTATAACCCAAAGGTAGTTTATAACAAAACAGAAAACAAAATATTTACTGAGCAAAGCCAAATATGTATTGATACATATCTTATTATTTTGTAGTGTAATATACAAACCTGATTCATTGCTATCGCTCAATAATATTACTTCTTATAAAAATATTAATATTAAGCATTTACACTGTACAGTTCAGAAGTTAATTACTCTTTATACTGTAGGTCTACAGAAGTACATTTGACTTGTGTTTCTTTTTCCAGATGGAAAGATTTCAAATAAAAATAATAATAATATTTAATTATCCAGATGTTTTTTGTTTTTTTTTTTTTCCTGGCATGTTTTATTTTCTTATATTTCATTTTATTCTATTATGAAATTGGTTAAATTTGTGCTAAAGAATGAGAGACAGTGTTAAGGCAAATTCACATTAACCCTTTAAGTGCCAAAGTATATAAATTCTGCACCACGTCGTTCCAGGCTTTCGGTCTGCACTTTTTCCAGTGAATGTTATGGAAGGTATGGCTTGACTTTGCTGATTAGCCTCCAGTGATAAAAAATAGACTGAAATGTAAGACTTTTTAACCCTTGTGCTATTCTAGGCACATTAGCGTTGGGAGAGGAGTGAATCTGGAACCCATAAGACAGCTCGCTGAACTTAAAAAAAAAACTGATTTCACTGGTGTTCCTGGCAGACATTAAATCCTGTTCCGCTTTGTCATGGGAGGGATTCATCTGGACCCCACAGCACTGATCCGCGGTCACCCTATTATATTTATTCATTCCCTTAATAATACTTTTTTGTTCGTTTTTAATTGCTTGATGTGTAAAATACATTGATAAAAAGTAATTATTGAAGCACCTTAGAACAGCTGTGGATCCAAACTTACATTTCACTAAAAAACTTCAGTTAATTTATGGTAAAATAATACATTACAAATATCCTGCATTTCTAAGGAAACATTAAATGACAACAAACACCAAAAAATCTTATCACACTTGTCTACTTTTGTTTATTTTATCGTTTCATAGTCTGAATGAATCTACTTTGTGGTCCTTTAATCAGCCCCTGCTACACTAATACAACATGAAGTTGCTAACTTAAACTTAACTACATTCTGTGACAACAAAAAATCCTTGTATCAAGATAAAGAAAAAACAACTGATAGACTTACCAGTAGATGTATTTATACATCAGCAGTAGACCATATGTTACAAACTATAGAAAGTCAGTTTCACATGTTAAACATGCTCTCTGACTTTATATTTTCTCCATTTTGTAAAAGTTGTGTGTGGTTGATATCTATTTTTTAATCCCATTGTTGAAATATTGATATTTTTTAATTGTACTTTTAAAAATTTGATTTTCTGAGCTCAAATTCCCTCCAATATGGCCGACTTCCGGGTCATAGGGTTTAGTGGATGTAGGAGATCCGCCATCTTGAGGTAGCTCAGCGGTACTGCAGGAGGCGAAGCAAACAAATTTAAGACGAAAAAAAACTTTTATACAAGAAACAATGGGAACAACATTGTACTTTTGGAGGGCCACGTCCTATGAGATTTTGTATTGTGTGCTAATTAAAAAATGTTTGTGCGCTGGGGGGGGGGGGTCAAATCCTTTCATCAGAATAAAAGATTTATTGATTCAATTCTTTAAAAATGTGCTTGCTCCAATAAGTCTCATTCAGTCCATTTATAACGGGAGCACCAGGTAACTCATGATCATGCGTTGAAATGAGATTTGCCCTCTATACAGACAACAGCTTTAGATCACCAGATTTGTCAGCATGCCTGAATTTGTAAACTTTTTTTAGATTTTATTATCAGACTGATAGTTTTCTGGGGTTTAAGGTGAAAGTTAAGTTAAAACCTGGAATGCCACATTTTTTCAGGTGTTGAGTCAAAACAAATGAGAAAACTGTTCTGTATAAATATACAAAAAAGACAAAACTGGACAAAATGAAATGAAAACACCCACAAAAGATAGAAATTAGTGAGGAATGTTTAATCATTCATAAACAAATGACTTCGAAGTAAAGTCAGATAGATCATATGTGTAAAAAGTCCTGACATAGCTGCTTTGGTTTGTACTTTAAACAGTACAGATAATACTTCTGCTATGCTCGTCATAAATAATGAACATTTTTATTTTAATATACAAGATCATCCCACCAATGGTGGATCCCAAAAAGTTTAGTTAAATTACATTGGGCACTCCTGTGTGCTGATATTAAATATAATAAATTATGCTGGAAATATTGTCCAGGGAAAAATATACCTAAAGGCATAAACCCATGTCCAGTTAGCAAAAAGTAGTTGTTCTTCCATAGATGGAAGACTTCTTTTTTTTATTTCTGGAGTTGTTTCCACTCTACGGAGGCAAGTTTTCCCAATCAGCCACTCAGCTCCACATAGTCTTCACATCTTTCATTTGGCAAGAATCTCTCCACTAGATGGAGCTCTGTCTCCACGGGTCATCTTCTTTGAGAGGCTCAGAATAGTCCGGTTTCTTGCTCCTCTGCGGAGCCTCATAGCCGACACGTCTGGTATTTGCTGTGTGAGGAGGGAGCCAGCTCGTAGAAGAGCACGTAGGCGTTGCTGGTCCGTACCTGGCTGGAGGAAATGGGGCTCACCCTGCACAGAACGCACAGTTCACACTAAAGTGAGTCGTGTTGTGAGTGCAAACATGCTGGTCCATTTACACGTTTCCTTGAACAAATATGGGCTTAAATACAGAGATGGCACCAGGATGAGAAACACATAAAACACGTTATTTGCACGCATTGAAAAGTCAGCAAGGTGACACGCAATCATACAGGAAGCATGCGGTACTTTTCCTTTGACAGCAGGTACATACAGTCCTGCATAAATAGGCAACGCGACTTGCTGCCCATCTGATAAGAGAACACACAAAGTAATTCAATAATGTGAGATTTGATACCTGGAGTCATTGTAGCTGTACCACTCCCCCAGTGCAGGGTTCCGGCAGTACGCAGTGTAATGGCCTCCCATGGTGTTCCCAATGTGGTTGGATACCGCATACAGGTTATAAACCGGAAGCTCTGCAGGGAGACCAAACAAAAACAGCAGTCAACACTGGAGACGTTTCCACTCCGTCGAGCCAGCACTCAGCGGATCATTACCGCTGTTATCCGCAGAAAATTCCCGCAGGTCCAATTCTTTGAGGGGAAAGTTGATAAATGTGGAGAGTTTGCTGGAGCGGGAATTGGAGTCTGAAAAGCGCTTAAGGTCTGAGAGGGCAAAGGAGTTAAGAAACATGTCTGCAGTCAGGGACAGCACCAAAGGCTTCAGATTTACAAACAAAACAAAATGACAGAAACATGAGCAGAACTCTGAAATGTTTAATAATGAGTAACCTTTAACCCTTTAAAGACCCACTCCAATGATAAATGTACTTTCTGTGTTTTTAAAAATGTTCTTCTGGAATTTTTCTAATGATGGAGGACATAAAAGAAAATGAAGCTTAAAATTGCATTTCTTTATTCAAATCATTATGAATCAGGAGCAGATGAAAAAATGTTTCAAAAAGATCATATTTGTGACGTAGAAAGTACAACGGGTGGGTGAAGCTCCTCAATAGATCCGCTCGTCGACGACTAGATCATGTACGCCTTCGTTTTCCTCGTCCGAGCTGGCACCTGAAATTGTGCAGCTTGATGCCTACACTATTCCTCGCCTTTTTTTTTTAATTTTTTTATTTTGCCCCCGTAATGTTAGGTTGGGGGTGTGAGGGGCTGTAAGCTAGCAGGAGAGCTAGTTCATTTAGTTGAGTTTATGTGTTTCACTTTTCTGTAAACCCAAGTTGACCTTGGTTTGAGTTGGCACTAAAAAATGAACTTAAATAACCTGAATAGATTCAAGTGTTTTCAAACATGGAGTCAAGTGTCAAAGCAGTTTAACACAACAGCAAACACAGGCAGACTGCTCCATCCTGCCTGTTCCACTACATTAACTATTATATAATCCCATGGTCTGTCTGCCTCCACATGGACCCACTCACAGTCTTATCCGCTTCTTTTCGAACATACAAAGTTCAACGAGGCAATAAAGATCAAGATCAAGAAGACCTTGGACTTTGTCTTCTACAGACCCGTAGGTATGCACAATGCACTGTGACCTACTGTCTTTCAGAAAGGGAAAACTGAAACATTCACTTTGCAAATATATGACAAAGAATTCATGTAAATTTCCCTGTTTTTCTTATTTTATCTACGTTTCTTTATTATTTTAACATTTATGACTAATAAAAATACATCAAACGGATAAATATGTGTTAAAAATGTGTTGCAACTGAGAGCTTGGAAGCAGGAAAGTGGGACTTTAAGGTAAGGAGTGGGTCTTTAAGGTAAATCCAAGTCTCAAACTATGCATGCACCCTTCTTAACACTTGCATTTGGCTGGAGTAGCTAGAAAAACAAAAAAAAAAAAGAGGAAAAATAGCAAGAAAACGCCACTAATCCTCTTCACAATGAATGCAAGACAAGGATACGGATGACAAGAATCTGAGGGAACTTCTGGATGCTGAACTTCTTGGTGCATTTTCTTCTGGCTTTACATTTGTTGCACGTCTGAGGTGAAAGTCAGAAGTTTATTGCAGTTGCTGCTTCAAACTCACATTATGTCGTCTTCAAAGAGCAAAGTGGTGGTTTCTTACCGGTTTCTCCTCTCCGTCCAACACATCTTCCTTTGTGAAGAGTCTCAGGCAGTCTTTGAGAGTCACTTCCCCTGATCGTTCCTGCAGACACACAATCCACTCAGTAAAGGTGTTTTTTCCCTCCAACAGTCCACGGTTGTTTAAAAAAACATGGGGGGCACATTTTCACCTGGACGATAGGCAACGAAAGGTCCCAAAACGGGTCAAACATGGTGGAGCGGAAGCCGCAAACGGTGCATGTTAAAGAGCTCTTTAGCTGTCCCACAAACAGGTCTGCAAGTAAGAAGAAATATCACTGAATGTACACAAGTTCAAAGGTGGGTTTAAGGTGGATGCAAGGCCCCAAAATGTACGCACCCACAACTTTACTGTCCTCTCTTGCCAGGTACATGTTCCACATTCGCTTGCTTTTCTCCTCATCTCTGTGACAGGAGGCAGATCGTGTTAATCAAACACATTCTTACACCAACATCTCCAAAGCTATGGAGATAAATGGGAATTACTGCTGGAGAAATAAAGCAGCATCTCTTAATTTGTGCAACAAAACCAGGCATACAGCTGAACTTTAGCAGACCATAAGTGACTTACAGAGGAACGAGTGTCGGACTTACGAGAAATGGTCAAAGTCCTCGACAGATGACCTCGGACGGACCGTCGCCCTGTTCACCTCGTTGTGAAGGCCGTCCAACAGAGAGCGCAGAAATTCTTGGGCGTCCTGCTGACTGCAGCGGGAGGAGACGTTTCATGAGGACTTCAATTCTCAAACAAATATATCGGATTGGTTCTTTTGAAATATTTGCACATTTTTTAGATGTTTAGCATTTATTTATTTTATTTTTATTCTTAATTTTTAAGGTGGATTTACAGATAAAGTGTTAACAAGCAGGAATGTTATGTTGTTTATCATCATTTTGGTGTCAGAAAGGTGAGGATCAGAAAAATGGACTTGTCTGTGATTCAAAGTGAAACTGTTTTTATTTGACTAATTCCTTCAGGCTGCTGGTGAAACAAGATGAAACTTATTTTTCTGTTTTTACAACTGCCACAGCAAATCAGGCACGCTAAGACCCTTAAGGGCATTCAGGAGCGGTTCTGTGAAACAAAAAGATTTTCTTATTTCAACTTGGCTTGAAGCTTTTAAATCAGTTTATCAATTCAGATGAATAGTTTGAGGTACTGCAGTGTTTCTTGATGCAAATATAAGCAGGTCTGGTGTGAGTGATGGTTATAAGAAGCTCCCTTTAAAGACGTTTTTTTCCCATCATTCTGATGTTAGAAAGGCCAAAAGGATCTAGATAATGGAATCTGGTTTTGGGTGTGTCTCTAAAGGCTTGTGGTCCACCAAAAACAATCTTTCATTTGCTAAACTACAAAAGGCAAAAGGTTTCCCTTAAGATAAGGCAGCTGGTCACATAATTTAAGTGACTAGCGCTCCCTTAAAAACCTGCAGAACTGATCCAGATCAGGATTTGTGTTCTCAAATGGTATGCAGCCTTTGGCAACCCAAAGAGCTTACAGAAACCATTTGGTCATTGTTTTAACCGCCTTCTAGGTTTGCTCAGACCAACTCTGTCTTTGTTAGAGCTCATGTGAACCATCTCAGTGTTGTGGCTCCCCTTTAGTGCATTTCTTCCTCTTTAAAATAATATTTGATCACATTTTTACTGTAATTTTTTTTTGTCCAAAAAAATGAGAAGAACTGAAGAACAGGTTCAGTTGGCATATAAGATGTCAAAGTGAAACAAAAAGTCTTCAAGGGTCAAAGTGAGACTGGCATAGAAACAAAAGTTTCCAAAATTCACTTTATCGTGTTCAAAAAGCAGAACACATCAAGAGAAAGACAAAAAGTGTTGCTGCTTAAGAGGGTTTCACCAATTCTTTAAATGTTGTCAGCTCAGTAGGTTTAATGACCTCATGCTAAGATGAGATAAGGATGAGAAGATGTTTAACTGGAGCATAAAACTTCACAGGGTGTGACGTTTGCCTCATATGACTGAACATTCAACCAACATAAAAGCTTTTCAAACAACTTACTTGCAGCCAGCAAACTTTGGAGCGACTCTCTGGATCTGGCTCCTGAAGTCGGAAGGACTGATGGCTTCAATGTTCACGGACGTCCACAGACTCTGGGTCAGCTTAGCAAACTCTGTGGCAGAAAAGACGACAAAGTAAACACCAAAAAACACAGAAAAGACACCGACAGGTGAGGAACCAACACCGAGTTACTGTCCAACCTTTTGCTCGTAGACCTTGTGCGCTGACAGACACTTCTGCAAATAAAAAACCTCCTGATGCAATAACTGCTAGAGATGCCCTCCTCTAGATCCTAAAGAACCTGGAAATGTGTCAGAACAGACCAGATCCATGGAGAACCCACCGCAAAAGCCTTAGAACATGAAGAGCTACTGTTGACATACAGGAACCCCAACGCGACCCTCAAACGTCCATGCCCAGACGAGTCCCAGCAGTTCCTGCTGTACATTGAAATGGTAAATGGCGTATTCTTGAATAGTGCTTTTCTAGCCTCCTTGAAGACTTCCCATTCACGCACACGGCGGCTCCGCTGCCAAACACCTGGGCTAACCTTCCACCAGAGGCGGTTTGGGGTTCAGTGTCTTGCCCAAGGACACTACGACATATGGCGGGCAAGGGGACAATCGAAGCTGCAATCGTCCGATTAGAGGCCTAACCGTCTGACCGGTGCACCAAACCTGACCAAACGCAACCAAATCTGAGCCAATCTGAGCAGGTTTGTTCCTTCAAGTTAAATCTAACACTAAGCAGGAAGTGCAGAAGAAGCTTTGCTGGAAAAAAAAAATCTAAAAGGACCAAAGAAAAATTAACATTGGAATAATACATTTGCAGTACAGCTTTAGTGCTTCCTAAACAAAAACAGAACTCTCCACAGAACCGATCTGGAGCCACATTTTCTGTCCCAGTACTTTTAGGTAACAGAACTGAGATTTGTGGTTGTAAAAAGTTAAATAAAGCAGCAATAAACCGCCTGCTGCTCATCCATAAAGCGCTGCTCAGGTCTCATAGTCCTCGGAGTTGCTGACATGTGGGTCAGTGTATCAGAGCTGAAGCTTGCCTTCCATGAGCGCCGCGCTGGTCCTGTTGTTCACGTCCAGGCGGTGCACGTTCCTCAGGCAGTAATCCCTCAGTTCTGAAGTGTTGCTCAGACATTGCAGGATGGAGTTCATGAAACACTGAGAATCACAGAATCCTGGTCACTACAAAGAAGTCAGGGTCACTTTGACTGTTGTTCTGGAGCGTTTGGGGATCTTACCGTGTTGCCCAGATTTCTTAACCCGACCAAACCCTGAGGACTCTTGTTCTGTTAAGAACAGAAGCGAAACCATGAGAGTCGAGCACCAAAATATGTTGAGTAAATAAAACATTCAAATAAATCACTTTTACAAAGAAAAAGAAATATGCAGTTACACACTTACTACAAATTATGACCATTAAAACTGTTAAAATATTCTTCAGAAAGTTAACAATTCCTGTGAGCAAACGAAAACTGTTGAGATCAACAGATCCAACGTGAATGGTGACACACAAGGACATCCGTATCATGAAGATGGACTGAAACTTTTGTTATTTTAGGACTGAAGTGAAACTGAGAATGTTGAAGCATGCAGATCAGCAATGATGACTAATTGCACCTTCAAACTACAATCTTCAGCCTAATTTACTGGACTCTAACAATGTCACAAAACTCTTCAAATATTGGTACACCCAAAGCCTACCATACTGGAGAACTTTGTGACGAGTAATAGCTCATTTATTTGGCCATTTTCTACCACGGCGTATTAGGGCTAGGTTAAAATGAGAATAAAAATGTTTTAACAAAAACATTTCAACATTTCCTGTTTAATTTCTGCTGACATCACACTGCTCAAGAACTCACTGAACCCGTGTGACTTTTTATTAATTTAAACTTTATTTTCATGAATTTACAACTTTATTTTTTAAAAAGTGTGTAATTTTTTTGAAAAATTACAACTTTGTAAGATTTTATTCGTAAAGTGTTGAATTTGTTTTGTAAAATTACACAACTTTCTTTTCGTAAAATGTTGACTTTCTTCTCAACATTTCAAGACTATTCCTGTACATTTTTTGCTTCTTTTAAACCATAATTTAACAACCTTTGTCTCATACTTGTGTGACTGTATTTTCTTTTAAGGTAGCCCTGATATTTAGTCATAATTTTCTGCTTGCTAACTAATTACATTTCCTTCTAACTTACGTGTTCTGTGCAGAAACATTGAATGGTCATTGCTTTGTCTCGTTCACATGATTTGGAATCGTGTTTATCCTTAATTAAGTTGTAAACAAAAAGTTACGTTGTCGATACAACAAGAAAAAAAAGTTAATTGCTGATTGTTTCGTGTTTGGGCCAAAAATGTTTGTTTTTCGGAGAAACCTTAAAGCTCGTGTGAAGTGAAGGAGCCGTCTCAGGCCATGGAGACGGACCAATCAGGAAAGCTTCCTTTAAACCTTTCAGCTTCTGTTTTCACAGTAAACACATTCATAAGAACATGCAAATATCACTTTGTGGATTCTGACGTGAATTTGTGTTTTTAAAGCTTAAGCTCCAGCTGTGAAATGACAGTTTTGTGCTGTTTGTGTGAAGACACATCTGTGTGCAATGATGAAACTGTTGCATTCCACCACGTGGCAAAAGCCTCGCAGGACTCAGTGGCATTTCCACACAGCTGCCGTTCCTTCTTCCAAAAAGAATGCGGCCTCACCGTTCTACATTCTGCACCCGCGGCCGAGAGACTTCACGCGACCTTGCAGCCGAAATGCTCTGCGAGGAATCTGCAGAAAGTCTGCAGAGTGTTGTTAATCATCTGAGTTTGGATGCATCCGTGGGTCAGGAGACCCGTAATGCTGACGGAGATATTTCTGAAAAGCCAAACGCTGATGACTGTACAGTTACACAAACGTAGAGTTTTTTACAGATTCTTCTTTTTCCTAACGGTACATTTCCACTGAGCAGTAACATCACGTCAACCTGCTTAGCGACTGCGCTAGCACAATCAGCATTTATTTCTCTCAATACAAGAGTTTTCCAAAAAAACAGCAATTCAAGCCACAGAAATGAAGTTTTTGGATTTCCATTTAGAATAGAAGTGAATGTGATGGTTTTTAGGCATATGAACTAACAATTACTCTGGTTTTAACTATCTGAACACTTCAATCTATTGTATAACCTTGTTTCTGATTACTTTTATTGAGCTGCAAATAATTGATATTAATTTATTTTTTCACAAATGAATAAATTGACTTTTTATGTATTAGTTGTAAATTTGAGCACAGTAAATTATAGTTTTAATACATGAATGACGAACCAACAAAAAAACCAAAGCGCACGTTTAAAATGTTGTGTGGTGCATGTAACATTGACAATAAACTATCCGTCTCTCCAACCTTCCATCCCTCCATCCGCTTTTTAAAATGGATTTATTTTCATTTGTTTTTTGTCAGTTGTAAACTTTTTCTGGTAAATTTTTGTTTTAATGTATGAATGACACTTTTTAAATTTTGTTGTACAAGTCACAATGACAACTAAAAGTATCTATCCTTTCACTGGGCTACAAAGATGGAATTATCAACAATTCCCAAAGAAAGAAGCAGAATTGATAAAGTAGGAATGTTGCATGAACTCCTGAAAAAATCTAGATTAAGTTCACCTGAACTTTGTTTGTCCTCCAATTCTCAATCTAGTCTCCAATCAGTCCCAATTTAGTTTCAGATGTTCCCAATATTTGGAATAAAATCGGAATCTGGGAGGATCTCTCGTCATTTCTATAGAAAAATTACTGTTTGGAACTCCAAGAATAAACTGAAAACATCACAAGATGTTTTATGAACTCACTCACAAATGCTGTTTGCAGTTTGTCATCAATATTTTTGAGTTATTGCACAAATATTGCTAAAAAGCACATGACAGACTGTTGAAATCGGAAGTAAGAGGTGTTTGTTTTGTTCCATAACACCAGCTCAGCTGTCCTCGAGCTACAAACGCCCGCACATTCAATTCAGTTCTGGAGAAAACCAAATATCTGGAGATCTTCAAACTTTTCAAACTTGTTAACAGACTTTAATGGTTTATGTTTTTGCACTTTGAGTCTGGTTGAGCAAACAGCTTACCGAGATAAAGTCAGGTTGGATTCAGACTGACTGAATTGGTATGAAGGACACCCCATAAGAAGACCAAACAAGAACACAAATTCATAGAGTTATAAGAAAAAGTTGAAATTCTACAAGGAAAAAGTCGTGCTTTTTGAAAATAATAATGTACCAAAACTGTATTTTTTTAAAGCGTAAACAACACATTTTAGTTTCTTGGTGCTAAAGTTCCTATTTATGGAAAAACATTTACAAGAGGATCACTCCCTCAGCAAAAGGGCGTCAGCCGGGTCAGGACCTGCGTCCTTCCTGGGCTCAGTGACGGAGTGACCCCAGTGTAAGTGACACGCTTGGATGCATCTGGACGTCAAACCGAGGACGTCTCACCTCACTGCACCTTTTTTTTTTTTTTTAATTGTTTCCTAAATGTCTTTTAGCTGATGAACAAATAAAAATGTGAGAAAATCTGTCAGCGGGTCCGTCGCCTCTGCAGCGTCCGAGCTCGACCATATGGCGAAAGCTTCAACCCGCTGCACCGCCCACCAGAAAGGCTCTACACTCTCAGTGGGCGCCTCCCGATTTGCCAGACCGGTCCAGAACCAGAGGAAGTGTTCAGGTAATCTGTGCTGTGAAGGAGAACACTTTCCAAGGGTTGGCAGCACTTCAAAGAGCGGAGAACTGAATGTCCTAAACCCACATGACCCTGCAGGCCAGATGAGTGGAGGGAGCACGCACGACGCCGGTCACGCCACTCCCTTACAAACAACAGACGTCCTAATCTGAGCATGATGATGATGATGATGATGATGATGATGATGTACATTATTTAAAGACCCACTGCGACCATCTTTTGATCCATTTTCAAAGCAGTGGTTTTTTAATTATGAACATGCCGAATTTAGCCAAAATAAAAAGATGTGTCGTTCATTAGAAATCTGCCTTTGAGTTGTGGTTGGGACTGTTGGCAGTAAGCCTGCACTTATTTCCCATCATCCCTTTGCTTAAAGTCTGGCTGTGTCCGAATTCTTTCACTACTCACTACTTAGAGCGCTATATAGTGAATCGACATTCGTAGCGCCGGCCGAATCGACAATTCCAAAATCGAGCGCCCCAGAAATTTCCCACAATTCTCTGTGAAAAACCTGTGTGCATTGCATACTAGAGGATTCCTAACCCCGACCCAAATCCGGTCTTTTTCTAGGGGAAGAGCATGAACTTCGGTTGAGGCGTTCCAGCGAGTGATGCTCCAGCGCCATGTTTGCGCCATGCTGTTGTCTGCGGCCAGGTCCTCTTGGATTGTCCTGCGCTCTTACAGCCCCTCACAACCCAAAGTTAACATTAACGGTTCAACAAAAATGGCGTCAGTGGAGCTATCCAGATTTATTAGCCAGATCCCAGCTTGGACGAGAAAAACGAAGGGGATAATGGCTACTGATAACGCGACAGTGTTTTTTTGTCCGCTCCTGATTCACAACAACTTAAATAAAAAAAATATACGGTTTTTATCCTAACGTTCCTCATGTCCGTCCTCCATCATGAGAAAAATGTCACAAAAACATCTTAAAAAACACCATTTTCATTGGAGTGGGTCTTTAGTTTCTTGGAAGCAGAAGGGAAGATCAAACTTTGCATCAGCTGATCCTCACAAAGATCTGCTTATTGTGCAGCCGTGGCAGAGCGGAGCTGCTAACCCGTGACCTCAGGGCCCCTCCGGCCCTCACAGGGGGCAAATATGTGCCGACTGTGAGCAGATTTCATCCTGTTCACTGGATCAGCTGCACTTCCTTGGATGTGTTCCTTATCAGCAGCTCTGCCTCCCCTTACGCAACTGGAAGTGTTCATTTAATGCAGACATCTGCTGTTTCAACACCTCCCTGCTCTCTGCTCCTCCACTGGGGACCCTGGAGGTCACACTAAAACGTTCTCATCGGTAGGAGGAAAATCTGACGCAAAGGTCACCTTAAAACAATTTGCATCACATAAAGTGGAAACTTTATTTTTATGTTTTCTAAATTGCCCACAAAGGTTCAAATGAATGTTCACATTAGCATCAAATATTTGTATTCCACTGGAAATATTATTTACAGTTTTTGCATCACGTGACCAGATTTGAACTGCCTCAAACTTTATGAATATCTGGTTCCTCCTTAAAAAAAATTCTGCTCGGTGCCGTTCGGAGGTTCTGGACTCACCTTGGCCTGGTTGATGATGAGACCCATGAAAGTGGACACCAGCAGGGTCCGGGAGAACCGCTGGCTCTTGCGCTGCAGCTCCGGTTTGTCCAGAGGGAAGGCGGCCGGTTCCTCCGGTACGGTGACCGTGTAGGAGTGTCGCAGACTCGGCATGTTGGCGCGCGAACGTTCACGGACACCCGGACGGGCTGGAAATTCAGCGTTTGAAGTAAACTGTCAGCTAACTGGGAGTCGGTGTGGGGGTCCCGCGCGTGACGCCGTCGTGCCGATGCCAAGAAAACCCACGAGCTGCGTGGGGGGGGGGGGAGCTACTGTCACGCGCGTACAACCGCACGGGGTTGAAGTGACGGAGGGAGCGCGCGGGCGGGAGTTTTTACTGCGAGCGGTGAACGCCCCCTTCTCTCACGGAAAGAAACCATGCTGCCTTCAAGTACTGTCGGACAAAACAGATGCGTTCAAATGTAAGAAATGAAAAGAATTCCAGAATAAAAGGAAAATTACAAGAATGTGTGAATAATCCCACAATCCTTTGAATTATGAACAACGTCAGGGTTTTCTGTTTATTTTGATCAAGAAATAACTTTATCAGGTAACTTTTGTCACAATCATTCTTGAAAGATGGAACAATAAGCACATCATAAATCAAGGATGTCTTATGTGACAACCATGTTTATTAATTATGTCATTCAAAATTTTGTTATTGATTTTAAAGTGTATCTTTAGTGGTATTTATTATCTGACTGCTGTTTTAATGGAGTTATGGTGACAAGATAGCTTCCCCCTTGTGGGATCCATAAAGTTTTATTTTAATCTATAAATAATAACTAAAAGTAAAGTATGGTACCAAATCCATGAAATCCCCTTAACTGTTTATGTGTTATCATTTTTGTTTATCAGAAACTTTTTATGCCCTCATTAAGTTTTATTTTTTATTTACAAATTTCTTGATTATTTTTTCAGGCATTACAATGATTCCATAGCATTAAGCAGCAAGCAAGTCCCAATTAATCAATTGTTGCAAACTGACTTTTTATGCTTTAAAGAGTGGATTCTGTGCTGCAACAACTTAAAATAAATCAAATAAAAGTTATAAACATGCTGCGTGAAACAGTATTTTTGCCAGGTGTGAAACGTTTTCAGAAATGTCTTTGTCTTGCTTTACTCTGATATTTGCATTAAAATAAATAAATTAAATTAAAAATAAAATTCTATTATTTCGTTAAAATTGTTTTTTTTTTCAATGTAATGCTTTATGTCACCTTATTTTAACCTTCTTTAAGGCTTTAAGACACTTTATCGTGAGTGTGTGATGGGGTGTAACACCGAGGACTGTTTGACAAATTTCCACGCAGACTCGGAGCTGAAAAGTTCCCTCTGAGCAGCCAGTCACAGGCAGCAGGAAGATTACTGGTGAAAGGGAGACCATAAGCATTTCTGTAGACTTTTAAACAAATCTAATTACTTACAGTTTGCTGCTCATAAGTAAACATGAACGCCTGCTTTGAAGGATTCACAGCCCTAATCTGTCATGTTGACTTTGAGCTTTAGACTGACACAGTTCTGGATCTGATAAGAGTTGCTATGGGCACATCGTAAACCTTTACATTACCTTTATCACCCTTCATTCCTAACTCATAGCATCAGGGAGAACACTGAAGATGCAGGGCAAAGTCTGGAGTTTATGTAACGTCACAATCAGCTGATTTTATGCCTCGAAACTAAATTGTATTTATACTGCAAGACTAATCATTTTGTGGTCTGTATCAGCACAGGTGTACTAATATTTTTTCTTTAAAACATCAGTAACCACAAAGGGCTGTAAATGATCCACACGCAAAAAAAATCTATTTATGTGAGGCAAAGCTGACAGTTTTCCAGGTTTGAAACCCTTTTTCAAATCCATGATCTTCTAGAAAAGCATACCAACAAGAAATGCGAAGAACTGACCTGCAGGAAACATAAATATGTGCAATTTTTTTATGTGACTGATTTATTCCAGCATTTAAACCGAATGAATGGGATAAATTAAAATGACTCTAGTGCGTCAGTGTGAGAGTGCTTTATGTGGTTGTCATATCGAAACAATGAGGAAGGGGAGCACTTCCGACGCCATTAACCGCAAATTAAACATCATGCTCAGAAGTATGTGACACCGTAACTTCACCACATTCCAGGCATGGCTGAGTCCTGCAGGTTCAGCACGGCTGCAGTTTAACTGGGTGAAGGGCAGCTTCCCATTGCATGGGTCACACAGATTATCAGTGGGATGTGTTGAAGCCATGTTTTTGTACTTTAGGTTTACAAAATGCTCTTTTTTTGTTATTATTGTTATTATATAAATAGATTAGGAATATACTGTAATCCCAAGAAATGTAGAACTACCCAGCCATTCATTACTGTCATTATTGTCCATTTCATTTCCCACAATGCAAAAGTTCTTCTGCAAAACTGCTAGATTTGTGGACTCACTGAATTTTCAGGAAGCCAGTTTTTTAAATTTGTCCTTTATTGTCAAAGGCAGTTTGAGTTTTTGTTTACACCGTGTGTGCATGTTGTCCTGAACCGGAGAAATTATGCAACCTGGGAGGAAGTCCCATATCTCTGCAGACTCTGACCAAACTCTGTACTCCTGAAATCCAGAATTATAGGAACACAGGGGCCTTTGGCTAATCAAATGTTTTGTCTCTTCAGTCGTCTATGAGCCAGACCACAAATAAAGGCACAAAAAGATCCCACAAATGTGTTTTCTAACACACTTCACATGGGATTAAACCGACTTTCAATGGTTTAGAAATTATAACCAAAACGTTTCATTCAACTAATAAAAAAAAATCCACCAAACACAATGTTTTCTGCAAAAGCCTTCAATAAATCACCAAAAAAGTTGGAGTTAAAATGAACTGTGATTGAAACAGCTTCATTATGTTTGAATTAACTATATAAGACAATAGAAGTGGTAACAGGTAGTTCAGAGATGAACTGCTGTCGTTGAAGACTCTTTGTGTTTCGCCGCCGTGCAGGCATGTCCAGGCAACATGGACTGACCTTTGGTGCATGCTAGCAGGCAAACCTGGGTTAATGAGTTAGCACACATGCCTGAACTCCAACTTTAAATCAGAAAAACCAGAATGAAATGTAGTTGTTTTATCAAACGTGACAGTGAGATTAGCTTTGCTCGATTCTTCCTGTGTTTCACATTTGGATTTATATTGCACTTTCTGCAGTTTAAGGTGCAGTTTTTGCACATTTTGGCCGGGGGTGAGATTTAAATGGGATTTTAAAAAACAGAATTAATAGCAACAACCACTAGAGACACTGTAGGTGTGTGTGTATCTGTTTTAGCTACTGACAGCAATGCAGAAGAAGTGCTGCTCAGTCTTTCAGCTCTTCAAAAGCGACACAGGATGAAGAATTCAATGGATTCAGCGATTTAAATCAATAGAAAGAGTTTAGTTGACTTGTTTGCATGTTTTTATGCTACGCTCATCTTAATAATTCTCGATATGTTGCACTAAAATAATAGATTCCTCCTTTGTTTCATGAAGTTGAATAACCATCAGTGTGGTACTGCAGTGAAGCGTGCATATATTCAGTCTATTATTGTTGAATATTCCGTTGTTATGATTTGCCTTTCATGTCCAGTCTCGACCCGTATTTTGTAACATACATTTCTTCCAAAAGAGTGACTTATATGAGGGAAGATTGGAGCGTGCAATCGACAGCTCTCAATTTACCACTCTGTTCCGATCCATGACAGACGTGGTGTCACATAAAGCCGGACGGCCACAAACCATAATTATTCATTTCTTCTCCGTGATCAATTTTCAAACGGTTGGCACTTCCGTGAATGACAAAGGACGCCATCCACACGTCACTACCAGATCCGAGTCCCTGATTGGTCAAAGTTGAACTTGGTCTAACGTTCAATGGCCGCTAGTTTTGGAGCCTGAAAGCGGACTTAAAAACCTGCGTGAGCGTGAGAGTTTTGAACACGTAAACCTGAAATGCTCATTAACGCGTCAACATCGACTTTTCATTGAAAGTGCTCATTTGAACACGTTTTGCCAAAAGGCTACTTGGAAAGCAGACCACCAAACCAATAGAGACCCCACCACCACTGAGCAGCTGGCTCGGCCTACAAGGGCTACAGTAGAGGACAGAAGATTAATGGTCAGGTGTGAACCATCTCCTGATCTGATCTGATCTGAGTTGTTCCTAATCACCAGCTGTTGAGTCACAGTCCACTTCATGCCATAAAAAATGATCACAGCATGATAGAAAGCTCCCTCCTGCAGAATCGCTCACGCCTTTGTTCAGAGCCGACAGGTAAAAGCCATCTCTCAACCTCTGCTTTGCCGCTGGCCGTCCTTCGGGCGAGGCCTAAACGAGGGAATGCCTGGAGGACGGCTCATCATCGAGAAAATTGCTGGGAATCCTTCAACGAAGTGTGAACCTTAACCTGACTCTGACTCACATGGTTACCACGACAAAACGAAAACATTTTAGGAGCGGCATTGGATGACCTTTAAGGAACACCTTTAGGAGACTTTTTTGATATTCAACCTTACTATAAATACAAAGAGATTAAATGTTTAATTTTCAGAAAATTTGTTCAGTTTTCATAAAGAAATAAAAAAAATGAACGAGTGCCTGAGAAGCACACCAAGCAGCCCACAGGGTGATTCATTTCTCTACACACCTACAAACTTATGTAATCACTGATTCAATGCATGCTTGAAAAACTGCTCACATGTGCTCAGCAGTGTTTTCACTACCAACATGTCAACAGAGCACATCTCATTTCAGTTCCCACTGACCTCAACCAACTTCGGGCAGGAAAACTCCTGGCGTGGCCACAAGAATGTCAGAGCTCTAAAGAGCTAAACCGTAAAATATTTGATGCTTGCAAAGATTTAAAACCCTGTTTTTAGACGTTTATATGGAGCTCTGAACATGCCAAAAAAAAAACAACATTGGTCTCTAAAATTAATATTTACGGCCAGAATTTAGCATTTTGTGGGCAAAAATGGGTACTTTGTGCATGCAAATCATTATTTTGTGGGAACCAATTAGCATTCTGTAAACACAAATTAGCATGGCATTAGCATACCCTTGTAAAATGTTGATAAAAAAATACAGTTCCTAAAAGCACACATGGTCTGTAAATAATATGACTTAAAAGGCCTTAAACCTTCAATGGTAGGACTTGTGACTCGATTTGAGACTCGACGTCTTTTGACTTGGGACTTGAGGACAAAGACTTGAGACTTACTTGTGAATTGCCAACAACGAATTGGTCCCACCTCTGTTAAAATGAGTCAAAATCATTTGCTCCAAACTCTTGACGAAAGAAAAACTTGATTTAAGACTCGGAAAAACTCAAATTTCAGTGTAATTTCTTGTTCCATTTTTTAGGATGTTACTTTAAAGCTCAATAAAGTTAAACTGGAGTTCATTGTAATTCTTTTGGAAACAAAAATTTAGATTTATGTTCTAAGTAAAAGGTGCTATTTTTTATATTACTTTCAGACTACATTTTGTTCATATTTGATTCTAAAATGATGAATTTCCACCTATTGCACTATAGTTTTTTGTCACTAAAATTAAAAAAATGCAAACCATTTGCTTAAAACGAGGAAATATACGTATCATTGAGCTGGATAACATTCATTAGAATTTGTTCTCACAGTTAGCTTTTTCTTACTTGCTGCTTGGACTTTCTGTTGACTTTCTTAAGATTAGTGTTCTTTTTCTATTTTTATAGTTATTTACAACATCTCATCAGGTAATGCTATTTTTCAAAGTCATCTTGTTTAAAGCAGAGTTTGCTTTTGTTGCTGTAACAGATTTAAATGCACACTTTCGCTGCACGTTGCATCAAACAGACTGATTTGCCTTTGGGAAACCTTCAGAGCTCAAATTAAAGCTGAACTTGACCAACATAGGAAGTTTCTGTCACGAGGTAAATCACAAATATACCTTTTGTTTTTGCAGTCACATGACCTTTAGCGGATGTTCTCTTGGGTCAGGAACACACCTACATGCTGAACGTTTCTCCTCACCAGAAGAGGTTGGGTTGTTGGGAAGTCTCAGTCGCAACAGATTCTGTTATGAGAAATATTTGAACTCCAAACAGGCAAGTTGAGTTCAGTCCGCATGTTTCTGTGGAAGTTTCAGATGTTTTAGATGTCAACAAGAGTGACTTATATTTAGATCAACAGAGCGAGAAGTTCTGACTCGAAACATTGTCGCTTGGTCTATTTCCAAAGCGTTCCCAGGGGTCTTTTAGGTATGATTATGCAATTTTTAGCCAAAAATAGGACAGTTTCTGCAGTAGTTCAATATAAATTTGAATTGTGGGCGGGACTGTTGGCAGGAGCAACCCCGCCCCTTTTCCCCAGCCCGTTAATTTGAATTAGGAGATGCTCAGAAATACAAATGTAAGCTTAATTTTCTTTCTATATATGTCCTCCATCATCAGAAAAAGGCCTCAAGAAGATGTTAAAAACATCCTTTCATTCCTGCTATGTTGTTGGGTTTTCTAATTGTTTTTTTTTTGAGTGGCAACCATCAAACATGTCAGATTTTAGATAAATGAAATTCTTCATCTACTTTTATTGATCCCAAATAGACTCCAATAACGTGTGATGTTAAAAAGCTGGGTGGTAGGTTTTTTTGTCGTTGTAGCTGGGGTTGATGTAACATTCAACTGAAAACAGTCCCTCAGAAGGAGCGTAACTGGACCTGGTAGATCTCTGTGGAAGGTCACACCCTTTAGGCTCTCCTTACCTGCACTCCCAGACGTCACTCTCAGGTTTCTTCCTCACGTGAAGCCCGATGTCCCTCAATTTTGTGTGAAAGCGTCTCAGCAGAAACATTGGGTTTTATCCCGTCACTCGGTTTTATGAAGGATAATCCTAAATTTTGCAGGATTGGATGGGACTAACAGTCAAATAATCTTTACACTTTCACTCTGGCTGTGAGAACATCATAGTTTATTAAAGGTGGCGCTGCTCTCAAAGAAAAAGTCTGTACATTTGTACACCAAAGGTAACAAAACTTTTATTTTCTTTGAACTAAACAAACATTTAAAACCAGGAAGAAGTCTGCAAGCAGAAACTCGACCAACATTACATCAATTCAACATGCAAACTACACGGTTTATGTGCTAGACGACAGAAATGAAGAGCTAAAGATTTATCGGCTGCAATAATGCGACGCCTACGGTTCAATAATTTAACAAGGTGCTGTCCTCACGCTTTAATTCCCCCCCCTGTCTGAGCTGCAACGAACTCTTCCTCTATTTGCATTTTAAAATACTTTTTTTTTCTCTGTATCCTGTTTTTCAACAGAAAAACCTTGCATCTCGGAGACATGTACAAAAAAAGAAGAACAACTTTGTTTTACCTCCTTCTAATCTGTTTTCTGAAAGTCACAACCGCCCTGTTTCATTTTCCTACTGTCCTGAACTGTCCGTGTTTTTACTTATCTCTGCTTGGATTTTGGGTGATGTAGAGACACTCAGACGTTAGAGGAGTTTCCTTGAGCCGGGGGGGCTGCAGACAGCAGGCTGAAGGCTTTGTCTGCAACAAACGTCCATGTTTTTGTGTTTCAGAGGAGTTTTGGCCATAAAGTTTGGTCTTGAATTGTAGTGACTTCATTTTCTACAAATGGCTCAACATTAAAAAGAAAAATATCACAAAGTTTAGAGCACAAAAAGCTAGAAAAACTGAAAGTTGAATGTCAGTCTAGCGTATAATTTCAGGAGAACATCTGAACAGTTCGTTAAAGTACACGCAAATTATTGACTATTCCTAAGATTTGTAAAACAGCATTTATTTAGATGTTTTACAATAGAAGTTTTAGGTTATGACAACTATGACTGAAAGTTCATTTATAAAACCAGATTTAACCAGAATTAAATAAAAATTACAAGTACATCATTTGTCTTTTTTGCCAGCTTCATTTGCCTAATGACAAATCAAAAAAATGACAAGTTTTGTGTCAGCACATTTTTCTGTTCTGTTCATAGTTTTGCTGATTTGTTTTGCTCTGTAAAGAACAGAGTATGTCTATTTTTTGATCAGTTTAAAGCAATATTAACCTTTCATCATTAGGCTCAAATCCCTAAGCTGCCAAAAAAACCTGTAAAAATCCTTATGCTCGCTTTTTAAAACACTTTTGGTTTTTTTCAGATTCAGTTGACTCAGATATTACTTTTGTTAGTTTGAAATGTTTTGCTGAGTCAAACGTTCGTTATGTTTTTCACAGAAAAGGAGAAATGGCACAAAGCTTAGATAATCAGCTGCAGTTCAAGCACCGTCATTGATTGTTAACTTTGCGCTAATTCAGACTTTAAGAGCAATAAATAAAACCTTGATTTAAACCAAAATTGAAACGATGAAAGAGATTTTATTAAGTCTTTGTTTTGTATCAGACTAATTTAACCTAAAATGAGCCACATTTCCAACACCTAAAAACAAAATAAATCTAAAAAATAAAACACAAGGTAGAGAAATTTAAAAAATGCATTTCACCTACATTTGAAAGCAAATAAAAGTTTGCCTCCGTGTTTTTTCAGACAACTATTTAGAATCCTTTGTTGCAGCTCAGATTGTTTTAATAAAAGTGAAGAAGAATAAAAAGAGAACATCGGATGTTTCTTCTGCTCACGTTGGATCACTTTTTGAGTTTGATTCCTTTCACAGTAAAAACATAGTTTTTGTTCCAGTTACAACAGGTCAGGTTCCCTGATTTTTACATTAAATGATCTGAAAATACGATGTTTGAATTTGGGATGTGGTGACTTTGGCGCCATCTGGTGGCAAAATCAATTACATTCATTAAAATTCTGTAAAAAAAAAAAAAGCCGCCAGACTTCTTAAAAGTGTTATAAAAACGTATCTACATAGAGTTTCCAAATGAATGATAGTAAGAAAACACAAATTCACTTTCTAATGAATTTAAATAACTAAAAAAATGTTTAAAAAGGAGTGACAGATTGCTACAAAGATAAATGTCTCTGAGCTATCTTCTGTTCTGAAAAAATTCTGACGGTTTCTGGGTCGAGCTCTTTGTGCATCTTCAAGTCTTGTCTGTGTGGCGTTTGTTACTTGTTTGCCTCGGTTTTTCAGAGGGGGTTAGGAGAGGAGGACGCTGTGAAAAGCAGCCAGAAGGATGAAGGAGAAGCCCAGCAGAGGAGCTGCAGGAGCAACACTGCAGCACGAGCTCAGAACTGCAGAAACAAAAAAACACAGATTCTGATTGGATCTTCATTTCCCCCTCTTTGAATAACCTTAGCGATCTTTGCTGGAAAAAAATCAAAAATTACTTCAAGGTGAAAGGTCAAACTAACACATTTGTTTGTAAAGAAGAATACATTTGATAAAAGAATGTAAAACAAACAAAGCAAACAAACAAACATGAGCATATTACAAGAAAAAAAAGACAACACTAAGAGCTTTTGTGCTTTACAGAAGCGCAAATGGATTAATGTATGATTTTGTTTCAATTTGCTTCACAATTTGCATGTTTGTGTTTGTGTGCTTGTGCATCTGCATGTGTGTTTGTGTGCATGTCCATGTGCATCTGCATGTTTGTGTCCATGTTCATGTGCATGTGCATGTTTGTGTGCATGTTCATGTGC
Organism: Adrianichthys oophorus; assembly: GCA_036245035.1. Taxonomy (NCBI): domain Eukaryota; kingdom Metazoa; phylum Chordata; class Actinopteri; order Beloniformes; family Adrianichthyidae; genus Adrianichthys; species Adrianichthys oophorus. The sequence continues at coordinate 23,523,460 of BSAI01000201.1, read as the reverse complement.
ATCTGCATGTTTGTGTGCATGTTCATGTGCATCTGCATGTTTGTGTCCATGTTCATGTGCATGTGCATGTTTGTGTGCATGTCCATGTGCATCTGCATGTTTGTGTGCATGTTC
>BSAI01000201.1:23458737-23523336 GCA_036245035.1 Adrianichthys oophorus | reverse complement strand
TGCATGTTCATGTGCATCTGCATGTTTGTGTGCATGTTCATGTGCATGTGCATGTTTGTGTGCATGTTCATGTTCATGTGTGTGCATACTTGTGTGTATATTTTAGGTTGGTATACATATTTTGTGTTTGTGTGCATATTTGTTTTTGTTCCTGTTTGTATGCATATTTGTGTGCCTGTTTAGGTTTGTGTAAATGTTTGTGTGCATCTTTGTGTGTACATTTGTATGCAAGTTTGTGTGCATGTTTTTGTTCTTGTTTGTAGGTATATTTGTGTGTCTATTTGAATTTGTGTGTCTTTTTGTATTTGTGTGCATGTTTAAGGTTAGTGTTCATATTTCTGCGCAGGTTTTGTGTTTGTATGCATATTTGTGTTTCTGTTTGTGTGCATATTTTAGTGCATGTTTGAGTTTGTGCGGATGTTTGTGTGCAAATGTGTGTGCAGTTTCCTGTGTATGTTTTTGCATGCGTGCAAATTTGTGTATGTTGTGTTCTGTGCACGTTTTTTTGTTTGTGTGTATGCTTGTGTTCTTTGTGTGTGTGTTTTACTTCTGCAGCTTTTGCCGTCAGGCTGCAGCATCCCGGTCACACAGCTGCAGATGGGGCCGTTCCCTTTGCTGCTGCAGATTTGCTCACAGCCTCCGTTGTCGTCTTCACACCAGTCAGACTCTACAGGAACAGCAAAAGGACAAATTCTGATCAAAAGTTTCATCTTTGCATGAAGATAAAATCAAATGTGTTATATTCATCCAATGAAGCGTTTCTAGCAACATTTGTTCAAGCAGACTAAATGTATAAGTTAGAAAAAAAAGTGATAAGCCCTGGAGTCCACTTCTACACCCACTTATTCCTGTTTGGGGTCACGGGATTGCTGGAGCCTATCCCAGCTACTGTAAGGTGAAGGAGAAAATGCAAACTCCACACTGAATGACCCAGCCAGGATTCGAACCAGCGTGAAACTAAATATTTGGGAATATTTAAACACGATGTTGTCATTAAAAAGTTGTTTGAAGTGTTTGTTTATTTATTTACTTGATTAATGCTCAATTTTGTGCTTTTTTAAAAATTCTTGTTTCTGTTTTTTAAATTTTCTGAAAAGCTGTAATTTTCTTTTTTTTATTTCCTAGTTTGAATATAAATTCACATAATTATTTTCTTTAATGTTTTTAAATATAATTCTTGCAGTTTTCATGTAAAAATGTCTTTGTGTTTTCTTTTTTTTTGGTCCCTTAGAGCCACCATAGATGCCTAATGAATGTGATCACATTGATGTGAGAAAGAGCTTTCATAGTTCTGCTGTTTGGTGGTGCTTGTAGTCTGAAATGATGTCAGTGGCCTGAGCAGCATCAGACCCACCTCTCCTCCTGATGGGCCCCACACTGAGGATGTGCTCCTTGTGCTCGCTGCCTTCAGAGTACATCCTCCTCTTGTGCGGACAGTTCTGGATGTACGACATAAACTCGGGTCAGAAACACGCCTCTCTGCTTCTTCAATCCCGATGACAGGTTCTGATGTCTCACCACTTTGCAAGCGTTTGTCTCGGAGTCGCACAAAGAAACGTCACAGTGCAGGTGGACCTCATCGTAATCTCCGATGAACTTAAAGACGGTGACGTGGAAGCGGCAGGTGAGCGAGACGCCGTTCTCCGCCATGGCAATGGTGTTGTCCTTGATGTTGGGACACCTGTGGAAGAACCACATTCCAGTAAAGGAGAACTTATTGGATGTTTGGTTTGGACTTTGACACCCAGCCCCTCCAGCTCACCCCCTCTCTATGATGATGTAGCGGAGTCGGTCACTGCTGTAGCGGGACGGCGTGGCCCAGCACATGTTGACTATGAGGATGAGCTGGTTTTCATCTGCCCCCTCCACAAAGACCCCAACGTAGAGGATGTCCCTCGTGCTGAGCACCACCTCCCCCTCTCGGTAGGGGTGGCGGTAGGAAGAGTTCTTGTAGAGAGCCATCTTGGTGATGAAGTTTCCCTCTTGGGTCGGCAGAGTGAGGTTGATCACGCTTTAAAAAAGAGACAGAAACGTTATCCCGTTTTTCAGTGGATGGGTACCAGTTCAGTGGACTCCGGGGTCTGGCTGGAGCCTGACCTGAGCATGGGTTTGAGGACGGTCTCCAGGGAGATCTTCAGGTCCAGCTCGTAGGCGCAGGAAAACTCCACGTTGATGGTTTTGTCTCTGGTGATGACGTTGCCTGTGTTGTTCACGCTCTCGATCCACACGGTGTTCTTATACATGATGTGCGTTCCATTCGACTGCCCCACAAACAAACAAACGTAACCATTACTGCATATGTAGGGCTGGGGTTAATCATCTGTTACACCATGGTCCAGGTGAATACTTGATTCTGATTGGCTGCTGGGTGTTCATATGTATCTAAAAAAGAAGTTGTGGTCATGTAGCCCAAATGTTCTGTATCACTTCTTTGGAACAAACTTTTTGCTTCATGTTCTGCACAAAAATAAGCGGTAAAAGGTGACCTTTCTCTCTGAACTGATGCGTGATTGAACCCATCGTGACGATCAGCATGTATATCGCTTTCCTTTGTTGCTGCAGTCGAGGTCAGTGCTGGTTCAGCGCTGCACCACATTTCAAATTGATTATCAATTGAGCGGAAATGTAAACGGTGGAGTTGTTTTTACAGTAGCTTTATGATTGTGTGTGGTAGGAGGTCTGGGGGACAAGTCAAGTTTAGCAACAAAACCTCCAAATCCTTTTGCAAAGACACAAAAAACTACATTTAGGAGTCTTTGCTTTTTTATTAAAAGTTTATCAGATCTCGAAAAGTAAATCAAATCAACAAAAACGTTTTTAAAAAGCTGTAAAAAAAATCCCTAGACGGTCAACATTCAGCAGAGATCCAGACTGACATGCACGATGGAGCCGCAGTGTCCCTTGGTGTTGTTGATGTGGAAGGAGATGAAATCCTCGCCCTCGATGCCGGCGCAGCGCTCGTCGTTGACCCTCACGTCTTCTCTCTCGAAGCCCAGCTGAAAGAGCTTACACTTGGAGATGGAAACCTCCATCTGAGCGTGCTTACAGTTCACCTCTGCCTGAATGATGTCATCGTCACCTGCTGGGCAGGAGCAGAACATGTACCTTCATCTGCGTTGGGGAGCATCAGAAACATTCAGAAAACCTGCAGGCCTTACTGGCTGGGCTTGTCGGTAACTCGGGGCAGCCGCACAGGTCGCCGCCGTTCTCCAGCTCACAGGTGAAGTTTGTACAGATCTCTCCCGCACAAGGGTCGTAGATCCATTCTGCTAAAGGTACATCCACACACAATGTTAGCTGAGACATTCTCAAATGTGAATGGTGCTTGAGTCTCAGGATGCTAAACGATGAGAACAGAAGGGACTTCCTGTTCCTGCAGTTTTCTGTGGTAGCTGTGTTTATTCAGAGAGATTCTCACTCTGTACAGGTACCCTGGATTCCAGCAAAACAGCCCCATACCATCACACTTCCCCCTCCATGTTTGTCATTCTTTTTAATGGCGCATGAAGATAGCCTAAACCTCAAACTCAACACCACTCTATCATCCTATAATAATAACAACCCACTTGGTCATCAGATTTCCTCTTGTGAAAAATTAACCACCTCTTTCTGCTTCTGTCCTCAGCCTTCTCACTTCCAGCATTAATTTTTGTAAATCTCTCCTCTGTGATCTTCCACAAAAACTCCTCAATAAACTGCAGTTGGTCTAGAACCCTGCTGCCTGAGGCATCATGAAGACTCCATCTCACCGAATCAGCCGCCTTCCTGAAAGATCTCCACCAGCTCTAATTCTTCTCCACATCTCCAGAGCTTTCTGTTGATCTACTCCTAAAGTCACTTCTCCTGAACTCACATCAAAAAACGTTACTTTTTTACTTTCAAAAGTTTGGTACCACAGTGTGTTCCAGTTCTGCAGAGGATGCAAGTCATGAAGAAAGGTTGGAGCATGTGTTGAAATGATTTTGATCGACATAAAGAACTTTAAACTGTTGATCTTTTCATGTTCAATGAAAAAAGCATTTTTGAGGAATTGTAAAATGCAATTTTTTTTTCGGTTTCACCAAATCTTACCCTTTTCTGTCTTTAAAAAAATTTTTTTTTGGACTGTGTTTCTGTCGCTGCTCATTTTCTGTCAGAGTGGGAGGTCTTTTTCTTCTCTTATTTTCTTCTGCAATCTTTGTATTTTTTTCTGGATTATCCAGAGCACATGATTGAGCGAAGATTTAGCATTGGCAACATTTAAAGTGTCTTCTGTTGGAAGAGCAACAGAGCTGTCTTTTCTTTTCTGTTTATATAGACTTTGGCCTTTGTACCATTTAGCTACTTTTGTAATTAGTTGGGTTTTTTATAAATACATTTCAGATTACTTTTGTTCCTGGGGTCATTGAGAGAGTTTGTGAGCCATTCAGATGTTTAATTTGCTCTTTTTTCCTTTATGTTGCATATGCTTACATTCCCCTAGACTGGGGCATGACAAAAATTGGGGGCTTGTCCGGGATGTGTTTGAAAAAAATAAAGAGAAGATCTCCCACTCTTACAGAAAATAATACTCAGACAGAACACACAATCCAAAAGTAAAGAAAAATAGCAACAAAGTTATGGCCTCGGGTGTAACAAAAACCTACGTCCTGTCATACCTACGTATGTGTCCCATTTTAAACTCCTCATTATCACACGGAGCTGGACAGTTGGAGTGTTCTAAAACCTTCGAATGGTAGTGTCCATGCAGAAGAGACAGGAAAGTTTTTCAAACAGGCTGATGCCTTCAAGCAGGCCTTACAGCAGTTCTCTTGGGTGATCCACTTGGTGGTGAGGGTCCCCAAGGACCGGCAGGCCTCGGCGTAAGCTGCCAGGGAACCGCAGACCTGAGCTTTGCGATGGTTGTAGCAGCCGTCCAGGTAGCAGGACTGGTAGAAGGGTTGAGGATCAATAAGGCCGTGACACGGCTGGAAGAAGCCCTTAAGGTCTGTTAACTTTTGACAGGTGTCTTCAGCCTGCAAAGCCAGGACGGCTGCATTGTCGCAGGTCTGAGCCAAAGCCACAAACTGGGTATCATCACAGCTAGAGGAGACAAAGCGACATTCAAGAATCAGACCTTTATTGACTTCTTCTTTTTTCTGTTTTAAAGGGTCTACATACAAAAAAGGTCGTTGCTATTTGGACAAAGTCTATAAGCAGCTCATGTTGGAAAGTTAGACTTTAGGTTTTTGCTGCTGATAAAAATCCATGATCTAACTATGTACACTTGGGGATCAAGTTTTACCTGGAGGTGTAGCGTTCTCTGTGATTCCATGGTGCGAGCGTCACCTACCTGTTTTGCATACCGTTGGTTTTCCAGCTCTGAGCCAGCTCTAGGGCACTGACAGCCGGTTTGCCCCTGGAGGTGATGTAGTCATCACTGGGGTCCCCGTTGAAATTCCCACAAAGGCCGCATACCTTGTTCTGGAGTCTCTGGCCCATTGTGATGCTCAGAGTGTTGAAGTGGTTGTACCGAACCTGTATGTCTTGCGGGGTGTCGATGACTATGAAGCCTTCGGATGTGGTCAGGCGGGTCATCAACCCCGTCACAAATGGCACCGACACTGGAGTACCATTGACCTGGAACAGGAACCACAAGGTTTGGAATCCAAAAGCGCAGGATTTGATTGACTTCAACACCAGTCATTGTTTTTGTAGCTGTTTCTCTAGATTTTACTATAAATTATCATACATTGGTCACACATATGTGATTTAGATGCATGGAAATCACCACGAGCTGGGAAGAAATATTTAGGATTTGAGTTACAAACGTCAAAAAATTTAAAACTTTTTCAAATTAGACGAGTTACCTTCAAAAAAATAAACCAAAATATGCTTTTGTTTTAATTTATTTACAAAGATAACTGCCCTCTATCAATAATTTAACCAAATTAAACAGTTTTAAGTCAAAATTTTAGACGACTTCATAACCAGTTTTTTTTTTAAACCAAGCAATTATTTAATTGCATCATCTAAAAAAAGTTATCATATTGTAATAACGAGTTATTAAATCATAATCTAAAAAAAAAAACAGCTGGAAAAAAAATTAGCATAAAAGGTCATTTCCATCTTCTGGGTTGTTTTGAGATTTTATCTCAACTTTTTCAAAAAGCTCCAATAAACTGGTTTTATATTTCAACAAGTCAATAAAAAAATGAACCCAGTGTTTTAAAGGCATATGTAATCACAGTTCCTTTATGATTCAGGTATTTCTTGTTTCGTTTTTATATTATTAAGAAATAGATTTGCTCTTTTTTTGTCTGAACAAAAAGGGTATCCACAATGTAGAAACATAACAACATAAAACAAAAAGGGGTAAAGCATAAAATGTTTGAACTTTTTTATTGTAAACTTCTAAAAAATGGTATAAATATATATAAATACATATACATTCACAGGAATCTAAATGGATTTTTTTGGCTACTAGCCGGGGTTGTTGGTAACATCCAAAGCCTAGCTGCCAAATCTGGACTCTACTAGCCAAACATTTCTATAGAAAAATGATGACTGTATTTTAAAGTAAAGCAGTTATTCCCTTTATTCATAATCATCAGTTAATCCTTAATTATTCTCTCTCACAAACAAAACCCTAATAATAATTAAAAGTGTAGTTTTGTGTCAGGTTTTATAACATTACAGAAATGTAGTGTTATTTTACAAAATACACTTCTGATCTCTTTTTTTGACTTGATCTGCAAACATTACATGGCAGAATGTTGGTGAAGCATTAAATATTGATCAGTGAGAACTGCTTAGTTTTTGTTTGTGAATCAATCCTGACAACAATATTGAGCACAAAGCAGCGAAGTCCGTGGGTGACCTGCTGGGCGCTCACGTTGTGGATGTGGTCAACTTTGTGGTTCGCAGTCTGTTTTTTTAAGATTTTTTTTGTTTTATTTTTGATATCATTTTTTAGGCTGATGTAATTCGCACATATTTACAAAATTAACGTTGGCCACACATAATGCATGCAGCCAAAAAACAGAATTTTAAATGCCTCCAAGGCTAAACGTTGTTGTTTGTTGCACTAATTGTGTGGCACTTTCAAGTTTTTCATGGAAGCACATTGCATTTAATTAAAAAAATAAGATCCCTTTTTTGCGACATGCTTCCATAAAGATTAAAACTACACACAATAAAATAATTACTTTTAACATTTTTTTAAAATGTCACACAAAATTATGCAATGTTTTGCCTTATTGTGTGTATTCTTACCCAACACAGCGTTGTAGTTGTGAGTCTTAGTCATTTGAAAAAGTAACACTGACATGGAGCAACAAGTGAGTGTGTGTTTGTGTTAGCTGAGATCAGTGTGAGCAAATGCTAGAAATGACCCCCACACCTGCATGCAGCAACAGCGGGCTGTAAATGAAAGCGCATAGGTGCGGAAATTCCTCATGTTGCAGCAGCCCCTGAATGCATCAGCTGCTGCTGCAACGTGAGGATTAAATCTGCGCAATCGAGCCAGAATAAAATGTTTGAACCAACTCTGGGATGGGGAAGGAAGGCAGACACTTCAAAGACATGTTGTGAGTTTGAGCCCCCTGTAAGAGAAGATGAACAAGGTCTCACCTGCCAAAGTGGCAAATTAATTCGTTTTTCTACCCGCTGTTTTCAAAAATTTTTTTTTTAAGTGCAGGCATTAAGTTGATAAATTCAGACAGGCTGAAACATCATCTGCATAACCTCACACTTGTTTTTGGATTTGAGATAACACGTCCCATCAACCTGAGGATCAACTGAGATCATTTGACCCGTTCAACCGGATTACAAGCTGTATCTAAGACATGCACAGACATCCTCAGGTAAATGGAAGGGTTAATGTTTTAACAAGAACAAGCAAAAGTGCTTATCGGGATTCAGGCCAATCAGTAAATCATGATCTGCTTCCAAGAGTTCACTTACAGCTCAGTGGTCCCACTAAAAGCCAGAACTGGAGACCCTTTAACTGACTATTAGCTGAAGGGTAACTGGTAAACTGGACAGAAACAATCATTTGAAGTAGTCAGGGAAGATCAACTTTCTGACAAAGACGAGAGAACATGATCATGTGGACAAAGTTGGCCTAAAATTGAAAGTCTTTCAAGGAAAGATAAGGTTTAAATATATGAGGAGTTTTGGAAAATTTCCCTTTTGCATTCACATAGTTTAAAAGGACAAAAGTTTCATTCATTTGGTAAAATCTGGAGCATTTGGTGAGTCTCAGCTGGAGGTTTTTACTTGGATCTGTTGTGGTGTTCAGCTGCACTCTTTCATGACCGTTCCATTCTCACTTTATGCAGCAAGCAAATTCTTCATTTTTTCCCCAAGAGTTGTCATAAAGCAGCTTTGAAACTTAAGTTACGTAACAGGCCAGGGAGGTTACTGGTTAACAACCTGCTGTCTGACAGCTCCTCTGTTGGTTAATAACTCATCTAGCTGTGGCTCCAGCGCTGATCCGAATTCTAAGGTTTTAGGTTAATATTAAAACTAATTTTTGGAAAGAAGAGGGTTAATGACGGAAAGGTCCACGCATTTACTGCTTTCTAGACAATGACAATAATGAGGAGCGTGCAATCTTTGCTCCTAAAATTTCGGACACTTCAGTCTTGTGCAAAGCCGGACTATTTGGTTCACATTTCATGTTGGACTTATAAGATCAAATCAGTTCCAACAGCACAAAATGAACACTGTTTGAGAGGCAGCAAATACCCATGAAAAGGGAAAAATCCCACCCGTACATGTATTATATTCAAATGAAAAAGTTTCCATCCATAAGAAATCTCTATTGTTCCTGCTTTGATTTGAGTTGTTGGATAATTTGGGTTTTTTACCTTAAAATGCACCTTGCTTCCGTCAGAGGATCAAACATTTTGAAAGTCAAACCCAGTTCAGACTGCGAATGCTTGGCTGCCATAAAAATCATCTTACCTTGACTGTGCTTCCAGATATGAGAATGTTCTCCTCATTTATGTAAAGGTAAACGTGAGAAATGGTGGTGAGGTTGGGTGTACTCCATTTGTCAAAGTTGGCAATGAGCTGGAAGGAGAGGTCGGGCAGCTTGTGGCAGTTTGTAGACAGAACGAAGGAGCAGGAGGCCGGAAGACGAAGTGATGCTCCATCAAAGGTCCTGAAAACCCCACCGCTCGATGCTATACAGTTCTGAGGGCGCCGCACGAAGCAGCCTCGGACGCCGTAGCGGAGCGTACACTCTTCCTCTGTCTTACAGCGCCTCGGGTCACACTGAACCAGGTTCCGACCGATGCACTGGCAGCGTTTGGTACAGTCACCGTTCCAGAAAAGCTGCTTGGGCTGAAACAAAGAACCACTTTTGTTAAAGTCAAAACTGAAATCACTTCATAATACGTGGTTCACTCATGGGCTGAGTGAGTGTGATGTCATCCATAGAAAATGACTCAGTCGCCACAATACGGACGGCGCCATGTTGGAACCAGAAATCATGAATAAACAGTGATTGGTCTGAGTCAACGTTTCTATGGCAAACACTCTGGCCAATCAAGAGTGAGCTAGTCAGAAGTTCACACCCCTACCATTTGAAAGCGGGCTACACAAAATCTGTCAATCAAATGTCTTAAATGCTGGACGTTAAAGCGTCTGATTGGCCAGATTAGAACTTCAATAATTTGCACTATAGAAAAAATGTCAAGGCTTTTTGGAGCCAGCATGGACTTCCTGTTTGGAATGCCAGAGAGAGGAGTCACTCAGTCCAGTTCTCAGATACAGTCAACGAGTTCAGCATTGGAAAGCTAAAACCATTGTTTGCTTTTCTTTCTTTCTTTGCATGGCAGAAAAGCTTCAAACTGTAATATTTCTATGAAAGCATCAGATCTACTTTCGTTAGTTCATGTTTAATTTAGATGTATTTTTTTCTAATGAGAAGTATGAATTTATTTTTATTTCTTTGTTGTTTTTATTATTTTTCATTCATTTTTAGTGAATATACTCATCCATTGAGGTTTAATGATGTATTTTTCCATGGATTAATCTATTCTTAATGTATGCCTTTGCCATTTAGTTTTAGCTACTGTGTTTTCCTCAGAGGGATCCTCACACCAGTGATGAATTCTCCTCTTCTTTGTTTTTAACTGGTCCCGTCCAGCAGCGGATCAGACAGATCAAACAGATCTTGTGTTGGACAGATTTTACAGTTACAATAAGGAGTTATAAATCTTCTGACACACAAGGTGTATATTTGTGTAAATTACTTTTGTACTAGAGGCAAAGCTTCATTTATATTCATTATATTTGCATGTCAAATACATACATTTTGGTGTAAATTATGTTCTTTTGAAAAAAGTAGCTTATTTTCCAAACGTTGGTCTACTCCAAATGAGAGGTTATGATGATGGTGTTTAAGAAAGTGAATGTTTGCCTCCTTGGAGCACAGGGTTTCAGGCTGACCTCGTAGTATTTGCCGTCGGTGTAGCAGCCGCAGTTCTGAGCCAGGATGCAGCTCTTGCCGTTCAGCACGTAGCCCTGGTCGCACTGGCAGCCCTCCACACAGTCCAAGCTGCAGTCCCTCTGGCCGCGGGCGGGGGCGCACTGTGGCAGGCAGGCCGACATGCAGCCCGAGTAATGGCTGTTAGGTGGACAGCTCTGGACTGGAGGTAGGCAAGTAGGTAAAGAGGTTAGCAAGTACAAACACACAATGTAACTTAAGGTAACCTGTCTATAGAATATTTATTTATTTCTGTTTACCAGCCATTACTAACCGAACCCTTTTGATTGACAGGGGTGTTTTTCTCTTTTCTGGTCGTTTAGTTAAACCCCCCCAGCCACCTTCTTGTGGCGGTTTGAATGGAGTTCAATATTAGAAAAACTAAAATGTTATAATAGACAAAAACAAACAAACTTAGTTACATTTGCCAAAGGTTTGGAACACATTTGGGAAACAGAAAACTAATCAACAAAACAACTTTTTCAACAGTTTTCATAACGTGACTAATCCTTCATTAATAGCCCAGGACAGTGATTTTTAAAATTCACACTGCCAGAGACCTAAGAGGTTTTCATTGTTTTTTTTTTTTTAATCTTAACTCTTATAATAGCCAATAAGATTGGGTTTAAAAAACATTTTTTGTATGAAATCAGTTCATAAAATCACTAAATCAATTTTTCATTGACCCCTGCGGCAGACTGGCGACCAGTCCAGGGGTGTCCCCTGCCTTCGCCCATGAGTAGCCGGGTTAGGCTCCGGCAACCCCGTGACCCCAAAAGGGATAAAGCGGATTGGAAGATGAATGAATGAATGAATGAATTTTTCATTGAAGTTTGCTTTTTAACTTTGTGGCAGAAAATTGATTTTTCTTTCTTGGTCAGTTTCTTGTAAAAGTTTCAAAGTTGAAAAAAACAGTAATGTGAAAATTCTTTCAGATCCAGTCCAATGAAAATGTTAAAAAAGCAAGAGTGGAATTTGAACAAAACCTAATTTAAATCGAGTTAAAACTGCTCACGCCACAAATACATTCTTTTTCAAATATTTGGATAAAGAAATACTCAGAAATGCAAATTTTGGGTTAATTTTCTTTTTAAAGGCTATGTCCTCCATTATCAGAAAAATGCCACAAAAACATGGTCAAAACACCAAAACACAATTTTCATCGGAGTGGGTCTCTAAAGAACTATAGTAGCAACTTGTGAAAGATAAAATGTCACTAAAAAGTTAGGACTTGTCTCAGATTACAACAATATTACCACCAGTTTGATAAATATTTTCTAATTTAAGTTTACATTTTCTGGAGTGGGGCACAATAATACAATGCAATCAGCATGTCAAACCTAAAAAAATTATAAAGGACCAAAACACAAAATTTTATTTTCAGTTTGCTTTGATGTAGATGAACAGATAGCTAACATCTAGCTAGTTCAAAAAATAAATGGTAGTATATGAATAATATACTATATTAAATTAAATAAATAATATATTAAGTACAACACAATTATTGTACAAATTTAAAAAAATAAGAACTTTAACATTTTGGCTTGTTCACTGCACAAAATATGAATCTTTAGCAATAATGTTGTCACTGTGGATAAGAGGATAAAGACGATAAAGTCCCACTCCAGCTATATTTTTTCCTATTCTAAAATCGCTCCCAGTGTTTTTTTTTTTAATTATGTTTATGCAGTTTAGCCAAAACCCAAAAGCCTGTGTGCTTTTTTAAGACGTATTTTCTGCAGAGCAGCAGGAGCTCATTAGAAATTCGCCTCTGGGTACAGTTTAGAGCCAGATTCCAGCTCAGACGAGGAAAATTAAGATGTTGATGGAGCCATTTGTCTGAAAGTGACTGGGTTTGAAGAGAGACTTTGGCCCGCCCATGGCAGTTGCTGCATCACAAACCTGAGCTTTTTCAAACTGTAAGTTTTCACCAGCTTTTAATCCATCATAATTTGGATAAAGAAATACACAGAAAAAACGTTTTAGTCAATTTATCTTAAATGTTTACACGTCTTCCATCGTGAGAAAAAAATGCTACAAGAACATGTTAAAAACTAAAAAAATGTGATTTTTATTGGAATGGTTCTTTAAGAATTTGATTTGGTTTTTGCCGTTTACTGTGAGAATTGCAAGTAAAAAAAAAGTTTATGTTTTTTGCACATGGTTTTGAGTAGAAATCCAAAAGCTGTTGTCTAAGTTTTGATGTCTTACACACTGCATATGCAGAAATGCATGCTGGGTAATAACTCACCACAGGGTGTGTCACTCCTCCAGCCCGTAAGAGGAACTCCTTCTGTCTGACAGATGCTGGCATAGATCTGCAGCCAGTTGCAGATGGTATCCTGAGCTCCCTGATCCAAGCAGGTGTCCTGAAGGCAGCTTTGATAAAAGAACGTTGGCGCCACCTTGCTGTGGCAGCGCGCAAAGGCGCCTCCTCGATCTATTATGAGTCCGCACAGCCTCACGGCCTTGGGCTCCACAAACACGTAGATTCCATCTTCAAGATGAAAGCGAATGCCTGTGGCCACTTCGTTCGCATCCTCATCAGGGCTGTCACTCATGTTGGAGTCGGCGAGCATCAGAGCGGCGTTGTTCACTTCACTCTTCTCCTCTTGGCCGCAGTGAGGGCAGGAGTTCCGACAACCCACCTGGCAGAACGTGTCCCTCTCTGCCCATTTTTTGCCCCAGTCAGTGGTGGATACGGTGGGTGGGGATGGGGACATGCCCTTGCAGAGGCCACAGGTGGTGTTGTAAAGATCTCGGGGTATAGTCACCTGGAGGAGCGTGTTCCAGTCAAAAGCAGCCTTCAGGCCAAAGTCTGTCTCCAGAATAAGCAGCATGCCCAGGGTGAAGATGTTGACCTTTCCCGGGCCCAGCTTCAAAGGTAGATATAAACGCTCCTTATTGACCTGAAAAACAGCAAAACTAATTCTAGTTTTTGGATGTTTTCTTTTTTTTTTTTACAGAACCCAAACACACCATTACGAGCAAATTCTAGCGGCCCTCCTAAAGACGGGTTTCTAATCCTGCTGACTTCTTCTGGCTCCAATTCAAAATATGTGGGGAAACCCAGGTGATGAATGGATACTGTTAAGACCGACTGAAAGAGTGTCCACAGATATGGAGAAATTTCATTAGTAAGTAAGAATGACAGAGAGAAAGGTAGAAAAAGGTGTGCATGTGTATGCGGCCATTTTTGTGTTCAAGTGTGTGGTTTCTCCTCAGATCTTTTAGTCAGTTTGTCCAGGTGTCGTTCAGGGTCGGGGTTTCGTTTGAGCCAAATCCAGCCTGATAAAAGATTCCTATTGAAATAAGATCCTTCTTAAGCCAATCAAAGTGGAATTCACCCTTTTGCCTGGTTTTTCTATCAGCTTGATTACAAATAACATGACTTCACAAATGCTTCACCTTCACAGAGCATGCCCAGAAAAGCAAAAACTTTTAAAAACATTTGTGTTTATGCTGAATAATCCTTTTTTCTTTTTTACATGCACTAGTACTTACTGTGACTGTGTTTTTGTAGCTTCGAGACACTTCAATTTCAAAGCCAAAGACCTCCAGCACAAAGCCCCTCACCCAGATTGCTTGACTCGTGTCTCTCCCCTCGTTGCGAGCTGCCAATTTAAAATCAGGAAAAGCTCCATTTGTCACTGCGGGCTCTCTGCCGTCGCTTCCACAGTCAGTGGTGACCATCCTGGTAGTGCAGGAGCTCTGCAGGTCAAATGGCACGCCGCTGAATGGTAGAAAATGCCCATAACCAGCAGCCACACACAAGGCCTCTGTGCGAGGCTGACAGAAGTACAAGCCATCGTTCTCCTGGCAGTACTCCTCAGGACCACAGGGCGCGAACTGACAGTATACACTGTTGTTGGAGCCGTTGCAGAAGCAGCGCTCCTGGCACTCCCAGTTCGTCCAGAATGTCTGATTCGTGGCCAGCTGATGCCCGTAGCTCATGCAGCCGCAGTCACTACGCGCAACGCACAGGCTGTCCCGCAGCGCGAAGCCGTCTTCACACCGACAACCCTCCTGACACGGCAGAGGGCACGGCTCCTGAGGCTCGTCCAAGTTGGCACAGGTCAGAGGGCAGGCACTGGTGCACTCGTCAAAATGACTGTTCTCTGGACAGGGAAGAGCTGAAACACAAATGTGACAAACCAAAAAGTAGACATAAAAAGGACTTCACAGTTTTGAAAACACTAACAAAGCGTCAAGGTGGTAAAACTCATAAAACTATGATGATTCCTTTAACATCTGTTAATAACAAGGAGATACAGCATGTTTGGAGAGCGACAGGTATTTCTAGTCCTGCAGTTGCCATAGTTACTAACTGGTGTAGTTTCACGTACAAAATTAAAGTTAAAGCAAAGCAGAAATGGACATATAAAAGATTTCTATTTTCTTAATTCTAATATGGATCCTGCATTGTCAAAACAGATTTTTCTTGTTTTTTTTTTTGTGTTTAGACCTAAAGATCCACTCAGATCAGAGTGGATCCGTTTGGAGCCAGATGCCAGCTTGGATGTGGAAAACAAAGACGTACATGGATCTATTTGTCTGCAACTGGATGCAAGGAATAATGTGGAGCAGGGAGTTTGTGGCCCACCCAGCGGGTTTATGACATCACAAATACAACTTTTTTCAAGACATTTTTTTGTTTGCTCCTGAATCACAACAGCTTGTTTACAGAAATACTCAGAAATGCACTTTTAAGGTTCGTTTTCTAAATATATGTCCTCCATCATCAGAAAAATGCCAAAAATAACACTTTCATCAGAGTTGATCCTCAAATTTTTTAACTTTCCCATGTATTTTGCACAAATGTCCATGTTTGATACAGAAGCTAATAAGAATTTTGACATGATGTCAATTGTTGCACGTTGCCTCTGAAGCGGAGAAGAACAGATCAAAAATGGCGGATTGTAACGGAAAGCTTTTAGACCAACAATATCAAGAAGAGGCTCAAATTTAAGATGAGCTGTCAAGATTTGCAGTTGGCATAAAACAAGTTTGAAACTAAGTCCACAAAGTAAAGTATTGACCAAAAACCTTGTATTTTATTGAGTTTAGAAGGAGGACCGTCTGCATAGGATTGTAGCTCCCTAAACCAGGGAATCCCATTGCTTTTACAAGCAAAACAACTTCTATGACGTTTATCAGTATCTACTCACGACAGTTGGTGGCACTCCTCCAAGAACTGAGTCCCACTTGAGCGTCCTGACATGCAGTGGCGTAGGCCTGCAGTGATGAGCAAAGGGCCGAACGGTTCCCTTCTTTGACGCACATGTTGTACAAGCAGTTCCTGAAGAACGGTGAAGGATTGACCACCGTGTGGCATGCCAGAAAAGAACTATTCCCTGGGTCATTGATGTTGCCACACATCCAAGGGCTCTGATAAAGACGCAGGTCGGTGCACATGCGGTAAAGGTCATCGCAGTCCCCATTGCAGGTCAGGTCATCAGTAATTGACCTCCAGCCCTCTGTGAACTGTTCAGCCGATTCTGCCAAACGTCCGTTGGGAAGCCGGAGATCGTCTGTGGCATTGCTGTTGAAGACGCCACAAAGACCACATGTGACGTTGTAGAAGACCGTTGCAAGGGAGATGTTGAGGAATCCTTGACGCGTGTAGTGGACTCGAAGAAGACCCCGAGACTCCACCACAGTAGCATTTCCAGGCGCCTTATAGATCATCATCGTCTCCATTGAATGGACATACGGAAGCACCACTGGCTCTCCATTTACCTAAACCCAAAAAGGTGCAACAGTTAGACGTGTTTATAGGAAAGAATAACCATAAGTTTGACAACATGCTGACCTTGACTGTATCAAAATCAGATCCTCCCAACTGGGCCTCAAGGTGAGCTACTGTAACGATAACAGGTCTTTTCCAAGTGGGGCCTTTGTTCACCAGTCGCCTACCTATCTTCACCTCCACCATGGACGCATTAGCTGGGACAGGTCCACAAAGCTTCAAGAGGTAGAAAGAGCTGTCATCCGGGAACAGCAGGAAGGTGCCATCAAAGGAGGACGTCACAGAGTTCTGAGTGACTGAGCATACTCCCTCCCTCCGAGGGTAGCAACCCATCAAACCAAGCTCAGCCACACACACTTCACCCTCTTTACAGGACTCGTTGAAGCAGGAAACTTCCCCAGCAAATCCACAGGTGCAGCGGAGGGCACAGTCCCCTTCCTCACCACTCTGGCCCGCCCAGAAAGTACCATTGAGGGGGTAATATAAGTCGTTATGCTCACAGCCACACTCATCGGGCTGTACACAGCGACTGCCACTCAGAACATAGCCGGTGTCACACTGACAGCCTTCGGTGCAGGGGTGAGCGCAGTACAAAGGAGCAGTGAGATCTGTGCAGGAAGCAGGACACGCACTTGTGCACACTTCGTAATGGCTGAAGTCTGGGCACTGCAATGCTAAGGGTAAAAAATAATCTCAGATTAGGAATACAATTCAGGTTGGTTCCTGTAAATTTACAAATAAAACACCTGAATCTCACCGCAAAAGGTACGACTTCTCCATGGTCGAATGGTGACACCAAGAGCCTGACAAGCAAGAGCGTAGGCTTGGATGGCTTGACATAGAGTGGTCATGTTATCCCTGTTGCTGCACATGTCATAGACGCAGCTGTACACAAAGGCTGTAGGGTCAACTACAGCTCTGCAGTCCCGAAATGGACCGTCGGTTTTGTTGATGAGTCCACAGTAGTCTGACCGAAAATAAAAAGCTTCCGTGGCGGGGTCACACATGCTGCAGTTCTCGATGCAGCCGTCGGTACACCTCCAGTCTGTGTCCTCCGCCCGCCAGCTGCCTCCCAGCTCTGCCAAGTTCTCTGCCATGGAGCCGTCAGGGAGTACAGGATCGTCAGCGGGATCGTCGTTATAGTTTCCACAAAGGCCACAAGTGTTGTTGAAGTAGGAGCTTGGTAGAGAGATGGATGCGTAGTGCTGACCATCATAGGTTACCAAAAGTCCAAAGTCTGTTTCTAAAGCAATAGCAACTCCAGACTGGTACACCCTTACAGCACCAAGCTGAAGTTGAACTGGTAAAGTCTTCATCAGGCCATCTACCTAAAAAGACAACAAAGGTATATCGTGTGACAATGAGATCGGTAACACCTAAAGTTGTAGACTTTAGACCGGAACTTTTTAAAAACAACACTTATTTTGTGCATTCATTCATGTTGATTCTTTTAAGAATTGCATATATACACGAGACCATCGTTTGTGCTCATGTTATTTTACCTGGACTGACCCCAAACTTCCTTTGGGGATCATGACTCTGTGATCATACACCTCCACTGTGACATCCCTGAGCCAGGAAACAGTGGCTGACCCACGGTTCTCATTTTTCGCCTCTACACTGAAGAAGGGCATTCCTGCCATCTCCCAGCAGGGCCGAGCCAGCAGGTATGAGCAGGTGCCTTGGAAATGATAGAGGAAGCCATCAAAGGTATGATAATGGGGGTCCCCAAATACCACACAAGTGCTGGTGCGGGTAGGTTGGCAGTAAAAGGCCCCATCCTGCTGCTCGCAGGTCTCGAACTGCCCACAGGGAGCCTCTAGGCACTGCACCTCATTATTAATGTCCAGGCAGCGGCATCGCTGTGAGCACTGGTCAGACATCCAGAAGATCTCCCCTCGTCTGTAGAAACGTCCTACAGAAGGTGAGCAAAGGACATCAAAACCGTAAAGAAACCGGAGTCCCTGATTTGGGTTCTGGCTGAAATAAGTGAACAGGAATGGATACGTTTTCTTTTTCATGAACTTGCCGTTGTAGCTGCAGCCATTGGCTGGATCGATCAGTTCAGTGTCTATGCGGAAGAACCAACGACCAGGAATGTTTACGTTGGTTGTCTGCTCAATGTTGACCACATCGTTCGACCGGGATCCAGGAAGATTGAAGAAGTGACTGATGTCTCCACCATTGAAGCCTGACTAAAGAGTGTAAACAATGTCAAGTATGGTACTGTCTGTACAATGGCTTCAACAGAACTATTGTACATTTGAATATCTTTGTGGGCACTGAAAGAATACCTGAGCAGTTGTCCCACCCAGTCCTGTCAAAGGATCTCCACCACTAGCAGTTCCTGTACTCCATGTTATCTGCCCGTAGTTAAACATACTGAAGAATGCCTCACCATCTGAGATTAGCACCGTCTGGAATGTGTTCACCTGTTATTACAACATCACACTGATTTAGACAGGGAAATTCTAAGTTAAAATCTGAGATAATAACTGACATTTTTTGCACTCTTTAGCAAAAAGAAATCATTGAAGAAAACAAAAATCGTTGATTCGTTGGTTTCGAACAGCTCGCCAGTCTGTAGCAGGGTCACACACTCACATGCACACTTAGGGGCAATTTAGAGTCACCATTTAACCTATGATGCCTTTTTGGACCGTGGGAAGAAACCGTAGTGCCTGGAGAACATGCAGACTCCACACAGAAAGGTTCCATCTCAGATTCAAACTAGGGCTTTCTTGCTGTGAGGCGAGAGCTGTGTGCCATTGTGCAGCCGTTGTTGTTTCCTATGAATCAAAATGTTTGCTTGACCTAGGAGCCCTTCTCTAGAGTTGCTGTAAAGGTATGTCTGAGGCCTAAAGTCCAATTTAGAAAAAGCTAATATACTTTTATGCTCTTCTGAGTTCTGAGCAACAACTGAATGGGTTGTTGTCCATTCCCCTAAATATACCCAGAGTTTGATTTTGGTTGTTACCGGAGTTGTCTGGCTTCCTCCATAGAAGGTGACTTGGTGCCACGTTGCAATGAAGACCCATGTGGCCGTGAAGGTGGGCATGTTTTTGAAGTGTTTCCGGACATCTTGCGTTGCCCTCTCCAGCATTTCCGGGTCTGCGGTCTCTCTGTAATACACATCACCACGGATCCCATTGTGCACATCTGCCCAAAGTGGAGCGATGAAGGATCGGCTGTCGCTCAGGGGGAAAGCCTCCGGCGTGAACTGGCTGACTTGCACATTAAAAGAGATGACACCGTTGTTGTTGACCTGTGAGCAGAAAAAGGTTTTGTTGGGAAAAGGAACCTTTAAAATCGCACACGTCAGTGCAGAGGCATTGATCTGTAATGACAGCTTACATAGATGGATCGGTAAGGCACATTAAAAAAAATGAAGGGAATAAGTAGAGTAATTTCTGGAGAACTCCCATCATCCATCTTGGGGGTTTCTAGATCTCTATAACCAGGTCCATATGGATACAAGATGTCCTGGGTAATGGCTAAAGAAAGGTTGTATATAAAAACAGTCCATTAGTTTGAGTGTTCCCACGAAACCGTGAAGGCAGATCAGTAATACATGGTTTATACCTCTTGTCCGTACAAAGTAGCTGAAGAGATGAATCAGAATGACTGGACAGCATGGCCGGACCATTCTGAAAAACAGTGAAAGAGATGGTATCGAACTCCTGTTACCTAATCTGCACTGGGTTTCCTTAAAAACCATTGAAAATGTAGCGAAAGATGCAAGTCATAGGGAATGTTCTCATGACAACACTGTTGAATGAATCTGAGAGGAAGGACAAGCATCCAACCAGAACCTAGTTACTTCTTTAAGATCAGGCTCCCAAGTCTCCCCGGGGGATCCCTGAAAAGAGCCCATTATGCACATCAGAACAATGCATCAGGATCACATTTGCTTACAGTCCCATTCGAGCCAAAAACAGGTACCTATGAACTTTTTTGTGCCTTGGTACTTTAGCAGCGGAACAGACCGGTGCGCTCTGCTCCAGCGAATCGGTGCATGAAGTTGCAAGGCTGCTTCGGACCTCATTACAACTTTTTGTTTGGGACCACCCATGCTTTGTTGCTTCCAGGGACATGAGTGTAAACAGCAGGGCACTAATGGCTTTAAGTGAGAAGGTTTCAGTTGCTAAGGTCCTCAGCCATTCAGGACCGGTCTGCGCTGAGTTTGGCAGCATTCCTATTGGTAAAGGTGAACGCACAGCTAAGTTTCTGTCATGTTGTACATAATTTTAAACCTTATTGTGGATTTAACCTATAAAACTCCAAATAAATATGCAAGGTTAATTTAAAATACAAAAAAAAGAGCAAAATCAGATTCTTCAGGATATTGTTGACTTCATACGATGTTTTTACTCCTTAAATTCGCACTTGTGACCAACTGATCCAGAACCGTAATGATCCCATTTTACCAGAAACAACTAATGCCTATAATGCAGGGGTGTCCAAACTTTTTACAACTTTTTTTAAGGAAAAAAATATGTGCATTCTTTGAACCCTTATGATAATATTAAATGCAAATGAACTAATTCATGAAAATTCTATTACAGTATGATACTTTTAGTTTTTCCACATATAACAGCAATATATCTACATACATTTTCCCCTAAATGTATGTGAATTTCGCATTGAAGACCAGAAATAAGTTGAAGAAAAAAGTCTGGAAAGAATAACACTTTTGTGACAATCAATCAGAGTTCACATGAAATGTTACACATTATTCAATATTAAATACTTAAACTACTAAACTATTAAATACTTAAAAATACTTCAAACTATCAAATTCGAACAAGAAAAAATGGTTTTTGGACTGTATTTACCGTCATGCCATTCTCTTTGGCATCTCTCAAGTTTATATCTAGAGTTAAATTTAAGATGAATTTAGCTTTGAATCATTTCTTTTCATTTTACAGTTGCTGTTTCATCCTTCTTCAGAATTATTTCCCAAAAACATGAATGCTAAATCTTGTATAGTTGAGGATGTTGAGTCAGCCCAGTGATGGACCAGAACTCTGTGCTTTAAACACCAGCAGCACAATACAAACTACACAATACTGATAAGAAAAAACACATTTCCTAAAACAAATGTTCAGAAAAAATCTGCGAATCCCATTAGTTGTGGTTCTGCTTTGATTTATTACATATTTTAAACTAATTGAATTAAATTCAAGTGTGCCTTTGTGTGAGAGAGTGTGAGATTAGTCAAATAACTCAAATCCCTGTCATCTCTCAAATGTGTGAATCTTATTAAAGTTGAATTTTGTTCAGGTGTGCAAACGTAAGTGGGCACTGCTGAGAGAACTGTGCTGCACGTTACCGATCTTTCATCACACACAGTCAGCAGAAAGATTATCACAACTGTTCTTTTAATTCGTGCTGCTCAACATCTGATGGGACTGGCGTTAAGTCCCTTTAGCTACTTTTCAGGACGGCTGTTAAGATAAGACTGCTCATGTGCTTTCTGACTCTAAATTTAAGCAGAACTATTCAATTAGGCATATGATTAGATGTAACATTTAGCTGCTGTGATTCCTGAGAATTGAAATTATTCATGTGCATAGTCCATAATGTGTCATTCATGCTGCAAATCAAATGCTCCTGTTTCCATATTTTGGCTAAAGCATCAAACATGAAAAATAATCACAAAAGCAAAGGAAATGGGATTTATTACTCAATTTGCATTTAAACAAATTTTTCTTCAACATTTGGCATTTTTTGCTTCAAAAGACGCACTCACCTGCCCTCAGAATTGCAGCATCTAAACCTTTACAGCTTTGCAGTTTCCTCACAGCAGAGTCGCATCCAGCTGAGGACATCCACAGTGAGGTGAGATGTAAAAGTGACGGAAAGTTGGAAAAAAAAAAAAAAACTCCAGGCAGGCCTTTTATTCCCACAGGATCACCAGCAGAAAGGAAAAATGTCAGTTTTGTGTTTGAAATGGGAGGTAAATGCAACAGAAGCCGTGAATGGAGTTCTGCCCTAAAAGAAGCAGGTGCAAACGTTAGCAGGGATAGTGTTCAACTTAATCTGAGATCAGGCTTTGGAGGTAGAGGGTCAGTGGGGAGGACTGGGGGGCGGCTAGCATAGGAATCTGAGGTGGAAGGGGGGAGTGGAAACGGAACAAGGTGTAAAAAGGGGAGTGCGTTGGGAAACCTGGAAACAGCAAAATAACAGAGAAGGCCTGTATGTGGACATGGTTAAAACGAGCGAGAAGAGGAATGTTTTTGTACAGAGACATGAATGCAAGTCTTTTCAGCGGCATCTGTCATTCAAGCCAGCAGAGTGCCAAATGATGACAAAATATGTCTTTGGTGGAGAAGCACAGAGGCTGGTAGAGAGCTGCAACATTTGAGGAGGCTTTCCTGCTGATTCACTCACCATTTTAGGCAGCAGTTTATCAAAAAAGAACACAGGGACTGAGGTGATTTGACCCATGAAGTGATGATACCTGTGTGTACCTGAAGCCTTAGTCCAGGAGTGGGTTAACTTGTTTGTCTTGTGGGCCACAACGGGTTCTAAAATTTGACAGGATGGATGGACCAGGAGCAGAACCGTTTTGGTAATCCACCTCATTAGAGAAGGAAATAACATAGAATCTGAACAAAAAAGTGCTTAAATATGCGCTTTTATATAATTTTGGAGTTTTTATTTCAAAACTGTGGCTTCTGCTTTAGTCTTAGTGCACCAATGAGTTGATGTCCCTCGGGAGAAAACCCAAATTCAGAGAAAAGCCGCGTTCATGGTTCATGTGGTGTTGGAATGTTCGGAAAAATGACTCGGAAAAAGTACACAACTGTTAGAAAAACAACAAATCTTTCAAAGCCTCATGAATGCAGAGTAACTTTCTGCACTTAAACAAAGGTCAGTGTATTTCTAGTGCTCCACCTATGGGTAGACACCAAAATTACAAAGAACCCCCCCAACATTGATAAGGATGATGGATTAATTCCAGTTTGGCGGGCCGCATTCGGGCGTGTGTAAGGCATTTTTGGGTTGTCCGGGTCCGTGGAGGGTTGTAGAGCGGAGCGGCTGCATCCTAAGGAAAGCGCAGGTGTGTGGTGCAGTTCCCTTGAGGCTCCCACTTAAAGAGCGTCATAAAAATGGAACGTACCATTGTTGTGTTTGGGAAGTATTTGTAAGGATAATGGAAGTCCCATGACTTTACGTCCCACTCTAGTTGTTAGTAAGGGGTGCGACTGTCTCACCTACTTCCCCCATATTTACCCCTACATGCTGTATAAGTTTTCACTACGACCTGTCGCCGCAGCATGCCCGTGAAAAAAATGTGCATCAAAATTTTTTTTGGAGTATAACTAAACATAATTAAATTATAATCCTACTTAAAAGACCACTGCTTTACAAATAGATCAAAAGATGAAAATAAAACAAATAGAGATTGTGTGCATTTATGCTGTAACTGTTAGAACCTGTGAAAAGAACGTGGAGAGTGTGTGGAACTTGTGTGGCGGTGGACCCTGCCATCACAAAGTGACAGAGCCTGAAACCATGTTTTTGAGGAGCCGAGGCGGTTTGAGTTACAGCATTAACATGAGTCCCTCTTAAGGACCCCTCTTTCATAATTAGTCAAAGCCAGTTGGTACTCAGGGGTAGATCTGGCTTTTATGAGACACTTCATTTCCATAGATGTGGGCAGATAGCACGGCAAAATCTCATGTGGATCCAGGCAGATAGGGTCTTTGAAAGAGGGGTTCCGGGTGGACAGTGGTGGTAACCGGAGAGGCAAGGGGCAAGATGTGTGAAAGACTTGAGGACCCAGGGCAACGGAGTCCCATTAAGCAGCACCAAGACGCTGCACTTCTACCTCCCACGTCTTGTTGTGTAAATGGTCAGACACTCCAACCCCAACCTGTGAAAGAATGTCATACAAAGAGATGGAAGGACAGGAAACACACACAGCCAGCACACAGAAGCTTTCGGGTTTCGGGAAACGCAGAGCGTCGGGACGAAGGAGGCTGAGACACAGCCATATATCTGATTTCTGGTCGCACACTTGCTTTCTTCTGCACTCAACCTTCATTTGTGATGCAGAGGATGATGGGAAGCGATAGAGCTTCTGTTTTCCTACATGCTGCTTGTAAATAAAAACTCTGGGGACTTCACTGTCTGGGTTCATTTGAAGTGTGTTTACTATGAAGTCCTAAAGTCCCACTTTGATCCTCTTTTGGTGTATTTTCAGAGGTCTTTTAATTCTGATGATGCCGTTTTTACCCAAAATCCAAAAACCTGTGTCCTTTTCTAGGACATAGTTTCTGCAGTGCAGCAGAATTTCATTAGAAATTCACCTTTGAGTTGCGGGCGAGGCTGCCCCCCCTTCCCATAAGTGAGAGCTCTCCGTTTCCCCGCGAGCTTCAGGCGTTGGTTTGTTCTCGTTTGGGTGTCATCATTCCTCCCACTGTCACGCTGGGTTTTTTATGGGAGGGGGATTGTACCAAAACTTCTTTCTTTTGGTTTTAAACCTTAAATAATAAAAATCCAGAACTGAAAATGGAACAGTTCTGAGCAGCTCGCCTATTTGTGTAATCTGGGGTTTAAGAAAGAGCAGGTATTCAGAACGTTTTCAGGAGCAGTTTTTTAAAGATTATTATCTAACGCCATTCATTTTATAAAAAGTTCTGTTGAACGTTTTTCAATCTTCTACAAAAAAAATGTTGGTTTAGCTGTGAGAAGAGTCAGAAAACTGCTTTTAATCTGTTGAGGACCAAAACTCGTCCTTGTTTAGAACTCATGGAGTCAAATTTGCCCGCTTTTTAAAAAATATACCGTAGATATATTTTTACATTTTTTAATGTTATTTTGATTCCATTTTATTGCTGTTGATAAACGCTGCTGCCCAAGTTTAACAAACAAAACAAACAAAAATAGTTTGAATGAAGTTTAAAGGTCCAGATGAAGAATTTTCTTAGGTTCTCCAGGGTTAAACAAATTGTTCTGAATGCTATCTAAAGCTGTGTATTTTAAAGTTAACTTCCAATGATTTTTCTTTCTATTTTCTTCATGGTTGTATCATTTAAGTTTACATGAAGTCCCATTACAACCTTCAGCTCCTCATTACTTTTCAGTTAGAAAGAGTGAAGACTTTTGACAGACAACTTCTGTTCTTTAGTTTTAATGTCACATTTTTTACATTTTGAAACCAAACTTGTCAGATAATCATCTAAAATGATCTGAGACGACAAATAGCATGAATGTGACATTACCTGGATAGAAATCTGTTAGTATTTTAGCTAAAAATAAGCATCAATATTATAAAAAATGTGTGGAAAAAGTGAAAAAGTAGCAGTAAAACACTCAGTGAGTGCAGTTCTAGTTTGACACAATATGAAAGGTAGATTAAAATACATAAAAGCACATCAAAGAAATACCTTATCTGAACTTGTTGGGTAGTGAGTCTACGTATTTACTGTTGCAACACAAAGGATGTATGTATCAAATAACAAGCTAGTCCATTAAATAAATGTCATAGCATTTCAGTGAAGGTTAAATATGACAGCGGCACCAAGACGCTTGGGATTTGGAGACGGCTGAAGGCACGAGGGAGACTCAAAAATGAATCAATTCTTCCAATCAGCAGCGGTCAACGAGCCAGGTGAACAAACACATCTTAACTAACTTATTTTATGTGAATGGTTTCAAAAAAATCAAGGTTTTTCAGCACTTCGGTTGCCCTGGTGGTGAAAGAGCACAGAAGGGTGGGCTCTTCTGGGAAGCACAGATATCCCACCAAGGATTAAAGCAGTTGGGAGGAAAAGCGGGAAGAGGGAATGCCCCAGAAACTCAAGCCGGGCTGACACTTCCAGCCCGACTGGAGCAGTCCTCCCAGAAACAGAGAAGGTCTGCAGAATTACATCTTCTCCACAGCCAAGCATTCAGCCTGCGAAACAGAGCACTGCGTGTCGAGGGCTCGTACAGTACATTCTGGCTGTAACCCGAGCGATGAGTCACGCCAAACGCCGTCTCAATCAAGATGTTGAAATGGTCTGCTTGACGTGTAAGCAAACACTTTGAGAACAAGATCTTTATCTTGGCACCAAACTCCTTAAACTGTTGGATCAAACCTGTGACCCTGTGACCTCCTCATCCACAAAAACTCTTTCCCAAAATGTGTTCCTTAAAACTGCAGCTTTTTCATTTCTTCAGCAACTTCAGTTGTTGACTTTTTCTCAATCCCCTTCAGTGGTCTGTGCTTCCAGTTCAGACGCTCGCTTCCTTTACCTGTGGTCCACGTCTCTGAAAAGCGGCGGCCTCGTCACCTGTCATGGTTGGCGTAGCATCGGAGGGGGCTGAAACCTGAGTTCAGAGACACGCAGGATAAGAAAATCACTTCGTATTGAACAAACAAAAAGTGCTTCTGTGACAGACTGCACATGAAGAAAAGCAATAGGGTTTTAGGCTTTCTGAAAGTTTTCCTTGTTACTCAATTCCACTTTTTTTTTTTTCTTTAAAAAGGTTTCCTGATTATCTGCCTGCTCATTCAGATACTTAACACTGACAAATGAATAATGGAATCTTCCAGAGGTAACTAAAGATCAGAAAATGTTTTCTTTTGTGGCAGAATTTAAAAAGCTCTCACGCTTTAACAAATTAAAGAAATAGATTTTTAATTGCACGTTAAAAGGAAGAAATTCATAAACACAATATTTACCAATCAAAATAATTTGGTACAGTCTTTCTGTAAGTTTTTTTTTTGTCTTTTTAAATGTAATAAAATAACCAACTTGATTTAGTTAGAAAATAAAGCATTGTAGCTGAGAAAGCTAGCTAAATAAAGCTCTTAAATATGTATGTTAGTAAATGTAAAATCGTGCTATAGTGCAAACAATGCTCAAAAACATAAAACAGTTCCAAATATTAAGAAGTAAAAGTAAAATAAGTGTAGCAGCTGTAAAGTACAGCTTAACAGAGTTAAATGATGAATTCAACATATAATCTTAAGAATAAAATCAGCTTATTAAATAAAGCAGCTAAAAAGAAATGTGGAAATGCTGCACAATTCTAAAAAAAAATACAAAATTAATTCCCTAAAGCTTCAAAAAATCTTAAACAATAAAATCAAAAGTTGATGGGAGCGGAAAAGAAATCTTAAGAACTAAAGTAATGTGTGTTATTTTTTATTATTGTTGCTACTTTAATTCTATTTTGTTTTACAAGCACTTTGAGATGCTTTATAGCAGGAAAAGTGCTATAAAACTGAATTTAGAATAAACATTTTTTTTTAGCTGAAAATAGTGAAAAATCATGACAAACAAACTCCATTAACATCAAATAAAATGTATATTATATTAAGAAAAATGTTTTTTAATGACATTAACTGAACTTTATATTTGCTCAAAACAATTAATGAAATATTTCATGTTAAAATTACTTCACAATTAAAAAAATAAAGCTGAACAAACACAAAAAGCTTGATATAAAACTGATTTTTTTAATTCCTCAAAAAGTAAAAAATAAATCCTAAAAAATCCTTAAAAAAACTTCCTTCTATTTAGAGGGTTTCTAAAATAGAAAAAGGCTTGAAAAAATGAATAAAAAAGACAAAGACATAAACTTACGTGTTGTGGGATGTTTAATTCTCCTCAAAATCAATTGATGTTGGAGCACAATTCCTCTCTTACATTCAAATAAAAAAAAAAAACAAGCATCACTGCAACACTGTGTTGATCAGGATTTATTTCTTTTAAAGAGTTCACCATCACACAGCACAGGTTTTTCATTATTCAGAGAAACGTGTCCAAAAACACAAAAGAAGCTTAAAGGAGTTAAAACATCTCATTGCATACGAGTGTGGAGGATCATCTTCTTAAACTTTTCATCTGTAAATACATTTTACCTTTGGTTTGATCAAAAGAACACATGTCGGTAAAACAAAGGTCAAAATGACAAACATCCACATAAAACTCTGTTTCCCTGAAACATCGAACATCACAGACATCAAACAAACGTGTTTAAGTCACACCAGAAAAAAAACAAACCCTAAAACTTCACACCAAACCCACGACACGTCATCAACCCATCGACAGGCTCTATCTGAACACAAATGAAACATTTCTCCAGCTCTCTGCTACACAAAGCCGGATGTAACGGATGAAACTGCTCATATTATTGACGAATATTGGAGCATTTGTGACACAAATATCTGTACTTGTGTGACAGAAGATTTTTTGTGTAAAAACCCACATTTTACTGCATTCGCCGTCAGTTTTCAGGAAGAAACTTTGGGCTTTTCTGCAGAATTTGCCTTCAGCTTATCGCCTCCAACCCAGCAGGCTAATGCGCTCTCAGATAAGAGATCGTCCGGACGTTTGTGGCCCATGTTGGACATGAGCCATTAAATAGATATGAAATGTTGGCACAGCGAGGGCAGAGCGGACACAAAACACAAAAAGAAAGTGCCAACCTGCATCTGGAGTTGATTAAAAACGGAAAAACTCAAATCTGAAACGAGAAAAAACAGATTCAGTTTGACAGAAAGTCAATACTCGGGTGAAATCGATGTTGCGTCTCTTGAGATTCAGAACATAGACTGGGCCAGCGTTCATGTCTGCAGCTGTAATGGTTGGTCTGGAGAAAACGCGGCGGAAGTCTCGGTGACACAGCAGCAGGTGTACGGTTTCCATGCAGAAAGGGGTCTCAGTGCTTCTCAGCTGCTCCATTCATGGAGCCGACAGCCAGAAGACCTGCTGTAACGCGAGAAGGAGCTCCAACGTTACTCTGTCTCAGACCCGAGTCACCCTCAGACCAGTCTCGTCTTTCCGACGGGGCGTCCTGATGGATCAGAAGCTCTAAGTTACCCCAACAGAAGGCATTTATGCCCCGGCTTTGGGGTTATCCCGGGGCATTCGACTAGACTCTGGGTGACGGGACTCCACAATAGAAACATTATTCTGAACTTAAGTTGAAAAAAGAAAAACGTTTTTTTGGACTTTCATGATTCTGTACATGTTCTGGTATAAATGATTTGGTTGCCAAACTCCAGGTTTGTAAGAGCTGGAAACGGGATTCTGGACGTTAAAATGGTTCCACGTTTAGCACCTCCAAGATACCAGCAGGACGTGAGAAAAGGCCAAAACCCTCCCGAAAAGAGGAGGATATATGCTTAAAAAGCAGGTTTTTTTAATGACCAAACACTATTTTTATTCAATTCGATTTACTTTTAGCACTTAAGAAGATGTAGCCGCCTGTTTGGTGTAAACTGTGTAAAAATAAACTAAAAGTTCCTGGTTTGGTTTCTCCAAACACATTTCATTCAAAAGGTCATAAAGTCAGAATAAAATTCGCACTTCTCTTAGCAACAAGTAGTCTGTTTAAGTGTACGACAATTAGTCTAAACTACAAGAAGTACACTTGAAGTTTACTTTTTATACACTAGATACTGAAAACTTCCAATTTAGTCTGAAGAAGTACCTGGTCTATAGTATATTTGCCATACTTCTTCATTCATTCATCTTCCAATCCGTTTTATCCCTTTCGGGGTCACGGGGTTGCCGGAGCCTAACCCGGCTACTCATGGGCGAAGGCAGGGTACACCCCTGGACTGGTCGCCAGTCTGTCGCAGGGGCCACAATCACACACCCATGCACACACACATTCACACCTACGGACAATTTAGATTAACCAATGAACCTGTGAAGCATGTTTTTGGACGGTGGGAGGAAGCCGGAGTACCCGGAGAAAACCCACGCATGCACGAGGAGAACATGCACACTCCACACAGAAAGGTCCCCCCGCCAGGACTTGAACCGGGAACCTTCTTGCTGTGAGGCAGGAGGGCTAACCACTGCGCCACCGTGCAGCCCTGCCATACTTCTACTCAAGCATATTTCCTAAAATAAACTTCAAGTGTGGTACGTTTTGCTCTGGGTTGGACTGACTCTTGGTTTTGTTATTTTCTGTGTGGGGTCTTTTTTTCTTCACCTATTGTGATGTGTGTTCAAGAACACGCTAAACGGGCATTATTGGACACGCTTTTGGCACACATCGTGCACACTGGACTGTAGCTACCTCATTCCAGGTATGCTGGATTGCTGATGACGTCACTCTACATGTCACTCATCAATTAAACCCAAAGCTAAAGCGCCTACTTTTCGTCTCAGCCAATCAAATTCCTGCTTTTAAATTCAAAGATGTTTGTTTCTCCGGCAAAAACCACGGACTCTTTTCAAGCACATTTGCTGTTTCACTAATAAATCTTTCAAGCGCATCACTCGCTAGATCTCTATAATGAAATAAAGTTGTAAACGGTGGTAAAAGACCCTTTCAAATTAAAAACAAATTAGATTGAAAAGAACTTCTGCATGTTTCTCCACAATATGCAAACGGACAAATGAACTAACTTTAAAAAGAGATGATGCGTTTGCTTCTGATGGTACTTAACGTTTTTAGATTATTTTCTTTCAATCAATACAGAGTTATTTTTATTACAGCTAATATTAGGAAGCCTCTTATTGCGAGTTGCGACCACATCCCATTATTCACAAAAGCTTGAAGTGAAGTAATTTTCTGTATAAAATCATAAAACTGTGTTTTTAAATAAATCTGCACCAGTTTCATTCACTTTAGTCTATTCCACTCGAAAAATGGAAATCTAAAGTTGGGGAAATAAGTTGGCATTGAATTTGTTCTTTAGTGCATTTTGCACTAAAAAAGGAGACAATTCCTATTAAAGCTTTCAATTCTGTTAATGTCTGATCCTGATCAAAGACCCAAAGAGTTGCAGCGGCTTTTGCTTTTGGGAATCACCAGGATCTCGTCCCCGTCCTGGATGTTGTAGGAGTGAAGGGCCCGGGAGCTTCCTTTCAGCTCCTCCGGTCCGAACACGGAGCTCATTTCTTGGCTGACGTAAATCATCCGGATCCCGTTGGTTTGAAGCTGCAGCAGAGCTCTCAGCTGTTTTGTGAGGTCACCCACCGTTTGCTCCAGGCGGAGGTCAACGCTTTCCACTCTGTCGCCGCAGCGCACGTTGACCGTGGTGCAGCGGGGCCTCAGGTCCACCTCCGCGAGCGGGGCCAGCTGACCGTACTTGGATACGAGAATGTGGAACCTAGAAGATATCAAGAGCACAAAGCACGGTTTGATCCAAAATCCAAAAAGGAAAACAGGTAATTTATGGAATTTGTCATTTGTCAGATTTGTCTTTGGAGAACGTTTATGTCATGTTTATGTCCATGTCTTTGCACATGTCAGTAGATCGTGTCATCTACCCGTCCACAGGCAGCATGGACAGACCAGTGGAAAGTGGGTGTCATCTCTCATGTCATTGGTTGATGTTGACATCAAAGTTCTTGGTAACCGTTGCTATGGCATCTCCTGATATTATAACAAGAAATCTCCATGGGTGGAGAAAATGAGATGTGTTTCTCCTACAACTCTACAACGTTGGTCTGTCTTTCAAAGTGACAACCACTCCCTTCAACAGACAGCTGGGAGTGGACAGTTTGATCCCCCAAAGAAGATTCCAGCAGCAGAAGCTGTTAGATTTTGGAAAGGTGTCTTCAGTACAGACGAATAAACCAGCTTTGCTGCATCAGAAGGCTCACTCTTCAACAAATTTAGTGGACCATGACTGTACAGATCAGAAGAAAGGCACGTGCCCCCGTGGCTTCTGTGACGTCAACGTGCACAGCCGCACTGACACGTCTGCCTCCTGCTCGCCATGAGAGAGCACTCAGCGCTCCCCGGGGGAAGGTTTTTTTCAAGATAAGAGCCCAGGAGCGCTAAAAAAAAATAAAAAAACCAAAGAGAGAAAAGAGCTTTGCTCTCAGAGCTACTGTAACAGCTGGGTCAGTGAAAGCAACTCCGCTTCCCTCCCAAAACTCCACAAAGCCAATCCCCCGACCCCAGATTTCTGGCCAAAAGCAGCGCTCCACTGTGGGAATTCTCCTCTAAGGCCACGGCGCACAAAGTGCCATTCTGAGAGAGGCCATTGAGCCGCAGTGAGAAGCTTCATTTAAGGAGGACAAAATGCCACTCTGTGAGGCCTTTCAGCTGCAATAAGAGGCTTCTTTCAAAGTGATAAGCTGGCTTTACTGGGACAATAAAGCTGAAAGTGATAACAAATCATTATTTGGATTGTCCTCTCAGAGCACCAGAGTTCTGGTATGTAGTCCATTTCACCTCAACTGGTTCAGCTCAGCCAAGCCTCCTCAAACATGACTGGTAAAAACTCTAAACACCAGACGCCATTTGCGCTGCAAGGGCGTCCAGTTTCAATGTTAAGTCAGTGTACAGACGCAATCAGAGGTCTTACGGTGTGTTTTGAGCGGTTCAATGTTCCCAGAGTTCAAACATCTGAATCAACCATTCAGGACCTCAGCTTTGACCACCGACATATTGAAGATGTTATCAGTGGGTGGAATCCATAACCAAATTGGAGGAGAATCTGATCATTCTCCTCCCGAACTTTGAGATTTTTCTTATGACCAACAGATCTAGACCTCTGATCATTGTCTTCACCAGTTCTTCCATGTTGTCATTCCAAAATGGTTTGGTAGAACCAGGCTGTGCTGGATGGGTCCATCCCAATGAGGGCCTTCGGGCTGGATTTATATGACACCAAGTCTTTGATATATCGGAATAGAAGTGTGAAAGAAAAAGCCAAGAGCAAGATCACCAGATTCACCGCTTTGACATTTTGCGCCGAGCCTCTTCCAACTGTAGATGGCGAACACGCGCTAGTAAACAGTATAAAAAGAAAAGAAGAAGAAGCCCCTCCCTGCTTGCCCAGTGTGAACACTGAGGGGCTAAACATGCGTCAAACGCCAAGTGTGTACGTAGCTTCACTTCAGCGCTGCATCTACATTTTCATACACAAAGTAAACATGTAATTCAGTGCTTATCGCCACGACAACGGTCTTTTCCCGAACCGTTATAGCCATTACGCTTTTCCATCAGGTCGCTGAATTCGACATACAGCCTTCGGCATTTTGACGATAGCTCCACCCAGCCTCACGGCTCCACCCATCTGTATATGAGCCCACTCACAATTGCTGAAAATGGTAAAATGATTGGCTAGAGTTGTACCGCAAAACTGAATAGAATACAAGTCACACATCCGTGTTTTTATACAGTACCAGTAGTTTTGTATACATTTGTACCAATACCGACTTGGCACCGAGTTTCAGTACCCATCCCAACACATTTACATACAATTTATGTTCTGCAGGACTGACAAAGCATTTAGTGGGATCAAAAAACGTTTAAAAAACTACACATTTACGGGTTTGTTTATAATTAAAACATTACATTTCTCACAGTCAGTTGTGTCAAATTTGCAAGATTCAGTTTACTGAGCATGTCTGAAACCTCCTGCAGCTCCACCCACCCTCACAGCCCCACCCATTCGTATATGAGGCCTTCCACAATCGTTGGAAGGGTAAAATGATTGGTGAGAATTGTGCAGCAAAACTGAAAAGAATACAAGCGACTGACATGTCTTGACAGGAAGCAGATCCGCGGTCTTATTTGTTACCGGCAGTACCATATACGTCAGTGTCGGTACCCATCCCTACACACACGGTGACCACTGACCTCACACCCAGAACTAAGAATCTGAGCAGAAGAGGAGAAAACCTCGAACCAACATTTAGAAAAAAGTCCGTCGTTCAGAAGGTGAAGGACTCAAGAACGCCATCACGAACCCGTCATAACTGATCTCTGACTGCATCTCTCCATCATCGAGAGATGCTTCAAAACACCAAAGAAGCCTGAAAACCAATTGATCCATTCTGCTTTGACAGTCCAGGTTTATGGATTAAAAAAAACAAGGAATCTACCTGTTTCCTGCTGTATCAGTTTTCCAATCGGAGAATTCGCGGCACAAAGGAGTCATTGAGCAGTGAGAGACTGGTGGCATTGTCTCCCAAAGGTTAGATTCCCTTAGCCAGACAACACACCAGCCTTCAGGAAAGACCTCCACCACATTCTGCTGAGGTTAAGTGGAATGCGGCCCCCTCCTCCGAAATGAAATCACACATAAACACATCGCTCGGCCTGATATGGACCGAGCTCCAACCTGAGCACTCAAAGGTTCCTCTCTACCAGCTTCATGAGGTATTAGGTGTGCCCCCGTCAGGTTTGACTGTTACTTTACACCTCAGAGGTAAAATGAAGGACCCAGGCCTGAAATAACCTTTGAGTCCCCTGCAGAGCGCCCAGGGTTCAGGTTTAGGTGCTTTTGGACATCACTTGTATGAGAAAACCTGCGTGTGTACCTGTCAGAAAGCTCCTGAGCTGGACAGTCCTGGTAGAACCTGATGAAGAACCTCTCAGCGTCCTCCCTCTCCCCTTCGGACACCTTACTCCCGTTCAGAAACATCACAGACGGCAGCCTGCAGGTGGCAGCAAAGGTCAAACACAACCGAATTAAAAACGCTGTCAAAATGTAAAGACTGTGAAGGGTTTACTGTGCGAGGAGGAGGCTCCGCCTCTCCTGCGTGCTGTAGGACTGCAGCAAAGGAATCCCTTTTGCTTTGACCTCCTCCAGCTTTGGAAAGAAATTCAGCCTCTCGATGTCTGCCCAAGTTCTGAGCCCTGAAAATGGCGACAAGACAGTTTAGAAGAGCGACACAACAACCTGCAGCTGTCTCGCCTCTCCTGACCTGAATTGTTGAGGTTGATGCTGCGCAGGTTGGGGAACAGGCCCTCCAAGGTTTTCTTGCTGTCGCTCACCGAGTCCACGCTGTTGTTGGCCAGCACCAGCGTGCTCAGGCTGGGGTACAGCAGTCCAAACTTCCTCACTTCTGACCAGTCCTGCAGCTGGTTGTCGGTGATCTGCAGCAGGCGTAGCGACGGGCAGGTGGACGGCGACTCGGACACGGTGTTGAAGCCGTTCAGGCAGAGGAAGAGCTCCTTGAGGCTGGAAGGTTCAGGAGACAGAAAGTTTCAGATTTTACATCTTTAAATAAAAAAAAACATCAAACAGAGGAGCGCTTACTCGGGCGTGTGCTGCGTCAGCGTGTGCACCGTGTCCCAGCTGACTTGGGTGTTGATGAGAACGAGTCGTCTGACTCTGGAGAAGACATCCGCCATGCTGGGCTTCAGCTGCACGCCGCTCAGGGGGTTCATGCTCAGGTTGAGGAAGTCCAGGTGAGGGATGCTGGAGACGATGGTGCCGATCTGCAGAAACAAAGAGACAAACATGAGGTCGCCACCTTCAACCGGAACGAAAGAGACGTTTATCAAACCAAAAAAACTGCAGAAAATGATAGTTAACAAAACAGCTGTGGTGAATCACAGATCAAACCGCGGTTCTTTAATGTATTGTGTTTGAACGGTTGGGATAAGTTTGTCTTTTTACTGGACGTGTTCAAATGAAAATAGAATGCAGATAAAATAGAAGCCAGAAAATTCACCAATATTTGAAAGCGGTCACTTGAACATGCTTTGGCGAGGGCGGTGAAAAGGTAGCTTTAAAGACGCGTCTGCTACGGCTTCCCCGATGTCACATGATCGATCAAAAGATTTTTGTTTGGATTTCAGGTCCAATGTACTATTTTCTTACTTTAAATAGTCGACCATATATATACCTAAAAATCATTTTTTCTGAAATAATTTCAGTAAACTGAACTTTTATTTTACTCATCTACAAAAACACTCAATAGTTTTATTTTGATGGTGAGAAGCTTCACCGACACTTTACTTTGAAAAACGATTTACTTCCTCTGACAGTAGCACATTTGGTTTGTTCAATTTACTTACAATCAAACAATATTCTGCACTTTACATCAGTAATTACATAGTCTTTTCCTTCAGTCTTACTCTAATCATAGATCAGTTTCATTATGTTTTACAAACAAACAAACAAACAAGATCATCAGATAACCTTTTAAAGTGTTAAAAACTTGCTTCTGAAAGGTTACGTTTTGACGAGGAAACCACCCAGACAAGAGCGAGGCATGAAAGTCTTAACAGGGTGTTTAAATAAACATGACGAGGAATTTTACCATTTAGTTTTTTATTAAATTAGCTTTAATCAAGAAAAAGTCACAATTTAATGAAACAAAATCCATCATTTATAGCTACAGCTGTTAAAAATTAACGTTGTTGTTGTTGTTTGTGAATAAAAAGGTAAAAAAGAAACCCAAACTGATAGGAATGTTCAAAGTTACATACAATGGAAACATTTTGAATGTGGGAGGGGCTTTTAAATCTTTTCTGTTTGTTTGTGGTTTTTGTTAAAAACAAGAAGTTTTATCAATTTTTAAGTAAATGTTTCTCATTTAAAAAGCACATTTCTAATTTGACTTTAAAAGATGGAGGTCAAATAACATTTAGAAATGATGGAAATGTTGTCAAACTAAACATGACATTGAGAGAGAAGTTGAAAGTTAAAGGGAAGGTTAAAAAAACAAGTCTCATCCACTCCTCAAACTGCATTTATACATCTGAAATCAATTATTTCCCTAAAATGAAAGTTTCTTTTTGTAACTATTACACAAAACAAAGAACAAAATATAAAAAAATTAGAGGATGCTAAATGAAAACGGGATTATTTAATTGTAATAAAAAATAAATAAAAAAAAGAAGGAGTTGATAACTGGAGGTGTAAGCAGATGATTCCTCCTGCGTTTGGGTTTTTAAACAAGCCAAAGCTCACGGAAACCTCTCCTGGCGGTTTGTGGAGACTCACCTCATCCCAGTCGCTCAGCTGGTTGAAGGACAGGTCCAGCTCCAACACGTGAGCGCAGACTGCCACGATGTCCGACCCGGCTCCAGCTTTGCTGATTCCAGAGTCGCTCAGAACCAGAGCACTGGGCAGGAAGAGGCCACCTGCAGACACGGGGGGGGGCACAGTCAACCACAGCGTCCGCCTTCAAACAAACACGGTGCCGCAGACCCGAGAGGCTCTCAAGACAGTTTACTGATTCTGGAAACATCCTGTACCTTTAATAGGAGAACCTGGAGGACTGGGCAGAACCACAACTCCTTGGCCGTAGGGGAAGTTTTCTGGGTTGTACTTCTCACTTAAAACTTGGACGAAGGTGCGAACCTCTTCCTCATCAGAGGACAAATCCATCGCTCCACTGATCAGGAGGAAGAAGAAACAAAACAAAAAACTTTACAGTGAATTCAATGATTCATATTCAACAGCAGACCAAAAATTCAACTAAATTTTCACGCCCCTAGTACCCGGTGAAAATGAACTTTTGACACGGTTAGGTGGTTGCCAAGGAAATCCAAAAACGTACTTCTGCCGATTCTTCTAAAAATTACATTGAGCTGTTCGCCACCCCCAGGGGACTGAAAACTAAAATGGTTGCTATGGAGACACAACCAACAGAAAAGCTTCTGCTATGAAAAAGCGTGTTTTTTTCTTTCATGAATTTGTCCTGTGCAGCTCTGATCAGGGTGGAAGAGGCAGAGGGGGGAGATGAAGAGTCTGAAGAAGCTGCTCATGTGAGGGCGGGTAAAAAACAAAAACTGTTTTTAAACACCTAACACGTAAAACCAGTTGAACCACATGTTCTTTGAAAAAAACGTGATAGTAAAACTGGCAGAACTGGTTCTGTTTAGAAGAAATCATGAATAAACAATGAGAGATTTTCTTTTTTTGTGTATAACAAGGACAAAATGCAACATTTTCTAAAGATTAAAATAAAAAAACATTGTTGGGGATGAGTCAGCAAACTGTCATTACATTTTTAAAATAACTCAGCAGAGCAAAAAGGAAAATTGTTTTTTTTTTTTGGACGATAATGTTTTATTCTACTGTTCCAGTTTGAACATTTATCATGCAGAAAGCAGAAAAACACAAACTTCTATGAAACAAATACAGCCATGATTGATAAGTGAGACTCCATGAATTTTTTTTGCAAACATGCAACATCATATTTATTTAATCAGTTATCTATTGTTAAGTATTTTCTGGCAATAAAATAAAGAAAATAAAAGCCTTTGTGAAGAAAACCTGGTGGTAAACGTGAAAAATGCTCTCTTGTTTTGCTCTTTCTTTGTTTTCTACACTTCGTTGAGCGATCTGAAAATACCTCAGACGGCGCAGGGCGTGTGAGAAACTCCATCTCCACCTCATGACATCACGGCTAACAGAACCCAAGCTCCAAAGTTATGCTTCGTTTACCGACCCGAACGGCATATTCTTCTCTGTAGGTTTCTTTTTTTTTCTCACAACAAGAAAATATATCAAATTTTAAAGCTTTATTAAATAATGTAAATAACAGCGGGCTAAGGCGGATTCTCATTGGACATTAAATTATAAGACGAATAAAATAATTTGAATAAATGATGAAGAAATTGAACGAGTGTCTGAAAAAAAATGTCTTGGTGCAATAATTAAAAAAAATCATTCATCAACTAAAATGAAAAATGGAGCTGGAAGAAATATAAATTACATACATTCTAAAATATCTAAACAGTATCTGTTCATCAAAGTTTTTTGAATGATTGCACACTTTATATTGCTGCTTCATCCTTCCATACCAGGTCTATTATGTTGAGGTGTGGGGAAACTCATAAAACAACAGCATACTGTTTTTATTCTTAAAAATAAAAAAAAAGCCATAAGAATATTCACAGGATCCCCAGATTGTGAGCTGACTAACTCATTATTAATATTAATAAAATTATTAATACTTGGAGACGTGGTTGACTTCTAAATAATTCAAATCATTTCAAGTACTAAAGAGAATTACAAAAACCAAAGAGCATCCAAAGGCTCTTCTATTTAAGAGATAATCTAGTCTGAGAATATCAAAAGACCAAACTCTAACCTTCACTGTACCTCCACCAGAGATAATAAATAATAATACATTCAAAGCAGTTTTAAAGGGTGACTTGATGAATAAATCTGAGCAATTTCACAGGATTGATATCTGTATTTTTTTCTAAAAACTTGTGACCATAATTGTTATAATTCTGTAAAAATAGTGTTTGTATAAATTTAGGTTTGGATTGAACTGAAAAAGGGGTTTGGACTCGACAAGTTATCTTCACCCAAACTCCTTTTTGAACTTTGAATATCGTCATGCAATGTTATTTTTATGGTGATTACTTTTTATTTTGTCAGTTCAAAATAAATATTTGTCTTAAATAGCACTTTGCAGCTCTTTCCTCTATAAATATTTTTCGTATTAAGAAGACGTAACCTGTGATTTAAAAAAAAGCTTATTATGTAAAACCTGTAAGCATATCCCCCCCCCCAAAGAAAAAAAAAACAAAAAACTGAAGTGTACTTATACTTTTCAGAAAACAGAGGCCAAAAGTAAGTAAGTAAGTAAGTAAATATTTATTTCTATAGCACCTTTCTCAGATAAAAATCACAAAGTGCTTCACAAAAATAAAAACAAATAATATTACAACCAATAAAACACAAATTGCATACAAACAGAATGGAGTGAACTAAAAGCAAGATAAAACACATTAAAAGGTAAAATAGATTAACTAAAAGCTTTTCTGAATAAAAACGTCTTGAGCTGACTTTTAAAACCTGCAACAGAGTCATTCTGTCGTATGGACAAAGGGAGGTCGTTCCAAAGACGAGGAGCAACAGCTTGAAAGGCGAGGTCTCCTCTGGTTTTATAGCTGGTTTTTGGAATATGTAATAGATTTTGGTTGGAGGACCTCAAAGACCGGACAGAAGAGTAGGGGGTTAAAAGGTCAGCAATGTACTGGGGGGTTTGTCCGTGCAAGGCTCTAAAAACTAGAAGTCGAATTTTAAATTCAATTCTAAATTTAACTGGGAGCCAGTGTAAAGAAGAGAGTAATGGAGTTATGTGTGCTCGTTTCTTGGCTCCTGTTAAAAGCCTTGCCGCAGAGTTTTGGACAAGCTGCAGACGTTTTAAAGAGCCTTTACTAAAACAGGTAAAAAGTGAATTACAATAGTCTAAATGTGAAGAAATAAAAGCATGGATAATCATCTCCACGTCAGGTCTAGATAAGATGTGTTTGACTTTTGCCACATTCCTCAGGTCATACATGCAGTTTTTGACAGTTTGTTTTGCATGTCTTTCCAAAGATAGACATTTGTCAAACACCACCCCAAGATTCCTGACACTCGACTGGACAAAGGAGCTCAGGGAACCGAGGTGATGTTTGATGGCAGGGATTTTGTTGTCCGGGGCGAAAATCACTGTCTCTGTGTTCTGAGCATTCAGGTGTAGATGGTTATTAGATAACCATGACTTAATCTTAGATAGACAGTCCAGTAAGCTGGTCAAGATGTTAAAGTCTGTTTCAGGGAAGGAGCAATATAATTGAATGTCGTCTGCATACAGATGGTAAGAAACGTGACTGAAATTGCTAATTAGTTTGCCTAGAGGGATCATGTACAGAGAAAATAGAATAGGGCCTAGAACTGAACCCTGGGGAACACCACAGGAAACTTTTTGCATTTCAGAGGTTATTGAACCTACACTGAAAGTTAAAAGTCAAACAAACATTAAAAAATGTCATTAAAGAACTAAAAATCTCTTTTAAAGACTAAAATAAGTAGAAATAGAAATGAAATATTGTGACTATATTTCTTCATTAATCTACACATATTAAAGTGCAAATTATTAAAATAGATTAAATGAACTATCCCTCTAATACAGACTTATTTGTTCAAAATTCATAAAGAAATATTATATTTCTTGTAGAAATATTTGCAAAACAAATACCTAAAAATGTTGTGCCTGATCTGATATTTACCTTGAACTTGTGATGACACAATTAAATCTGAGTCTCCTACAGTGTAACCCTGACATCCTCAGCCCAGATCAGCACTATCGTTTTCCGACACCCCAAGTTTGATCGTGTTAAACGCAGCCCACCTGAACCCTGATGTTTGCCAGAAAACTGAAGCTCTGTCAGAGTTCTGTCAAATATAGTTTCTCATTACCCAGATCACCTGATTCTTACCTCTGATGTAGCAGAGAGCAAATGAAAGATTGTTGTCAACAGCACATCAAAGCAGATCCTTTTCTCTCCATCCCTGTGCACAAAAACAGGTTTAAAAAGTTGCACTTTATAGCAGAAAAACACTCAAAAATGACAGAAATAAAAAGAAAAGGTGTGACTGAAAAGCAACTCCCATGAATCTTTCAGGTTTTGTTAAAAGGGTTAAACACCCCCTGAAACGAGCTTTATCACTGTATGGAGAAAATACTAAATATATCAAAAAATATTTAGTGGATTCTTTTAGTTTTAAGTAATTCTTTAAGCACGCACCAGAAAAGTGACCTTTGATCAATGAAACAAAAAGAAGGGAAGTTTGCCTTCAAAATAAAAGCTGATGAACTCTCAATGGGAATCACTGCTGCCATCTGCTGTCCACTTCCGGGATAACAACAAATTGTAGGGTTTTTTTAATGCTGTTTTTTTCCACAAACAACAATTAGTATAGACTCGTGGATAATGCCGATTGCAATACTGAACTAAAGTATTTATTAACACGTGTTTACCGATATTAAATATGCGTTTGAGTCTCCTCCTGGAGAGGATTTATTTTAAAACAGCCTAATTTTAAACAGAGTTTGGAAAGAAGACGTCTACCAACAACAACAGCCGACGCTCAAGACAAATCCCGAAAACGGAATATGAAGCATAAAAAATAATTAAAATTCAAACATCGCCATCAGGTAGTTTTGAACGTACGACGATTAGCACATAAAATGGCATTTGTGAAAACGATAAAGGTGTCGAGTTCGAAAAAAAAAAACCGTTTTATAAATGTTTTAGCATCCTTTCCCTTGAATGCAGAAACATATAAATAACCAAATTATTGCGGGTAACAATAGAGTTTATATGACATATGTAGTGATTCGAATTGTACTTTGTACCTGTAACGGGAAATGTTCGAAGACTCACCGTCCCCGTCTGTTTGTTTTTGTTAGTCCTCGGTTTGTTTGACATCTTAAGACACGCCCACTTCACCGGATGTGACTTTCTTTAAATGCCGTGCTAACATCCGGTTACTGAACGTTCAAAATATATAAAATATATATATATATAATAAAATGCGCAATTCTTACAGTGTTCTGAATACAAAAATAAGGAAAATACTATCAATAATTTTCAAATCTACAACGTTTTAAATAAACGGTCAATAAAAAACTTGAAACTTGAAGCTGCGAAGTTTGTTTTGAATCTTTACCATTCTTTTTTAGTCGGTTCTTCCTCATTCAAAAACGTAAATGTTCGAAACGTTCATTAATAAGAAAAGCTCTAGCACATACTAAACTCCTTAATATGGGGAAATTTAGATATTTTTTAAAAATAAGGCAGACCGATATAATAAATCTGACAATAGTCTATTTTTTGAAAATGTTTCATAAAATCTTACTTTTAACTGAAAAACGATTATGAAAGCTAATGTAGGTATTTCATCATTGTAGTACCAGATTGCAGTCATTACTTTGAAACTGTGACTTTTATTCTTTTAGTTTTTTAGTCCAGTCCAAACAGCAAACAATTTAAGCTTAGTGCTTTATTCTGTCAGACAGTTGAACAACAACAGGGGTTAATTCATTACAACTAGATTTTCCACAAGTGTGGAAATGCAAAGCTTTACATATACAATTTGGTGATTTTGAGGCTCAGACCAGATGAAGGGAGAAGAGCCGTGATTGGGGGTAGAAGGTATCCCGCGTGAAAAAGATAAATTCAACATAAAGTAAAAACAAAAAACAAAAACAACAAAAATGAATACCTGCCCTCACTAGCTGAGCGGCTGCTTCAGGCCCTCACTCTCCCCATCTGCCCCATCCAGCCTGACCAGAGCTGCTTTATTCATAAATTCATGAAAAAAAACACACACCTCGTCAAAAAATGCAATGTTTGTTTGTTTGTTTTTTAAAATCTCCATAGCAACCATTTTATTTTCTGGTCACCTGGTTGTGGTGAACAGGTCTATGTTATTTTTACAAGAATTGGCAGAAGAAAATTTTTGGATTTCCTTGACAACAAAGGTCTTTGTTAACCACATTCCTAAAATGTTCATGTAGTAGCCTATGTTATATTGTTTTTTTCAGCTTTAGCCAACGATTCATGTATTACATTTTCAAAATATTCTGGTAAAAAACATGCGAACAACATTGGAGTGCCGATTTTGCGAGCTCACCATGCTAACAACGTTCAAAATGTACAACTTATAAATTATTTTATATTAACAACAATAATCAAACAACTCAAAATACATATTTTTGATCCTTTCATTTGTAATGGCTGTCCATTCTGCTGTTCCCATCTGACATCCTTCCTTTGTTTTAAGCCCCCCTCCCATTTTCTAGCTCCGCCCCTGCCAGGACTGCTGCAGGACAAAATATCACCTGAATCCAGACATTAAAGGAAAATATAAGACAATTTCTGTTACATTAAAAACCAAATTACTGACAAATAAAATGGATGAAAGAAAAAAGATATTTAATGACTATTTGAGACTGTTAAAACATAAACAGACAGGCATGACTCATGGAAATGCTATAAATATAACAGTGTGGTTATGAAAGTCACCAGAAGTCTCTTGGCTAACAAAAGAAACAATGCTGCAGCATTTTACCTGCAGTCACCCAGGCAGGTAAAGATGCTCACAACTGACCTGGGGACTATTAGGCTAATCCTCATGTTGTTCCTCTGAGGGATTAATTTATAAAACTTACTTTAAAACATCAAAATCTGACATGTTAACATGTTAAAGAGAATGCAATGTGGGTTATAACAAGGTCTTGACATGGTAGAGGCCAAATTGGTAGATAAAGAGACAAAAGTCGGTCCAGAAATATTGATGAGGGATGAGCTGTGGGGGCGTGGCCTGATAATCCAGATGGATCCTGTGAGTCAGTCCTGGTAGGAACCAGATTTATCCACAAGTGTGTAACGAACCGAGGAGGGAATATAAAAACAAGCTCAGGTTTGAATCCCATCGGCTGGTGAACAGGGAAACTTCTTCTGTTCGTGAAGGACCGAACTTCAAACTAGCAAAACGGACAACAGCTGAGGATCATGGCGCTCCTGAAGTCCGGCTGGCTCTGGAGACAGAGTGAGTAAACACAGATTTAACCCCAGGCCTTTGTTTATCCAAAACACCACCATCCAGATCCAGGAATACATTTATTTTAGGAATCCATTTCAATACTTCCTCCACTTGTTCAGTTTTTATTATTATCTTTATTTTCCATCTTGCTGGCATGAATATCAAATGTGTGCCATATCTTGCAAACCAGAAACACAGTTTCCCTTTAGATCTCAATAAACGCCAGAAAAGAGATAAACTTTACGTTTAAAACAAAACTTATTATAAAGAAAAAGTTCAAATCTTCTAGTTTTTTTTCCTCTTAAAATAAAAAACATAATTGTTGGGATGATAGAATTTATCATAAATTCCTAACATAAAAGATTTCGGAAATTGCTTTTGATGAACGTTTAAAGCCTGCACATTTGTTCTACTTTCAAAGGTAAAAAATAAAACAAAGAAAAGTTCTTTAATGTATTAAATTAAAATTAGATGCCAATTATTTTAAACAAAAAACGTATTTTAGGTTTTAACACTGAAAACAGCTACAGGTTTGATGACAGACCTACAACATCCTTAAACTGCTTTATTTGAAATAACAAAGTTATTATTAGTTTTGTTAAAGTTATTCAGAATCA
Source organism: Adrianichthys oophorus (assembly GCA_036245035.1). NCBI lineage: Eukaryota > Metazoa > Chordata > Actinopteri > Beloniformes > Adrianichthyidae > Adrianichthys > Adrianichthys oophorus. The sequence continues at coordinate 23,478,517 of BSAI01000201.1, read as the reverse complement.
GTTGTTTTTCTTTTATATTCCAATTCGTCATTCCCATGTTGGAAAAAACAAAGGAAAATCAAAGCATGTTGAATTTCTTATTTTAAAAAAGAAACAAGATTTAAATAAAAATTTACTACTGAGGCTTGATGTTATTTTTGCAGGGAAGTCTTAAAGTTCAGCTTTTGAACACAAATTCGATTGTGCTGATGACTCCAAACAAACACTGGAGGGCAGCAGAGTCCACACACAGCAACTCAGTTGGCAGAATTTTACCACAACATACAGAAAAAGAGAAAAAAAGAGAACATTTTCAGATTGTTTTGGTTAAAACATAGTCTCAAGTCAGCACATACTTGAGACTTTTTATGTAAAAGAGACTCAAAACAATCAATTCTGGCTTTAAACTCTGATTTATTTGCATTAAAAAAATCTATAAAACAGATTAAATTTTAGTCTTAAAAAACAAAGAGGTGGCTGTATTTGGGTGACTTGTGGCCTCAGTCACACACTAAAAGATGCAGGTCACCTTAAAAGGTTTATCTATCTGACCTTTATAACTGTCGGTTTGGTCATTATTTAAGAAAACTTTTTAAAATTTGACTAAAAGAACTTTTTTTTTTTTTTAAATATAAAGTGTTCCTATTATGAAACCTTAGCCTTTATAATCCGTTTATTTGTCCTTGGCCATGTCTGTAAGTGGCTTACAAAAGGATCATCAATGTGAGGGAACTGTTAGGAAACATTCAAGAGAAAAAACACAATCAGCTAAAGAAAGCACCGGAGGCTTCATATTCAAGAAAACCCCCCAAAAAACCCAAAACAAAAACAAATAAATAAATAAAACCCACTACAGATGAATAGAAGAGAGTTTTCCCCATCCCAGTTTCCAGCTCTAACAGACTGATGTCTGCTCGGTAGCTGCGGTGCTGAAACGCTGGAAGCTAAACTGGTGTGACCTCTGGATTGATGGGAGTCTGTGCTTCTACAAGAGTGACAGCAGGCGGGATCTGGAGCTGCGCGTCAGCCTCAAGATGACATGTATCGACGTCCGGTCTGGCCTGGAGTGTGGAGGTACAGCATGGGAAATATCAGGCGCTTACAGCCCAACATAAATGATTTAGTGCCATTCTGTGCAATAAACCTGACCTGACCTCTGCTTTCTACAGGCCTGAACATGAAAACTATTCTGTTTTTTCCATTTCCTGTGGGCTCATTGACAGAAAATTGGAGCAGTTTTAATTAAGAGGCTGATTAAAGTCATTATTTTTTAGACATTAAACCATAAATTTACAAATTTGAACTTTTTCCTGTAATTTCGCACTTTTCGCGAACTGAATTTCGCACTAATTAACCACTCTGATGAAAATTGTGTTTAACATATTTATTTAAAAGCTTTCTCAAAAACTTAAGCTAAAATGGGATTTCTGAGTCAGAGGTGAATTTCTAATTAACTCCTGCCGCTCTGCAGAAACTATGTCCTAAAAAATGACCAAAAAAAAAGCCATTAAAGTTCAATCTGAAATGTCAAAAAGTTCTGTCAGGTAACTATGGCTGCAGCTACTCTGCAGAAATGCAACAAACTGATCTCTGTGAACGCTGAGCAGGTATCTGAACAAAATCTGCTCTTTCTCTGTCTGCAGGTGTGAATCCACCGGAGAGCAATCCCAGGGAGAATCTGATCGTGCTTCACTTCAGAGACGGTTCAACGCTCAACCTGTGTGCCAACAGCGAAGACGAGTCTCTGTGGGTACCTCACCCCGTCGGCTCTGCCTTTCTTCACAAGCACCCGTCCATACCTAACGCCTCTCCGTTTCTCTTTCAGAGCGTGGAAACTGACAATGCTGGACACCAGGAGAAACCCGGTGAGGCCCCCATTAATCTCTGCTTTCAGAAGCAGAGGTGTGATCCTCCCAGAGCTAACAGGACCGCTTGGTTTCTGAACAGGTGTTCCAGTACGACCCGTATGATGACTCCTACCAGGCAGTTCCTCTCAACAGCTACCACACCGTCTACATAACTCCAGGAGCAGGTCCAGGTACGCCGTCTAAGAACGAGATCCATGCAAAACACACAAGTAATGAATACTTTCACCAATGCTTTGGGGGCCAAAGCACAGCTGTGGCGTAAGGAGTAAGCAGGTCTCTGGGGTCTTCAGGTTTGGGTTAAACAGCTAAAAGTGTTCCAGAACCACTCAGAATCTGGTAGAACTGAGTCAAAACCAGACAGAGGAAGCTGCTTTCAGCTTCTCACAACACCTTCCTGATGAACTCAGATGTTCACCAACTCTATATTTAAAAAATATTAAGCATTATTCTTTGTCTTTTTGGTCACCAGGGAGTGACGGACAGGTCAATATCAGTTTTAGAAGAATCAGCAAAAGCACCATTTTTGAATTTCCTTGGCAACAGATGATTTTTTTAAACGCCACTTTTGCGATCACGCCATTCAACAACTTCTAATTCCAACCTTTTTCCCAAAGTAACTTCCCAATGATGCTCGAGGAGTTAGGAGGCCACAGATTGAAATCCCTAGGAGTTCAAGTTTGTCGATGGTACTGAAGGTTTTTTAAAAAAAACAATTCAAGATGGCGGCCTCTTCCCGAGGTCAAAGGTCAGCAAAACTTTGGTTGTTGTTGTAGACTTAACCTAGTGGCGTATGAGTGAAGATCGCTCAAAACTGGAATGTTGTTTTCCCACATTGTGAAAAAATGTGAAACATTTGTGTGCAAATTTTGGTAAGTTTTAGAGTTCGTGGCAAGGGCCAGATTTTCACTCAAAGGCACATAAAGAAAGAAAGAAAGAAAGAAAGAAGAAAATGTGGACCTTGCCGTCCACGACTGAATAAAAACCGCTCAAATGTGTCCCTATAACTTTCTTAACCTCTGCTATCAAAGAGAAAATAAATCAAAGTTCTGCTTCTCCTCACTTCTCCAAGGAACCCACCAGGTGGTGGTTCAGAGGGACCCGTTTGACGGCGTGGCAGAGAGCGTGGCCCTGGGTCTGCTGGCAGGCGTGGCAGCGACAGCGACCATGCGCTCCTTCCTCTGGATGCCCTTCTTCTTCTGCTGAGATGATCGGCCTTCCTGCCGCGCTCACACAAAAACCTGTAGACCCGGTTAGTGTTCCTGCAGACGGGGAGCGTCCTTCACATCGTCTGACACAGCAGACTCACCTGGATCTTCATTACCTCTAAATGCAAAGCAGCTGAGGCAGCGTATGTTTGCTCTTTTTGCTTGTATATATCTGACATCAACACTTGTCAAGCCTGAATTTTTCACTGAAGTTTTGCACATGATGAGCTAAATAATCAGTGTAGCTTGCATTATTGTTTATTATTACATTAAAAGTTGCTGAATTAAAGCCTAACTTCGATTCATCCTTGAAAACGTCTCATTCTACTCGGGCACAATCCAAGGACAGCTTCATGTATTCAGCTGATGGGTTGGAGCGTCTTGTTTGAAATGACCTTCAGGATGAAAACACATCTCCTCACCTGTGGATGAATGCTTCGCTGCACCGATTTAACACAGAGCACCCCTGGCAAAAAAGAAAAAAAAACAAGCTCTACCTTCACGAGGTTGTTTTGTAAAATAATTTTCAAGGCCAAACAGAGAGGCTAGATAGACTCCATCTCCATGACGACGGAAAACTATTAGCGCAGAGCAACCCCGCCCCCTCTCCCGTCACCTATGTGTTTACGCTCTCTCCTGCTAGCTTACAGCCCCTAACACCCCCATCCTAACATCAGCAGTGCATCAAAAATTTGAGCGCATAGATGCATGCACACAGATCTATTTGTCTGCAGGTAGATCGGAACGGAGCTCGTGGCCTGTCCAGTGTATTTTCTATTTTACAAATACGATCTTTTTGAAATGGCATTTTTTCATCTGGTCCTGAGTCACAGCGATTTAAATAAAGAAATACTACCTTTTCTTTATAAAAGTCCTCCATCATCAGAAAAATGTCAGAAGATTTTATAAACACCAAATCGGGTTCAAATTGACGCTAATGTTTGTCAGATCTCCTCAGGGTTGATGGAGTCAGCAGGGCTCTGCTGCAAACAGAAACCTGCTGGAAGAGTCTCGGGTCAGAACCAAACAGGCTGAAGCTGCTTTGAGCTGCACACCAATGACAGCAGCCTCTGTCTGAGCTCAAACGTCACCCACATGGAAATCCTTTGACATTCATCCACACTCCACTGCTGCTCATGTCTGCAGACGCTGAAGACACTTAGAGGAGCTTCTAGAGATGAAGAGCGACTTCCACACACACAAAGCTGCTTCGTCTCGTTGAATATAACACTGCGTAAAATAACCAAACTTCTGGATTATTCACAAGGCGTTTCGCCTGAAGCAACAAAATACGGTTTCATTTCATAATTTTATTTTCAATTTTACAAACTTTCAACAGATTGCACATTTCCTTTGCCTCAGTGAAACAAAGCCGTGGCACATTTTCAATGTTTAACTCAGTTTTGAGTCATCCTCCCATGAAGCTTTTATGTTATTGGTAAAAAATAAAACAAACAGTGACATTTAAAAGTTTTAGGACAGGAATGTAAAATCTGTGCTTATCTGCTGTGGTTATAATTGTACAAAAGTGTCATAATAATATTAAATTATATTGACTAAAGCTGTTTATGAATGATGACAAATCCACTGATTACATTTGACTTTCAAACAAAAGCCAAACTGAAAGCTTCAACTGTCGACAACAGAGGAACTTTAAGGATTTTTTGGGGGTAAAAATGAAATGTTCACTTTGTTAGTCGATCTGGTAACTCCAAACCAAATATATTTCCAAAAATCTTCACAGTGGTTTCCAACATTCATCTGCTGCACAGGTATTAAAGCAACAGACAGTCTTCTAAGGAAGTTGTCATCAAGTTCAGCTGTTTTAAACCCAGTCATGTGTCCAGTTCAATAAAATAACTGATCATGAAAGTCTTTTCATGACCAGGATTAAGTTTCTGGAACATATTCCTCTAAAAACAATTTTTATCACTTGACTGGAATGCAGAGTGAAAAGTTTTGGAAAAAAAAAATCAAAAGAAGTTTTACATTAACTCTTAAGCACGGTTGGGGAAGTGTAATAATTGGGGTTTTTCCTGCAGTATATGGCAAGTTATTTCCTTTTTCGCTGTACCTAAAATGAGTTTTCTCAGTAAAATTGGGATTGTAATAAGATGAGAACATCAGAAAATCTACAAATGGCTGAAATAAAGGTGCGTATTGAAATGACTCATGTCAAATTCCGGTCCAGGGTGAACAGAAGAACACTGTGCAGGAAAACTGAACGCAGACCTGGAATGAAAAGTGCTGCCGTTCACCTGGGCTTTTATTTTCCAAATTGAAGAAGCTGGTCAGGAGCTGATGTGAAGTCCTTCATGATCTGCTAAAAGGGTGCATCCTAAAGCAACGATTTTGCCCCACACTCATTTTTTTGTTGTTGCTGCTACATGATGGGCATAAATCCCTCTGATCCTGCCCCTCATCAAACACCATTTGGCAAACATGAACTCGCATTACTCAGACACGTCCTCCAGCTGATTACGGGTGTAGCACATTGTCTCTTGAAAGTTAGCGATTCATCCCAACCCCTTCTCCTTTCAGTCCTCTTTGTGTCCGTTCAGCGAATGTCCGTTGGCGTGCTCTTTCGTCTTCCCTATACCACTGAACTGTCCTTCTTGTTGGAGTTTACGGACAACTTCTAAAGGACCCTTCCCCATCAGTGCCGACGGGTGCCTGTAGGAGCCCCCCAGGCGGTCCCACAGAGTGAAGTACTGGCCGTAGTTGTAGTCGAAGAAGAGGTGATGGTCGGTGTGGTGAGCAGAGCCGTTGATGACACTCGTGAGCGTGTTGGGGACGCGATAGTCGCCATCGTGGATGGAGATGGTCCAAATGTTGACAAAAACGTAGAGGAGCAGGTAGAGAACCTTGTGGAGGGGGAAGAGGAAGGGGTAGATGTGGTAGGGGAGTCCCTGCAGGAAGCCGTCCACCGGGTGGAAGGCGTGGCTGGCAAAAGGGGTGGGAATCTTCCATATGTGGTGTGGTTTGTGGAAGAGCTGATGGAAGATGTGAGGACAACAACATCAGTTTATCTGAAAGATGTCTGTAGTCACAAACAAACAACGCTGCTCACGAAGAAAAGCAATCACATCAGATTTTTGTGGACCATCAAAAAACATATACTACAATAACTTCTCAAAATAGTTTCTTCACTTGTACTGTTCAGCAGCTGAGCAAACAGATCAGACCTGAAGGCCTCTTGTTTGGACAGATGTAACTGTTGCTTTAGGGGGTTATTAATCCTCTGACACACAAGGTGCATCTTTGGATAAACCCCTTTTGTATTTAGTGCTAATCTGTATTCATATTAATTATATTTGTATATATATTTTTGTTGGTAAAGAAAAAAGTAAATACATAGAAAAATAATTGTGTTAAATATCATTTTTAAGACATCAAGGTGCTGCAAAACAACTTTAGGTCTTCAACATCTCAGCAAAATAAAAACATGTTTTTTTTGGATAAAAATCTATGAGTTTATTTTTTTATTTGGGGATCAGTTCTTCAGTAAAACAGAAAACAGTCCTTCAGCTTCAATCTGACGTTTTTAACATTAAATGTTTCATTTCTGCAGCTGAGAGTCACACATGTTAAGAAATGTTGGCTGTAAGGAGGGTAATATTATGAAATAACTTCTCTCGAGTTCCTCAAATTAACCCTTATATATGATATTTTTCTTTTTTCTGTGTGTAGGATTAAAAATATTTGTGTCCTTCTTTAACTCTAGTGACGAGTAAACTCCAGTTTTTTCTTGATTTGTAAAACTTTATAAACTAAATCATTATAAATATAAAAAAGTATCTAAAGCTACAGGTATAATCCATCAAACCAGAAGAACACTGGTTAAAAAATGATTGAATATTCAACAATAATTCCTCCATTCTTCCAGTATCGCAGTGAAAGTTGGGGAAATATCTACAAAATAAATAATGATCTAATAAGTAAACTTAAAAAAGAGAAATTAGAATCATAAAGTTGACTTTGTGCATCTTTGATGCAATATTCAAAAAATTTCAAATAAATTAAAATTTGTGGATATTGTGCATGTAAGAGTGCTGGAAATTTTATTTTACGCCTTCAAAGCAGTTTGCCCTTGCGAGTAGGGATGTCCCTATCACGTGATTTGAAATTAGGCCCGATCGTAATCGGATTTTGCATCCTCTTAAGGGTTTGCGCTATTTATTTTAATAAAAAAAAAAATCCCTAGAAGTCTGCGTATCATGAACAAATCACAACATTTTATTGTTGTCTGAAAGCAGTAAAAACGAGAAGTTTAAGGATAAAAATTTAAATCTTTTTTTTAACTGTTAATGCTTTACAGTTGAATTTCACTTAAAGTTTTATTCTATTCAGTTCTCTGAACCGACTCTCACCTTTTTATTTCTCATGAGCAATGGGTTTATTACCTCTGGTTTAAGAAAAACATAAAAAGCAAACAGACTTATACCCACCTTGTAAATTAGTTTGTGGTGCAGGAAGCGGTGGATCCAATAGATGCACATGTCCGTGAAGAACAGGAAGGAGATCATACTCAGGAAAAGTCCAGGCCAACCTGAGAAGAAACTGGTCAGGTTAGGGAGGAGCTGAAGGTTTTTACTTCCACGAACTTGACCTGTGACCCACCCAGTGGAGAGTCACCGACGTTGTCGTACAGTTTGCTGCATCCTCTAACTTCAGCGAAAAACAAGGCCACAGTGGGGATGCTGATCCACGGCAGAGAGGTCATTGCATACTTGATTTCCCTTTTAACCTGATTCTGCAGGAACAAAAATCAACATTCTTTTTTAACTAAAGCAGTATTTTTTTCCCACTGCAGTGATTAGCTTGCTTATGATTCTTCAAGCAGAAAAGCTGACTTCATTTAAACTTGTTTATAACTCACAAGTTCAAAATATTTGCAATTAAATCCTCCTACAAAAAAGTAATATCTATATTGAACTAAGCCTTAAACTAAAATGAATCACTTATGTACTTTACAGAAAGTTTACCAATTACCCAATACAAGGAAAGATGTGATTTTCAATACAAAAGGACCAGTTAAAACCATCTTTATAAAAACAAAACTTACTCTCAGAAACAAAAAGGGAACTTCGTGTATTTAAATGTGTGGAGTGTTTACTGTATGCATGAGTACAAAAATGTCTATTTATGATTAAGAGAAATTACAATGTCAAGAAGATTCAATTGATTAAATCATTTCCTAAATAACTTTGAGATACCTTCGTATTTTTATTTATTGCATTTTTTCCAATGCTTTTTATTGCTTGAAATAAACCAATTTAGTTGAAATTAATTCTAACTAAAAGTCTAGCAATCCTCTTGAGGATTATATACACAAAGTTTGCTTCAATATTGGTTTTTATTCTTCTTCAACGAGCTTTAATTGGTTGTTGGATTGATCTGTGGGTTTTTTTTCCTCCTCCAACCATAAACTTAAACTGCGGCTTCTACCTTTAAAAAGTGCGGATGTTTCATCAGATCGTGGTCAAAGATAAAGAAATAGCTGATGGCCCCCAGGCCCAGGTACAGGATGGCAGCCCCCAGGTTGGTCACCACTAAAAGGCTGAGGACCTGCCGCAGCGCTCCGTCTTCAGGCCAGGACGCCGGGTACACGTATGGGGTGAGGACGTAATAATCAGCAACATTCAGTACGAGGTCCATGGCTGCCTCTGCAAGGATAAAAACAAAACAACAAAAAAAAGATTATCTGATGAATTATTAGCCTTTTAATCGTTGTGTGCATTAATACAACCATCATAAAAGAGGAACAATAAACAAATATATGAGAATAAGGTTGTAAAATTATAAAAAAGTCAAAATTTTACAATAATTAAGTCGTACAATTATTTAGAAAAAAATTAAACAATACTTGCTACAATAATGAACAGTACTTGCTGAATTAACATGACTTATTTTTTGTTAATGAATATACAACTTTAGTTTATGAAATTACAACTTTCTTATTTCTTAAATCATACATTTATTATGTTATTAATGTAAACTGTTGACTTTATTCCAATAATTGCACAACTAATAGGCTGCATGATGGCACAGTGGTTAGCGCCATTGCCTTAAAGCAAGAAGATCCCTGGTTCAAGTCCTGAAACAGCATCACCACTGTGATGTGTGGAGTTCTCTGGGGACTCTGACATGCTTCATAGGTCACTAAATTGTTGCTATGGGTGAATGAGGGTGTATGATTGTGACCCTGCGACCTGTGTCCAGGGGGTCCCCTGTCTTGCCCACCAGTGGCCAGGTTAGGCTCCAGCTCCCCAGTGACACCGAAAAGGATAAAATAGATTTGAAAAAATTGATGGATGTACCACTAAGTTTGTAAAATGTTGACTTTTTCCTCTTATTCTTACGACTTTTCTTCTCATTTACTTACTTTTATGATCACCCTAATACTCTGTCATAAAATACATTTTAAACTTAAAATCTAATTTTATCATGTAAAGTTTGACAACCTTCTACAAACATCACTACAAAACCCATCAAATACGCCTGCAGCATACCACGTGACACACATGAAATCCTGATTCAGTTTAAAAATGTTATATCTTAGATTTGCAACAATAAGGAAAATTCTAGCACAAAAAATGGAAAAAATAATTTAAAACATGTTGACTAAATTTAACAAGTTTAAAGTAACTAAGCAATAATGATAAAATTCCTTTAAAGACGCATTTTTTATTTCATAACTTCTGCCTTTTAAGTAGGTCAACAACCAACTTAAATTCACCAACAATTTTAAGCCTGGGAAACAGAATTTAGGCGTTGTAATTCCATAACTAAATGATCCAAAACGCACATTTCTGTATTAAAGTTGTACAAAAACGACGCATTTTAGTTTAATGAAGCCACAGTTTAAGCTAAAGGTTAAGAGTTTCCGGTAGTGCGTCACTGCACGGACAAACCAAAACAACAGCACAAGTCCTTAAAATACTATACACAATACTGACCAATAAGACTGAATGTTGTAATAAAATCTGTATTTTTAAAGAATACATACGTACCTGTTCCAGGTTGCCGCTGTCTGGAAGCAACACCACGAAGAACCTACCAAACTATAGGAAAACGAGCATCCAATCAGAACTACGATTCATATTGCGTCACATGGAGTCTGTCCAATCAGGAGGGATTTCTGCCTTCACGGCAGCTTGATGTGACTTCCGATTGGCCAGCTAAAAAGTCTGATCATGGCGTTACTCTTTTCGAACTCTTTTATTACAAATGTTATTTTAAATTAATATGTTTTCTTGGGTAATATTCATCTAAAGATAACATTATTGATGTTTTTATATCAACAGTTTGCAATAATTTATCTATACGCCTAAAATTGTAGCCCAGGTGAAGCAGTGGGCGTGGCAAACACTGTCGCCTGTTTTACGGTCGGAAGTCATTTGGATCGATTTTTCTCCATCCAAAGTCCTCGGGTTATTCAATATAGTTATCTAACAGATGGCATGCAACTTAAAGAAACATTTTTAAATCGTAAAAATCTAAAAGTTGAAATAAACTATTAAAATCAAAAAGTTTTCCACAAAATTCTACTGGACACAGTTTTTGTGTCCTGTCACATTCTGACAAAACAAAACAAAACAAAACAAAACAAAACAAAACAAAACAAAATTAATTCAATTCAATTTAACTTTTTTATATAGTCCAAAATCACAACCATAGCTGTCTCAATGGGCTAAACACTGGTATTTATGAAAAGAATAGCCAGTCATAAAATATAACCAATAGCTGGTTGTTAATTAAACTAAACTAAACAGACTAAGTTAAACCGGCATCCCTGCCCTTAGACCCTCCTTCATAGTGAGTAAACCTAAAAAAAACAAAAAAAAAAACAAAACACAATCTTGGGGGAAAAAAATAAGAAACCTCAGGAATGCCCACATGGATCCTCTCCCAGGATGGACAGGCAATGCGCTAGAACTGTTAAAGAAGAATGAGCTTATCTAACTCTATAACTACATGTTTGAATAGTGTAGCAGATGGGCTTCATCCAGATGGAACTGCAGCTGAGGGTGCAAGACCAGCCAGAGACATGGTCCACGGCCAAAGACAGGAGCACAGACAATCCACCTGGAATCTGTCACGCTCCCCTGGATGGGAGTGGGAAACATGAATCGCACTGCACCAAGCAGAAGCATGATGAACTAAATAAAAAAAAATATAGTACTTTCCCCAGCTTCTAACTTCTATTAGTCTGCTAGCAACTAATTGGTATTGAAATTTAATTCAAACACGTAAATGGTAAGTTGCATGTAATATGGCACAAATAGTGGGTTGAAATAATAATCATAGAAAATCTGCAGGTTAAGCACGTCAATATAAATATATTAGTAATCTAATCTAAGGCCACGTAAACCCATTAAGAAGAGGGAATTTGGCCTGGTTTATCAAACCATCTTGTTTAGGTCTGCAGAGAAGTATGTATAATGAATGTAATGAAAATTATAATTATTCCCCAAAACTTCATTACATGGGGTAGGGCAGCAGTAAGTTAGATATTCTCTGATAAATGAAATATTAATCTCAGTTTTGCTTTGCTTTTGAACAAAACCATTTTTAAAATACATTTTCAGTCTGTAGTTAATGAAATAAAACCCAAAGATAATATATATAATATTGTATATGAATAAAATAATATTGAATTTCAGAAACTTTAGTAGTTTTGATCTTTCTTAATATATTTATATGAAAAACAAAACAAAAGTCTGTGATAAAAAGAGAGCAAGCAAAAAAAACACTACATCTATTCAGCCACTAGGTGTCACCATTGCTCTAAACTGCAAGGAATGAAGCTCTTGATTAAGATTAATTGGTTTATTAAGAATATATATGAAGAAGAAAAATATATTTAAAAGTATTTCGTTAAAAAAACACATGAACTTTGGAAGGTAAAAACAAAAGTTGTGTTTCCTTGTGTCACAGAACAATGTAAAGCTCTCTGCATGAGATCTGAAGGTTATTTTGTCATTGTAATGCTGTGTATAGAATGCTAATAAGGGTATTTTCAGTAGATACAAACATATCAGTGAGTCTTTGTTATTTGGATTCTATATTTTGCTTTAAATAGGAGCTTTTTTGTTAACTTCCTTGTGATATGGCTTGTTTCTTTTCTCGGTTTGTGGCAATCAGAGCATCATAATGATCAATATGAAGTGCTTTCTTTGTGAGGAAAATCACAAGTGGGATGAAAATAGCTTCCTTGCGTTGGAAATACCCATTTAAAAAAAGGCCTCCATATAGCAGCTGTGAGGTGAAGACACTTGTTTATTTGAGTGCAACTGTCTGTGCTTCAGAGACGACTGTTTTGAATAGAGCAGGTGTTACCAAACAGTCTTTGAAGGCGTTTCCCTCCGTGTGCTGACAAACATAAAATAATCAAGCCGTCTGCAGAGGCAACCCTCGCTCTGAGCCTCAGTAACCTGCTGCTCATCATCTCCTCAGCAGGAAACAGAGCCAAGTGTGTCACTCGGAGAAATTAATCAAAAACAGGTGAAACTTGTCAAAGCTCAGTTCAACTTTTCTCCTCTCCTCCCTTCATGTGCTGCTCCTTTTGGCTGCTCCCATTAGGAGTCACCGCTGTGGATTCTCCATCTCCTCCTGCAGCTTCCTTTCCCATATTTAATATCTGCATGTCCCTCATGAACCTCATCACATCGGTTTTCTCTGTACTTCACCTGCCTCTCTTCTCCATCTTCATTACTTTTTATAGCATTTTTTTTCCACTTATTTACCACAAACAATATTTTAAACATTACTAAAAAAAACATTAAATTCCAAACTGCAGCAGCTGAAACTGTAAAATGTTGGTTGTTTTTAAAAAACTTTCCATTGCATTGTGGTCTTGAGAGTTTTTAAATTTGTTATATTCAAAATTCTTCTTTCTTACCACAAATTTGAGCAAAAGTTTGGCCGCCACCACATACTTAAAAACTCACCAAAATTTGCACAAACCCAAATGAATTTTGGGCACAGCCTCACCCCAAAAATGATGACATCACAGTGGGAGAAATTGTAAAAAAAAAAAAAAGAAAAATCTCTAATGGGGCTCAAAAAAATCTTTAAGGAAATCAAAACACGTGTTGGGGATATTCAAAGAAAGTTTTAACATTATTATGGGACAGCCACAGAACCCATGCCATGGCGGTCATGCTGGGGCAAAATGTAAAATTTGGCAATTTTCCTATTTTTGAACAACAGAGGAAAAAATACACGTTTGACCGATATTTACGAAATTTCACACACATGCCACCACATGAAATAGACAATTACAACCAAAGTTTTGTTGACCTTTGACCTCAGAAAGAGGCTCCTATCTTGAGTTTTCTCAGTATTAAACATTACCTTCAGCCTGGGCACCTTCCACTAATTTAGACCTCTTCTCCGAACTCCTGGACCATCATCAGGAAGGTACTTGGTGGAAAAAAAAAATCTGAAGAGTTTAACGCTGTTAGCATTGAAAGCTCGCAAAAGTGGCGTTGCTAACATACCTTTTTTTACCAGGATATTATGAAAATTTAATCCCTGATCAAGATGAACAAAGCGTATTTTTTCGTCTGAAAAACTCAAATGCAATTTTTAGTTGAATTTTCTCAACATATGTCGTCATCGTGAGAAAAATGCCACAAGAACATGTTAAAAACACCAAATAATGTGGTTTAAGAATAAGAATAATGTTTTTCTTCTGGAGTAAATGGGACTGACCTGATCATCTGTCATAAGACAGTTCTCGCATTTTATATACTTTTTCCTTTAAAAAAAGTCATTCAATGTAAAGATGGAATAAAAAGAAGTCATTGAAGTAACTTTAGCTGAACGTGATTATATTTCCAAACACAGCTCTAGTCTTTATTTTTACGAGAATATAATTAACAATAAAAAATGAATGAATTTAACTGTTGTTGCTCCTCCATAAGTAAGAAACAGTTTTTATCTCACAGCTGAACTGCCAGGTTACTTGTAGCAGCAAAGCGGACATTTACGAATCTCAGATTAGCTTCTGATGGCTTTTAAATTGTGTTTTTGCCCCATTCAGTGATGGTGTAAATAAAAAGACACGGACAGAGAAAGAGAACAGGGCTGTAAATGAGAAAGCAGTGCAGGCAAATGACTCTGCAGACCAAACGTGAGTGTTTCAGCACTGCCAAAGTGAAGTTTCATACAGAACCGCTTCCATGTGGTTTTCTGCTTAAATCTTATAAACTTTTAAAAATGGTCGTTAATTCATTTGATGATGGAGGTGCCTCTTTTTCAGCGTTTTTCTGTGATATACATCGTCAAATGTCACTTAAATCATATTTGAATGCAACTAGTCCTTGGCTCCACCCATTCCACTTTGATGATTAAAGTTAAACTCATCAAACAGGTGACACTTCCACTTCTTTGAAGCTACTTATTTGTAGACTGTGCACATCCTCAGAAGAGGAGTCTGATGTAACTCTTTCTCACAGAGGAGTAAAAGAAACTGTTTTCTGAGGGTGCTCTCTGAGGCTTTTCAGCTACTTTCTTTTTTGAACTTTACTTTGTGCTCCCCTCATCCTGAAGGCCAGCCTCTGACAAGAGCAAGTAGCGTTTTGATTTTTCACTCCAAACCAAACCATTAAGGATGTAACTCTGTTTTCTTTCATTTTCTTAAGAGAAGGTGTTCAAAAAAAGTTTTGGAAGAGAAAAAAATATGTGGGAGAGTAATAAAATACAAATTAAAAAAGCACAATTTTACCATAAAAATAAAATGTATCCCAAGCCTTAGTCACTGCTGCCCTTATGGGGGGATGCAGGCTGTCTGCATATGGGTATAAATGAGCAAATCTGTACGTTGTTCATATGAAATATCAATATTGGCGAACCCGTAAAGAAAATGGTAATTTTTTTAAAGGCATGCTGCAGACAGGTCATAAAAACACTGAATCCACAGGACAGTAAGACGGTTTCCAGAAAACGGCGTTGGCTTTGTAGACAGTGAGTGCGTTTTGGGGAAAGCCGGTCTCATGCAGAGAGATGGCATCCGTCTCACTTTGGACGGTGCCGCTCAGCTTTCTAGGAACATTTCTGCTAGCTTTAGTCGTGCAACCTGACAACCCAGAGACGGGACCCGGGCACAGAGCAGCAGTTTGAAACTCTCCTCTGAGCTCCCTTTAGCGCTGGTGCAAACCCTCACTTATTGAAAATAGGCTTTATGCTACATTAAGTGAAAATTTCTATGAATTTCTGTGACAAAAGTTGCAGCAAATATTGTTGAATTGCAGAAATATCACAAGAGATTTTAAAAGAGAGCAAAAATGTCCTTAATAGACTGAATATTTTGATACTTAAATGGCAGAAATCAGATGAAATATACAAGAGATATGAATCGCCGAAAAACGTGTCGAAGAATAGGAAGAGGAAGAATCATAAAACAAAACAACTCTCAAACACAGAAATAAGCCATAAAGCGCTGACAAACAACAAGTTGGCTAAAAGCTGCAATTTTGATAGAAAGATCCCCACTTTGTGTTGGAATCTCACCAACCTAGAAGTCACAAAAAAGCAAGTTTTTCCATCACAAATCATATTCTTCTTGATTTATGCTCTTCTGAGTCCTCAGTGATGAATGTAAAACATTTTCCCTGCTGTTGCTTTCAGGTATTCTGACAAAATAGAAAATTGAATAGTCACTCCACAGTTTCTTAGAAATTGTTGGCGGTACTGTTGGCGCGGAGCAAGCCTGTCCCTCCTTCCCATTTCCCATCTCTTTACAGGCTTTCCTGCTACCTTACAGCCCCTCACACCCCCAACCTAACATTAGCGGTGGAACAAAAACTGCGAGCAATATCAAATCCATCCAGAAGTACAGTTTTGAGCCAGACTGCAGCTCAGACGAGGAAAACAAAGACGTATGTAGATCTATTTTTCTGAAAGTGGATGTATCAGACGCAGCGGAACATGAAGCTTGTGGCCAAGTGTTTTTTTCGTGTCACAAACATGCTCATTTTCCAACGGGAATTTTTTCTCTGCTCCTGATTTACAATGATTTGAAGAAAGGAATAACCAGAAAGCCAAGTTTAAGCCTAACTGTCTTCATATGTGTCCTCCATTATCAGAAAAAATGCCACAAGAACATGTTAAAAACAACAAAACACCATTTTCATCAGAATGGGTCTTTGAAAATGGATCTTAATTCCAAAAAACTTGAATTTTCTGTCTTTGATGTCGGTGGCTTTGCAGGGTTGAAGCGCCGTTGACTGTTAGAAAATCATGTGACAATCGCGCCTCCACAAACATGAAGTGCTTCCAAACTGAATTACAGCTTTGATCTGTAAATATACCATTTTGTTTTTCAGTTGTATATTTTTTCTTGATTTTAGAGTGTCTGCTCTTTTCTCCACACCATTTAACAATTTCATTTCCCGGGGAGGAAAAAAACCCACAATGATTCACTCCAGTTAGCTGATTGTGATGGCTTTGTTTGCTGCTTTTTTTGTTTTTTTTATCTCGCATAATCATTTCAAGTGATGTTTCACTCAAGAATCACACAAAGAGAAGACAAAAACCAACAAACAGTTGGCTTCTGAAACTTTCTCAATAATCAGCCCTGTGAGATGAAACAGAGTCATTTTGCTGTCATTGGACGCCTCTCTTCAGTCACTGAGAAAGGTGGAGTCTTCTTTAGGTTAGATCAGTAATCACTTTCCAATACTCCCGCAGGAGAAGAAAAAATTTAATTTGACAAAGAAGTAATGAACCCGTGCAGCCATTATCTTAGATAACCCATGTGAGAGACTGGTATTGCACTGATGAAAATTCTATTAAACATAGCTGGCTGATTTCTCTATTTTGTTCAGTGGCAGAAAAGCCTTTTTTTTCACTTATGCCAATTTACTTTGAACTCTCTGAGTTGCCAAGGATCATTATATCAAGAAGCTTCAAACACTCACCCTTTACTTAATGATTCAAAGGCAACAGCCCTAGACTTTGGGCTAATAACCTCTGTGATGCATGCATAACATACCTTGGTGAGTTCAATAAATTCCTTCAGTCCTGGCTTCTCCAAAGAGGGAAGGGAAGAATGCTGCAACTTTCCCAAGATCTGCTTGGTGGAGAAAAGCGTTGTTGTGTTGAAAGATGGAGTTCAGACGATAGAAGTGAAGCAGCTTATAGCTTAAAGGGCCTTTACCATGTAAAATAATCTTTCTCAGCTTTAAGTGGAAAAATGCTGTTCATTCCTCATTATAAAGAACCCCACACCTGTTTTCATTTGTGACTGAAGCTTTAGCAACAAAAAAACAACTGAATTTTATAAAAAAAAGAGTTTGCAAATGATATGTGACAATTAAAGAAGTTTAAAAATCTTTTTTATATTGATAACTAAATATTTGGGTTAATCCCAATTTTATCATCCCATCAAATTTGTTGGGGAAGACCACAAAACTTTATAAATGAAGGATTGACTTTGACAGAAATGACCGTTGTATGATAAATACAGTTTTTTTTGGTCTTTTCTTATAAGGATATGGGCTGTCATTTTTTAACTGCCCTTTTTTAAAAATGGTTGTTAAAAGTTAATTTTTTGCACATTTGGACCCCAAACAAAAAATGACAGAGAACCATAAAAAAAGTTCTTTAAGGTTTGGTTTCGTTTTAAAAACCTCCTTTTTACTCATTTTATATTGTATGTATTAAACTCTCTTAAACAGTTTCTAGAGTCAAAACTCTTCTGATTTGTACTATTCTTTTCTCTTCCTCCTGGCCCTCCTCTCTGCCCTTAAAAACCACTTCTTGGAAGTAGGGGCGGGGCCAAGCGGTGATTTGGGATTCCCTTTTCCTTCATCTCTAAGCTCCACCCCTAAAATGAAAGCAGAAACTTTAGATTGAAGGGAATCCCTTCAGATTGTTCCATTTGACCCTGAAGGTAGACAGTCTTTATAACTGCTGGTTAAGACGTTGCCTTATTTAAAATATTTAGAATTTTTTTCAATGGAAAAATCTGCAGTTTTTTTTACTTACTTCCCATAAAACTTGTTCTTTTATTATGTTCAGTGGACACATAAGACAGATTGCCTGTCGTTTCTAATTCTGCCATTTTTGAAAAATGACCAAAGCTTTACAAAAGCAACATTTTCAACGTGGAGTTTTGGATCCATCGGACCTGCATCCACCTTTACATTGAAAAAAACCCCTAAAAAACTCTGTGAGAAGAAATAAAAGTCCTAGAGATATAAAACTAAACATTATAAAGCTGCTCTGAGAAAACCACAGAGCACCAATCAGCCTTATGAGGACATAAAATGATCAGCCGTGGTTTTCTTGTCATACTTACAGTAAGAATTGGAATACATACTGTATGCTGCGTTCATGAGGTTATTCAGAGACTTTCAGCTACTGCAGGAGCTGTGTCTGAATGACGGCTGCTTTCAGCGTTACTTCTGTCTCTCTGTGATCCAGTTTAACAAATTGGTGTACTGCATTATTCCAATATTGTTGCCATACAAATAAGAAAAATATCTTAAAGTTCAGGAGGAGAACGATCAGACTCTCCTCCATGTTGGCTTTGGACTTATATCATCAACATGTCACGGGTCAAAGCCAAGTCCCTGATTGGTTGACGCAAATTCTTCGTCAAAGTTCAGGAATTTGAACTCAGAACGTCAGAGTTTTTGCCTCGCTGTGTTGTCGTGCAGCCTGAAACACGCTGTTGCTAGACCGCCGTGCCTTATTTACCTAATGTAATTTAAAGAACTCTCCTGGCTTGTAAACGGAACTCCATTTCACAGAATAGGGTCAAACCAAGTAGAATAAGAGGAAGAACTGAAAGTAAAAATCTTTTCAGTTGTCAAAAATATTTAAAACGAGGCTGAAAACACAAAGTGCACATGCTACTGCTTAGGGGTTGAATGTGTAAACAGGCCGGACAACCTTTGAAAATATTTTCCATAATGGTAAACAGCAAACATGCAAGTATATTTTCCATTAGCTGAAAGGATGCTGACGGCTCAGCTAAACCTTTGGCTGCACTGCAAAAAACACCAGAAATTTGCCATCTAATAAAGAAACTGATGGGTTCAGTCGCTGTAAATAAAGCGTCTGAACTCTCAACTACTCACTTTTTTGCACAAGTTTAGTCTCATTGTCTCCACTAAAAAGACTTTTATTTTACAGAAAAAAGATGAAGAACCTTACCGGAGACTCTGCCTGTCTCTGTCCTGTCTCTCAAAGATCAACTAGTCTCTGAGCTGCTTTTTTCCTGATGACACCTTTCTGAAATATTTTCATCAGACCTTTGGAGAGCTTTATCAAACTGTCTTTGATGGAACTGGGGACATCCTACTTTCAGTGGGCTGGTAAATGACAGAATATCCTTTTTTCTTTTCCACAGTCTGACACAAACACAGACATTATGCATCGAGACAGGAGAAGCTGCACGGCACTGAAGAGCAGAAACAAATATGCTTGGACTTTTTCATGCAGTAAATCCTCCTTTTCTGTGAAAAAGATGTGTTTTAGATTTTCATGTTTTTAAAGGATGTATCTCCAGATTCTTAAGGAACATAAGTAGGAAACACGACTATTGTAAACTATGTTGTAAAGTATGAGATTGTAAGGTCAGTTAGTTCAGTTCTGCCTGATCTCTGCTCAGGATTGAAACATTTCTGGGACCATCACCTCTAATGCATTTTATTTTACCAAAACCAAAACAAAACAATGTAAAAATCTTTCCTATTTATGTTGTTTCTCTTT
>BSAI01000201.1:23354049-23453737 GCA_036245035.1 Adrianichthys oophorus | reverse complement strand
TTTACGAGTGTCGTCTGCATCTGTGTTCACACGTCAACCCTGACAGATAATGTAAGTTGCACATCCTTATGGCGTACCGGTAGGCTGTTGTACATTGCCCTTACACCTCTCTAGTCGTTGGTAAGTACTGGCACCTTACTGACCGAATGCACACTGACCAGATGCTGACGCTGCACACACAGGGTTGCAAGTGATATACATGTGTTTGTAGGATGCCTGCAGGATGTCCACACAAGCTAAAATGTATTCTTACAGTGCTCAGCATTAATGAGTACTGTATTAAAGGAAACCATTAGTGTCCTTTCAGAATCAACATTCTCTATGATATATTATACTACAAAACACTCCCACAAATGTGGCCCATTGATTGCAAAAAGATTTGTTAATTTGCACACACAAAAAAAATGATTTTCCCAACTAATTAATTCAAGTCCATGTTGCAAAAAATGAGAACACCCAAATTATAGTCTTAGGAGAAACGCCTATAGACTACAACGTTCTAATGAACAGGCATTCAACCACAGGTGAGTCTAATGATTAATTTAACATGTGTTCAGGACACAGGTGACTATGAAAGAGCATTACTTAACAAAGAAGTCTTAAAGGAGCCGGGCCACTATTCGAGGCTGCTGTTCAAAGTAACAAACACCTGTTAGACCCGGCGTTTATTGGAGACAGGCGTCTCTTACAGACCAGCCACTATTGGAAGATAGGTGATACGTATTTTTGATCCTTTCATTTGAAAAGGCCTTCTACTCTGCTGTTCTTCTACCCCCCTCCCGACCCCCATATAAAGTGACTCAAATCCATCGTTTTTATTTGATTTAAGACAAACTGATTCATGCATCCATCGCAGGGCCATTGCAAAATATATATGCAAATAAAGCCAGGATTCTTGCTCTGATTTGAGCGATAACCACTGCACCACCATGCTGCCCCAAAATGATTCAAAAGAAAAAACTACTGAGATAGAATGGCTTGTTTTTTGCAGAAAAATCTCAAATATACAAGTTTCTCTAGTTTTCCTTCCTTGTTTTGAGATGATTTTTACATTTAAAAAGTGTCCTCTAACAGTTTTGTGACAGCATTTTAGATGCCAGAGGGTCAGTTTGTTCCTGCTGCTTGACAAAAATAAAGTTTATAGACTGATTAGGAGGTTACACAAAGCAAACGTGTAGCACTTCTTTATAATGACACAGGTTGTGTTGGGAGGACGTTGTTACAAAAATGCTAACAGAAAAGCTCTGCAGCACCCTTTAAGCTCTTTTGTCTGGGAGAAAAGGACTGCAGGGGATTGTAACCACAAGGTCCCAGAGGAAGCCAAGGCTGGCCGATGTTCATGACACTGAGGAAAAATGACTGAAAAGTGGCTTTGTTCAGCAAATATGCGTTTTGCCAAAGAATCCTTCAACAGTATATTCCAAAACGAACTGTGCTTTGTGGCTGGAAAAAATCCCAGATAAGTCCAAGGGCTTAGTGGATAAAAAAATGCAACTTTCTGAAGAGGATTAATATTATAATTTATTTTACTCTAAATTAACAAGAAAAAAATAATGTTGCAGAAAAAAAAGCTGATTTCTACCCACGCAGATGAGAACTTACACTCACTGGCCCCTTTATTAGGCAACTGCTTGTTAATGCAAATTTCTAATTAGCCAATCACACGGCAGCAAGTCAGTGCATTCAATTATGAATGAAGACATGTTCAAAAGGATCCGTTGCAGCATCAGAATGGGGAATGATTGAGGTGACTTTGAACGTGTCATGGTTGTTGGTGCCAGACGGGCTGAGTATTTCAGAAACTGATGAAGTTCAGAAACTTTCCAGCTGAGAAAGCCAGCAATAACTCAAATAATCACAACCGAGGTCTGCAGAAGAGCATCTCTGAACACGGCTAACTTACAATTCACAGACTCACCAAAACTGGACAATAGAAGATTGGAAAAACGTTGTCTGGACTGATGAGTCTCCGTTTCTGGTGCCACATTTGGATGGTAGGGTCAGAATTTGGCGTCAACAACACGAAAGCATGGATCCATCCTGCCTTATATTAAAGTTTCAGGCTGTTGGTGGTGTAATGGTTTGGGGGATTTTTTCTTGGCACACTTTGGGCCTACAGTTGAGCATGGCACCAACACCACAGCCTACCTGAGTATTGTTGCTGACCATGTCCATCCCTTTATGACCACAGTGTCCCATCTTCTGATGCTACTTCCAGAGGATAGGGCGCCATGTCATAAAGCTGGAATCATCTCAGACTGCTTTCTGTAACATGACGATGAGTTCACTAGACTCTAACGACCAAAACAGTCACCAGATCTAAACCCAACAGATCACCTTTGGGATGTGTGGAACAGGAGATCGGCATCATGGATGTGCAGCTGAAAAATCTGCCGGTATCCAACCCAGTACGAGCAAGGTGGACCGGTGGCTGGTGAGTGTATGTTAAAGATATTTGAAAAACACACACGTTTATTTATCTAAAACATCAGAATAGTAGTTGATTTTGATGTCATGGAAGCAAAGGCAAAGTTTATTTTTTAGGCTTTGCGATGTCAGGCATGAATCCCCGCAGTAATGCAGCAGTTTTTGTGTGATTTTGAGTCAACCCACTCCACTGCTCAGCCAGCTCAAACCCCCTATTAGACCCATGCTGGGGGCCTCGCTGCACCAGTGCTCAAATTATGAACTGGTAAAATCTCAAGCCATGACTGCACCATCTAATATTTATCAGCTTCTGGATGCATGTCCACATTTATTTGTTCCTCGCCTTTTTGTTTATTCATGACATGAATAATGCGGCAAAATTGAGTCAGATGGAAGACCAAGAGCAGCGTCTCCGAGCATCTTTGCAACAACAAAAAAAAAAGGAAGCAATCGCTCCTTAGGATCAACTGACTCTGGCGCTCAATGTCATGTCCACGGATTAGCATCTTCCTTCCCTCCTTCATAAATGCCTTACACTGCTCTGAATGAACTGCTTTGGATTAGCAAACACTTTTCCTCGTTCCCATTTATACCAGGGCAGATTCTTGCAGAAAAGAAAAACAGTCAACACATCTTTCAGTGAGCGGAGGGCCAGGAGTGCTCTGAGCCAAGAGAGAAATATTGACAAAATGTCTGCGAGCTATCTTATTATCTTGCCCAGGGTTGCAGTTGGCAAAACAGCACATGCTGGGGGCAGCAGCGGCAATGCTGTTGGAGGACTGTGTGGGCTTCCATGTGTGTGTTCTGCACAAAGACACAAGCCAGTATTTGCTGATTTTGCGGCCCCAACACTTTTTTGTTGTAGTCTTCAGCTTTAATTGCTGCACCGTCATCTGTGCTGCTAGTGGTTTTGGCTGTGAAATCCAGTTTGAAGTTGAAGGCAAACAACAAGAACACAACTGAGGAGAAATTCAGTCTTCTGCTTCTGTGATGAAGCAATATGACACTATATATTTATAAAAACGGATAAATCCATGTTATGAAGACAGGACGATGCCTCGGGTAGGGGGGTTTGTTCAAAGGAAGGTCGTGACAAAGATGTGCAACTTTAAATATGGTGGGAGTTCGGGAGCACCATTAACGGAAAATGAACGGAGCTAGCTTCCAAACAGGAGTGAGCTTGTTGGAAAGCCACACCCCTTCCACTGAAAACGGGCTTGGGAGAATCTGTCAATCAAACGTTGGAGGTGGGGGTCAGTGGGCACCACATGTTTTTATTGAGGCATCTGATTGGCCATTTTAGAGCTTAAGAAAAAATATCATATTAATCCTACTATGCCTAATCCTAATAATCCTAATATTAACCTAATCAAAAAAGATTAGGGTTAGAAAAGAGGTAGCAGAGCAAGAATGGTTATTCTGACAAATAGAATGACTGAGTAATATTTGTTTGTTTTTTAATAGAAGTCTAAGGGATTTTGGCTTTCTGGGACCAACGGGAACTTCCTGTCTGGAATGCCAGGGCGTAGGGAGGCTATACTCAGCCCAGCTCTCATCAACAGTCTATGCACACACAACTGGTGAAAATAAACTTTGGACATAGTGAGCAATTCCCCCCCCAAAAAATGATGACATCACAGCAGTAGAAACCATCAGAAAAATGAATGGAGTCAAAATCTCTTATGGGGTTTGAAAAAACAACCACCAATAAAACCAAAACACACGTGTCGGAATATCTTCCAAATAAGTAGAGCCGTAGGTGTGAAATTTCCCCTAACGTGAAAAAAGAACTTTAGTTTGAGCAATTTTGACTAAATTTCACACACAGGTGAGATCTTCAACCACAAGTTTTGTTGACCTTTGACCTTATGAAGAGGCCGCCAACTAGATTTTGCTCAGCTTTATTGGATTTGTATTTGTAACACATCTAGGATCACCAAATGGGCTACACTAAAACAAAATGAGGATTTCAAATCAAATTATTGCTGAACCCAGAAAAAACATGATCATCAACCGTTATGAACTGAAACTTTGGGAAAACAAAGAAACAAAAAAAAAACCTGAATTTAAATGTCTTAATGCTCACAAGTCCGTCTGGAATGCTTGTGTCTCTCTTAAGTGAGGAAGTCCTTGTATCTTATTCTGAAATCTAATTTGCTTTTATGCAAAAAGTTATATTTAGGCATTTGTAAAACAGATTTCAGTCTAAAGAAGCAGAAAAACTTGTAGTCTCTTTTTGGTTTAAGCTCCATCATGACCCCCAGCTTCTACCTTTGGCGTGCTGACGTGTCTTTCTACGTAGCACATCTGTTATCCTCTGAGCCGTCTCCACCGAGATGACCTCCGACTGCATCCAGATGAACCCTGGACGTTTACTCAGCCCACATCACTTCCACAGCATTTCCTCTCTGCAGGTTTTCTCACGATGCTGTGCCCCCCCTCCGTGCTCAGCAAATCCACTGCAGCTGGAAGGGGCAACAACTTCTTTTTAAAGATGTTTTTTACGCTTCATTTCCTGAGAGTGAGTTTTAAGTCTTCACAGCTGCTTCTTGATTTTGAAAACTGTAAGATAATAATGAAGATCTCCAAAAACAAAACAAAAACCAAGTAAAGTCTGGAAAAATTCTGGATGCACAACTTGTGGTTGCTTAGCTAAGCAAAGGGGTCTTTTCAAAGTCAGACATATGATCAGAAGTTTTTGAAAGGTCCTAGAGGCAGTGATTTTTTTAAAGGGTGTCCACAGGGATATCATGTCAGTTATGCATTCTGACAAACGTTCACGCCCCCTGTATGCAAAAATAGTCTGTGCTAAAGCTCAGAAGTATTCCTGATCTGCAGTGTTGCTAGAAAACAGAAAGTTTAAATACAATTGTCTTTTCAGATCCAGTCATTGCAGCTGTATCAAATAATACAAATTCCCCAAACTTTGAACATTGATAGAAAGATAGTTATTTATCTGCTGCAATCTGAGCAACCACAATGCAGCTGTTCATTCTACAACACCTGAAACTGAAATATGACTTGAGATTTTTGATTAGATTGTTGGATGTAGGTTAGACAGATTCCAAATATTGTGGATATGTCCTGCCACCTAAACAGACATGCTTCTGGCAAATTTATTGGGTCATTTTTGCCATATATGAACATCGAGTAGAACTTGGTCCTCTCAAAGGGTATGGTGACAACAGCTCCTTGATCTGGTCAAACAGGAGCAACCCAAATCTCTCATTTAATATATGCATTTATTTACAATTTAAGTTTATTTACATTCTTCTTGCACAATGCGCATCATTTTAAAAAGGAGCTCCGTCCTCTGACTTAAGTACTCTTAGTAGAACCCAACGTTTGAGGTGCTCTGTGCGTAACTGATTAAGCATTTATCTATTTGTATGATATTTTATCATATTTAGAAAGATTCTGACATTTAAAAATGAAAAGAAGGCTGGATTGTGTTGCTAAAAATTGAATCCCGTGGCCACTACGTGGGGGCGTGCCCGCCTAGAGGCACTTAAAAATAAACCATTTTACCAGTTGGCACCTGAGATAATCAGCCGGAAGCAGAAATTGTACAACTTATGTGAACCCAAAGTGTTCAGAATTGGAAAAGAACAAAAGACGCTTTATGAAAGGTTAAAATGGGGAAAAAAAATTGTACTTACTAAGGTTTATTCCGAGCAATGTGGGGAGGAGCTTCGGTTTTGGCCGTTGATGTCTGCAGCCAGGCCTGCTTGTTTTCTGTGGGTGACGTCAGACTCACGTCCTCAGAGAAAAACAATAATTTGATTATTTAACAGAGGAAAAATGAGAAAAAAAACCCAAAAAACAAAAGTTTCTTTTATGAATCAAATTACAGTTAAATAAAGTGAAAAAGCCTCAAATCTGCTGATAGAAAACAATAAAAGCAGGCCTTTAATTACGTTTCTGTGCAGCAAAAGTTGTATAAATACCTAGGAAAACCAATACAACGCAAACTGTGTTTCTTTCCCTTCAGACCCATAGAAAAGTTTTTATCTTCAAGTGGCTCATGTGAATGTGAAGAGCGATTCAGGCTTTTTGGTCTGCAGTGTCTGTGGGTTAACTTGAAGAGCAGGCATGCTCTTCAAGTTAAAAGAACTTCCTCGGGCCAAAATAAAAAAGAAGGCAGTCATTTTATTATGGGGGCCAAATTGAAGTTCTGTCATGTCCTTGACGCTCATTATGTTCACCAAAAAAGGACAAGTCAGAGAAGTTAAGGTCAACATGTCAAGATTCACAGGGTAAAGCTGTGTGTGTTATGAAAGCAGCTAAAGCCTTCTGCAGAAAACACTTTTAAAAAGTCACGAGGAGCTTTAAAAAACGGTTTCATAAGGATACGGATGAACGTTTTCATGTTTAGTAAGTTGTTGGGCAGTTTATTGGTCAGATTTTTAATAATAAACACAAGGAATCACTCAAGTAAAACTTTTAATTTAATTGATTTAGCACTTTCCTGTGTTTAAAAGAAAGCAATCTCAGTCTTTAATACTTCCAAATGAACTCACTTTCTCCCATTTATTTAGGAAGAATGTTTTCTCTAAAGCAATTCAGCCATTCAAGCTCAGTTTCAGAGCAACTCATTTGGACGCTGGTGAGCTAATTAATTTGGACTCAAGCTGCCATGGCAGGGCTAATTCCATCCATCCATTTTCAAGACATTCTCCATCCAGAGCAGGGTCACAGGGAGGGGGTCACCGGAGCTTGTCCCAGCTATCAAAGAACACAAATCAGATCAGGTCAGAGTTCCCCACGGGGCCACACAAAGACGGAAAATCTAATCTAGTAAAGCAACAATTAACCAGTGAAAGACGTCCGGCAGGAACGCTAACCGCAACAACCCAGTACAGCCTGTTCTTTTTTTATATATATATCTTTAAAAGTCCCACTCTGATCGTCTTTTGATCTGTTTTCAAAGCGTTTCCAGTGCTCTTGTAATTATGCTCATGCCGTTTTTAGCCAAAACAAAAAACCCCGGTGTCATTTTCTCTGACCTGGTTCCTGCAGAGCGGCAGGAGCTCATCAGAAATTCACCTCAGATTACCCCCCCCCCCATTTGCTGAGAGCTCTTTGTTTACATGCTCTCCCACTAACTTACAGTTTTGAGTCAGATGCACCAAAAACAAACACGTACATGGATGTAGTTGTTTACAAGTGGATGTATCAGAAGGGGGTGGAGCAGGGAGCTTGTGGCCACGCCCAGCGTATTTTCTACATCACAAGCACCATCTTTTTCAACTGCCTTTGGTCAATGTCCCATAGCTCCTGCCTCTTCCGGTTTCTCATTGTGTTTTGTTTTTCTAAAATTTCATTTTGTTTTCCGGAAAATACTTCTGTTTTCTGAAATGTTTGTTTGTTGTTTCTTTAGTTTTTTTTTTTTCTTACTAAAATGTAATGCGTTTTTGTATTATTTGTTTTGCCCTTTTAATTTTGTGGTTGTACTCTTTAAAATGTTTTTGCACATTTTGCGAAATGTTGATGTGATTTGCACTTCAGGGTTGCCGTCATTTTTCAAAGGAGTGGCTCTTTAATTTTGACACTGGTTGAGGACAAAGATTATCAAGAGTTTCTTCAAAACCAAATGGAGAAAGGTTGTAATTGTGGTCGTATTTGAAAATAATCGTTCACTTCCTGTCTCTGGGTGTAACAATGAGTCCGAGGCGGTTGGGTCCATTTGCAGTTTTAGTGTTTCTCAGACGGGCGGTGGTCAGGCAGGCAAGGGTCAGAATCGGCATGAGCTTGTCGTAGTCTTGATCAGACGGTGGTCAGGGGCAGGCAGGAGACAGAGGGCATCCTCCTCACACTGAGGTTTTGATGGTCTGGTTAACTGACAAGACTGCAAGAGACTTGGAACAACTTCAGGATTAACTGCTAATTTTCAAAATCTTTGAGGTTTTAGAGAAAAGAAAAAACCTAATTGTTTGAAAGTTTGCTTTTATTAATAAGCATCTTGTACCTGCTGCAGGAGCGGACATCTTCCTTGATTTTATTAAAAAAACAAACAAACAGGAAGTCGCGTCTGTAAAGACATTCTGTTCTGCTCTTCTTTGCTACATCGTGTGAATTTATACACAGCCAAGGGTTTCTAAAGGTAACGGCATCTTAATCAGATTTGTATGCATCGTTGTGTGCACAGCGGCCCTTGAAGGTAGATACTGCCGTGAGTGATTAATGGTCAAACCTGTACTGGGAGCACAGATGACCCGCATAAAATATCAAGGCCACAGACCGCTTGGTGAACCCGTAGAGTAAAAATGTTCATGCACAATTTTTCCATAGGATTGCTCCGAACTTGGAGAACACGTCTACAGCACGTGGGCAAGTAACGGTGAAGTAGGTGAGACGCAGGCGTGGTGTACAGATTTTTCCTTTTTTTAACTCCCTCCAAATCCTGCTGACTGCACAGGACCCCATTAGTGCCATTCATGTGATACGTGTGTGCTCCTCAACTGACTGTTAGGAAATTAGACAATTAGATTGCAGTTTGTGTGGGCGTCCTACAGGTGTTCTACGTGCACTTGCATGCTGCGTGCACATTTTCGGGTTGTCAGTACGAGGCCGGCACTTGCACCTTACTCACTAGAGTGTGGTTTCAAGGCACCGTACGACAGAATGACCCGTACGTCATAAGTCCTTGTCACTCTTTAGTCTTATCCTACGCACACCAGGCCTGTGTTACGTGTTCAAGAACACGCTGTACACGGTTTCGTGAAAGTGCTTTTAGGATTTGGTGTTCACGCCGGACACAAGCAGGGAGCAGGTGTGTATGTAGCTGTACAAATACTTCATGCTGGTGTGTTCAGATCCTGTTATCCTCTTTCAGAATTTCTCCTTTTATCAGTCGTGACAAGTCGTCCAGATCCAGAGGATTCTGGGAGGGTTCAGTCCCCCTGAACTGATCTGTGCCATGGAGCCAGGCGACTGTGGGAAGGACGTTACACACCCCCAATAAAACAAACCCAGACTCTGACTGTACAGGACATAATGACATCTGGCAACTTACATTGTTAATAAATATCCAAACCCTATCAAGCATGTAACATAATGCAAAGTCCTTGAATAATGGGTCAGGCTAAAATTAGAACTGGCATTTAATTTCTCCCTACTGAGCTGTACAGTGCAGCAGCAGCAGTGCAACAGAGAAAACAGATGTACACAAGGAAAAAAGCTCTTTAAAACAATAAAAACATCACACTGTCTCCATTTATGCAATTGTGCAGTGACAGAAATGTGTGGGTTATAATACACAAAAAACTTTTTGATTTTTTTCATATTGAATTGCTGCAGTCTGGCCATATACCACAACAAAGCTGGAATTTTCACGCTTCAGTCTCCTTCATTAGTATTTTTGTGTTCCATTTTGTTTTTGTTTTCCTTCTACAGTCACAAAAGTTCATTTGTGAACAGTCAGGGGTCAACATGGATGCAGAAACATTTCATGTACAATCATTTTCTTATAAAAAAAGATTTAAAGTGAAAATATTAATGTTTATGTGTTACAGAAATAGAAAAACACCCAATTTCTTTGTTTCTGCAAAGATTCTAGGTACTACTGTGGCAGATGATAATATCTGTGGTGCTATTTTTCTGGCAAAAATTGGCAACCTTTCAGTCACAGCAGTTAAAATAGAGTTCAAAGAAGTTTGAGAGAAATAAAACCCACTCACATTTCGATCAACACGCCCCCACTTCCTGTTTGAGGTACAGTTCAGGTTGGGTGCATGTAAACACAGTCACTTTTGCACTTACAGGTGAGCATTGTGATCAATCAGATATATTCAAAGTCTACAAAAAACATAAAAATGAAGAATAAATAGAAAAACCAATGCAAAGAAAGTAAACCAGGTGTAAAAAACAAAGCTAAAAAACTACAAGTGATCTCCAGCAGTAAAAAAAAAAATAATTAGGAAGCCTCGACCTTGGGAAGTGTTTTTCCTTTTTAAAGCTTCACTATATTTCCTCTGGAAACCAATTGCTTGAGATGCCATTTGGTAAGCTGCCAAACGCTGTGGGGATAATTGAAAAATTTAGGGCCTGTTGGAGTCCCTGAACAAAGTAGAATTACTGTCCACATGCTGCACAGCTCTGCTGAGTGTGGAGCAGTCAGCATATCCAAGAAAAAAGTGACAAGATGAAAGCTTTTGGACTCCCAAAACCAAGAAATTGTTTGTCGCAACGACACAACAAGAAAAAATGTTAGAAAATATCCAACTTCATCACAAACAAAACTGTAACAGTTTGAGGGATCTGTCATTTAAAGAAGGACATGAAGAGAGTGACAAATTATAAATAACAAACTGGTGGTTTGATCCGAACAGAAATTCTCTTTAGAAAACACGCAGCTTTAATCTGGTGGCACAGAAAACGTGTTTTAGTGGAGATAAAGGTGTGATCTGATATCAACCTCATCATCAGATCAACTGAAACAGGAACAACAACATTTGGATTTTTGTCTCGATTTTTCTTATCAAGACCTCTCCCCGAGTGACACTGGAGGGTTAAAGACGGATCAAACTTACCATGGATTTGGACCCGTGACCTCCCAGTCTGATAGCGGACACTCTACCACAAGCTCACTGAGCTGGTCAATAGTTCCAAATACCATTGTGAATATAACAAATTTCATGGACATGGGTTCATGAGATCATTCAGAGACTCTACCAGTGTGGTGAGGTTCACCATCTACTGCAGGAGCTGTATCTGAATGACGGACGCTTTCAGCGGTACTTCCGTCTCTCTGTGACCCACTTTGAAGACTTGCTGTCCCGTATTAGTCGGAGGAGGAAAAAATAAAAACAAGAACGAAATTAAAGGAACTTTTGATTATCGTCTCCATACAAGAAAAATATCAGGAGTTCGGGAGAACGATCCACATCTACTTCATGCTGCTTTTGATTATTCCATCAACGCATCACCAGCCAAGTTCCTGATTGGTGGATGCGATGGAAAGTTTTCGCTGAAGTTCAAATATTTGACATGTTGTGACACATTTCACCTCGTGTCTGAATTTTCACCTTAAACACGCTGATGCCTGACCGCTGTGGAACAGGACCTCTGACTGCATCTGTACATTGACTTAACCACTTCAAACTGGACACCTTTGCTGCATAAATCACGCCCGATGTGAGCGCAGCTTAAATGTTAAATGCTGTATACTTATATGGGAGTTTACTACGTTGCTTTAAGGCCCAAAGTGCTTTACACATGCATACATCGATGATGGCTGACAAGGGCGCCAACTGGTAACCACCAGGAACAATGTGGGGTTCCATGTCTCTTTGACACACAGGCAAACAGAGCGGGAACCACACCTGCAATCTTTCGATCAGAGATTGGCCACTCTACCTCTGAACTTAAGAAGCTCATATTGGCCGCTTGTATTCAGAACCTTGTACTTTCGGTCATGACCCAGAGCTCATGCCGTTGGTGAGTACCGGAGCAAAGATCTTCTGGTACGTTGAGGTTTACCAGTCTGTGTGCAGATAATGTCTAAACTGAAAAAATGTGTTTCAAATCACCAAAGCTTGTCTTTATTGCCAAATATGATTGATGGCAGGTTACTGAGAGCTCTGTGTAAGGATTCCTCTTCAGGTTTGCTTGTACACAACTCTTAAGAAACATTTACAGACTATTCCTGGGAAGAACAATCCCACACAAACGCAGTTTATCACACAGTATTGGCTGTTCAGCGTCTCTTCAGACCTTCCACGACTTTGTCTATTTTTCCTGGCTGCGGGGGGACATCAAAACACTCAGACCGCACATTAGACCGCTGACAGCCAACTGAAGCAGCAGCTTACCAGAAACTACTATCTGAAACAAACAGGATGCTTTTTCCCGCCGTGCAGCAGTGGACTCCACAGCCTCCTGAAGTCCAACAAAATCCAAGGCTGCCAGAAACAATTTGAGCGCGGAAAGTGAATGACTGCTGCTCTTTGTTTGTACAGCAGACAATACGAATAAAGCCGAGGATGAATTGGACGTACTGTGAAATTTGATTGGGATGAATGGACCTTGATGCTCTTTCTCTCTGTCCCCAATCTCTTTTAATTTACTGGTGTTGTGGAGGATATGGTTCTCATCATTAATCAGCAAGACAAATGAATCCCCAGCTGGCTCAGTGTGAGAGGGCGCAAGAAACACAGGCAGAGTGGGGTAGAGAGGAGGAAGAAGAAAAGAAGGGGTGGGGTATATAAATCAAGTCTGCTTTGATTAATTCACCTTGGTCTGGAGGACATGGTTAATATGATCCATTACGATGATATTCAGAGTTCACGTGTTTTCTGCTGTATGTTCAAAAGAAAGGGGGCCAGATCATTCAGAATGGTTAATTACACTGAGGCTAATTAAAATCTTTACATTCAGTGAAACCAATTAGTAATGTTTAACTCGTTTAGAATCATTCGCAGAGTGGGTAATTATCTCTGAGATTGAGCTTTTTGAGAAGCGCGGTGTGGTGGACCGAACAGTGAAAGGCAAGGACAGCAAAAAGCAGTGTCAAAAATGTTTACGTTTATTTTCAAAAGAAATCCAGACAAACAAACATTTACCTGTCCATCCTATGGTAAATTAACCAAAAAAAAAAAAAAAATGAAACTAAATTAATACTCAACACAAAATAACTTCCCCTCTCCCGGCCAATGGTTCAGTCCAACCAGAGGCCTGCTGCATGGAAGACCTCTGCTGACTGGCAGAGGCCTGACCTGGTGGTTCCAGCAGCAGTTGGCAGCAGCCACAACGGTCCCTCCACCACCGGTAACTCAAAAAAACACAGAAACATCTAAAAGTGTGTGCATAATGTCAGGTGAGTGCATGGTGCAGGTTACTGCCCTGATGGGCTGGCAGCATATGCAGCCATCACATGCAGGTGAAAGCTATCATTCACGAGGCATTTCAAGCCTCTTTAAGCGACATAAATGCATCACTTTCTGGTCGGAGTTTCTGTGCATTTTAAGAGCTGCATCTTCATTCATGCTTTTCACTCTGTGCGCACTTCCCGATCGGTCCACTGAGAGGCGCTCCAGTTTCTCCCTCTGACTCACAGAAAGGATGGGAAAGTGATAACGCAACGTTGAAGCTGATCTCTCACAAATTCAAGAGAGCAGTTTTAAAGGAAGACAAGCTAAACAGCACTCTGTACCCTGCAAATGATTGAAGCTTACTGTAGCCTTAATTAGCAAACTGCATTATCCCACACATAAAAGACCCATAATTCAACAGTGTACTGCTCAGTAAGAGCGCATGGGTGCTTGCGCTCTTTATGGTCTGTAGTCTCTCTCAGTTCTTTGCTTGTGGGCGTGTTTTTAGTGGCTGAGTTAATTGTCGATGTGGAAGAGATTGCTTCATAAGTATGAAAACTCATCATCTTTAGCAGGATGAATGCTGGTCACTCAAGACTATTATTTACCAGCTGAAATGTTAAGTCTGTCTCTTTGCAAGGCAAAAGCACCGGATCCCACACAGCGATTGTTTAGCTTCCACCATGATGGTCATTATAAAATCTTTAGAGACCCAATCCAATGAAAATTGTGTTTTTGGTGTTTTTATCATGTTCTTGTAGAATTTCTTTCTGATGATGGAGGACATGTATAAAGAAAATTTGTCCTATGTCCTGGAAAATGTTACAGTTTATTTATTTATTTATTTTTTTAATTTTAGCTAAAAATGACAATCATAATTACAAGACCACTGGGAACGCTTTGAAAATAGATTAAAAGATGACTGGAGTGGGGCTTCAAGAATTGTGGAGAGGAGTAGTGGTAGTAAGTCTGTACACATTTCCCATCATCCCTTAGTTTACTCTCTCCTGCTAGCCAACAGCCTCTCAGACCCTCAACATAACATAACCGGTGCTAAAAATTGGCGAGAAATATTGGAGCTATCCAGCCATACAGACAAAGAAAACAAAGACGTACGTGGATCCATTTGTGTGCAAGTGAATGCATCAGAATGGAGTGGAGCTGGGAGCTTTGTGACCCCGCCCAGCGTATTTTTTACACCACAAATACAATCTTTTTCAAATGGAATTTAGAAATGATGCAGTGGAGGGTCGTGGAAAAAGGGGCAACGTCTTTAAGGGGAGCACACGTGTGTCTTGCAGTTCCCTTAAAGGCTTTTACGGTCACTTTAAGGGACATCATGAAAAATGAACGTACCATTCTTGTGCATGTGGTAAGTGAAGTTTTCATTAGGCTAATGGAAGTTGCACTCAGTTATAACGTTTGGATGATGTTATCGTACAGTGCACCAGTTGTTGATAATGTGCAAGTACTGACCGCGCATGAATGCTGCAGGCACGGGGTGTGAACGTGATCTGTAAGTGCACGTAGGACGCCTACACAAACTACACAATGTTTGTCTAATTTCTTCATTTCTTTTTTCATTTTCTTTTGGGAAGGAGGAGGTTGAAAGGAGGAACCCTTATGTGTTGTGTAAGCGTTCACTGCGATCTATGCATGCCCGTAGAAAAAAGTGCATGATCATTTTTGCACTGTAAGAGTGTTTGCGCTAAAGAAACATTTCCCTAAAGGTTGTCATTTTTGACCTACAGGATTTTTGCTTAGGAAAAAACAACGCGTGAAAATGTCACAACTGCTTAGCTGAACAGACAGCTGCTCAATATTTTAAGTGACTTGTTAAAATAACACTGAATCTACTAAACAGCTAGTGGCTGGTGGGGGTACGCAGTACCTGTTGGAAGATCAGTGTCTGCCCTTTGCTACTTTAACATCCATTCAAAAGCAGCTGGGGGCTGATGCTGCTTAAACTGTGAACCAGACAGTACTTCTAATCATTTTAGCGTCAGTGTGGTTTTTAGTGTCTTATCTTCGCTACAAAATGTGATTTACGCATATGTCAATGGATTTACGTCCTCTCTCCCCTCATGTTATCCGCTAATGCTGTCGCTTCCCTGAACAAATTTTAAACGTGTATCTTACAGGGTACGTTTGATTTGTTTCCCGGAAAAGCGCAGTTCATTCACAGTCAAGTTGGAGGTTGGTTAGTTTGCAAACGAGACAAGAAAAGCTATAAATGATTCACAGTTTTCTGAACACTTTTGTGATTGGTAGTTCAGGATAATGCACAAGATAATACATAATGCAACGGTAGAAGTGAAACATGCAGCAAAGAAAAAAAAAAATTTTAATTTGAAAAGGTAATTAAAAAAAGAACGATGCAGGGACGATTGTTCAAGAGGAAGATGACAAGTGAGAATGAAGATGT
Source organism: Adrianichthys oophorus (assembly GCA_036245035.1). NCBI lineage: Eukaryota > Metazoa > Chordata > Actinopteri > Beloniformes > Adrianichthyidae > Adrianichthys > Adrianichthys oophorus. The sequence continues at coordinate 23,438,074 of BSAI01000201.1, read as the reverse complement.
ACAAGCTAAAATTAGTAAAGAAGAAAAAGAAAATAAGAAAGAAGGAGGTTCCTGCATTTATCAAGTTCTTTAGTGCAACAATCAATGAAATGTTTTCCCCACAAGTCCCATCTACATTTGTATTTACTGTCAAGATTTATTCTTAACTGCATTTATATGCATTAGTGCTGCAATGCTTCATTTTAACGACAATTTGATTCACATCATAATTTTTTGGTTGCTGATACGATTCAAATTCGATATTTGTTCATTTTGAACAATTAAATTCAGACCTAAAATCAATCCAGGAGATCTTTAGCCGAAAATTCAATCAGCGTGACTGAGAAGTTTTCAAGATACCATTTTTTTTTGTGTAAGATAATCGAGTGTACATTTAATTTGTGTACAAACAAACAAGTAAACAAAAATGAATGTCAAATCCATTCACATTTTAGTTTGACAAAGTTCAGCCCACTGTTGTTTTTTCATATCAAAATAATCCATAGTAACATTATTTGAACATTCAACCACACCGTATGGTCACAAGGCTTTGATAAAGTGTTTCCACACATTGAGCTGTAATGAATTCTGTAATGAATTGATCTTTTTTTCTGCTGTGATGCACTCAGTCATTTTTGCGTCATAAAAAAAAAAAAAAAAATACTGTGCCTGAAATCCAAATGGTATTTTTCAAGATTGATTGATGTGGTTGGATAAATCAATTCATTGATTAATCATTACACTCCTAATTTGCATTGACTGCTGTTAAAATGATTTATGTTGACGTAATTTGTTATAGTTCCGGCACAAACAAAAATCTACTTTCACCCTTGGTGTTCTCTATAATGGATCTTGTCACAGATGCTCCTCCAAACTGCTGTTTACTGCCTCTTCTTTGCCTACCAAGGAAGCGATGGGCGACCCTTGTATTTCATAAATAATACAGTTTCAAATATTTACAACCATTTGAGAGAGAGAGAAAAAAGGAGAAAAATCAATGCAATGTGGGATTCACAGATTGCGTTTCAGGTAAAATAAACAAAAAATTAAAATTAAATAAAAAATAAAAATATTACAATCTTTTAAAGTTTCAATGTTTTCTACTTTAATCTGTTTCAAGTCACCACTGCTGGTTACCGACTTGTTGACAGTCCCGATTAGGTTCGATTCAAGGTTGTTACGGCCCCTCTTACCATAAAATTGCCTTAGGCTGGCTCCTTCCCTACAGCGCCAAACTGACATGTTGACACGGCAGCTTGGCTGGGTCCTGTCGGGCCGGCAGCCTCTGGGATCACACACTAAATCTCTGCTTTTCCAAGCAAGTATATGTTAACCCCAAGAGGATCTGAGGGTTTAACATATGGAGGCCTTGAATGGTGTGGAGCCAGTACAAACGCACAGGATGTTAACAAATGAAGCTCAGTCTGACTCCTGCAGCATCCTTTCAGCAGGTTCAGGCTCTGATGCCTGAATGACTGCGGTTAACGCTCAGATTTGACAACATTTCTCAAAGATGACTGATAAAATAATGAGCAAAAACACATATGGCATCCCAGTATGTTTGTTTGAGATGGTTGTTTTTAAAATTATAGAACTATTTTCTTTGTTCCAGATTCATTTCTGTTTCCTGATCTGGAGAGAGTGTTGTAAAAGTATAACTTTATAAATAAACTGGTGTAAGGTGAGGAGTCCAACATAAATCAAAATGCAGGGCAGTGCCGCCAGTAACTGATGGTTGTTCTGCTGCACTGTTTGCAGGATGCACATTTCATTAAAGAAAACTAAAGCGGCTGATGCATTCTGAAAACAAATGTTCAAACTTAAGTGTTCCCACGCTACATTGCAGCTTTCATGGTATCACGGTGCACTAGTTCTGCAAATTGTTTTCTGTTTCCTGATTGGCTGTAAAGATTGTCGATCAATCTCCCCTGTGTCTCTTGTACAGAATGCGTGCAGTTTACCATATTTATATAAATCTTCATTCCTGATCAGATCTTTGTTTTCACTCTCCAATACTGGACTTATTTTTCTACAAAGGTTTTAACTTTGAGAGTTTAAACAAGAGAGAAAAGTGTGAAAAATGTGAAAAGTGTAGAAAGTGTGTCATGAGGAGGTATACAGCCTTAAAACTTTTATAATTACTGTAAAAAAACTATTATGGGGTTATTTTTAGAATGTAACTTCTGTGATAAATAAGGTAGCATTGTTTATCTCTGAAAACCCCCCCAAAATTAAGAATATACGAAGAAAGATGTGTGTGTGTGTGTGAATGTTGAGAGCACATTACCCATATAATAATCCTAAATTATCACGCTGTAACAAACCCCGGTTTACTCTGTTTGCCATGTAACTTTAAAATGTATTTATGTATTTACCTCAATGAAAACAGTGAGTTTACAGTCTCGCTTATTTAACTACAACTAGAAGTTACAAAGCTGATAAGCTAGCATCATTAGTGTTGGACAGAGTTGGATGTTATTGCGTCTCTGTACGTTGTCTTTCAATCGAATGTTCTGCAAACCACAAATGTAGCAACCTTGGGAGTCATTTTTCATTGACAGAACATCATCACTGGTTGCCCTGCTTTTTGATTGGCGATACGGTGTCAGATCAAAACAACGTGGACCTTATTTGATTGGATGTTGGGCAGACAGATGTACGCGTACTCAAAGACAGAGAAAGAACGATTCATGTCAACGTTCGGGTGTCGGTGAAACTAACAAGTCTCAAGACTCAAAAGACTCAAGTTCAAGTGAAGTTATGAGTTACTGCCACTGAAGTCTAAGACAAGGCTCAAGTCTTTTACATTTTATCCAGTCGAGTCTGAAGTCATGACATTCAATGCTCAAGTCTGACTCAAGTCCAAGTCATGTTACTCGAGTCCAGAGCTCTGGCGAATACGTTTTGCTAGGTAGATTATTTGGAATCAGGACGTTTTTTGGATAAAATCTGTAAAGTATGGAGGTTTTATCCTGATGAAAACATGTTTTTGGAAGACATAACTGTTCTTAGAAGAGGCACAGAATGCCTTTTCTGAGGATTTAGACTTTTTCTCCTCATCTGACAGAGTTTGGTGAGCAAAGCCAGCTCTGTGCACTTTTATTCAAACTTCTCTGAACATGAAGTGTGAGCAGTTCAGCTTCAAAGTTCCCCCTGCAGACTAACAAAAACACGAACCAAAAATATACTGTAAGTTTCCTCAACAGTGATTTTTTTTCTCAAGCTCAAAAAGAGCTTTCGGTGTAAAAGTTGTTTTGCTGTGTGACGTCTGTATCAGTCACTGATGCTGCGTTCCCAAGAATATTCTCAGAAGGTATAATCCAGATGATCAAAAAAATGCAGGAATGGCCACAAAAGGATGCTTCAAAGTGCCAGGGAACAGCGCCCTGCTCTGGATCTAGCAGCTGGCTGTGGCGTGGATGTCGTACCTTTGCTGTATGGTTCGTCTATCAAACAGATTGTTGGAGATTATACAGAAACAGGAACAAGCAGGTTCTCTCTGCTGCTGCTGGGTCTAAATATAAACTGTGATGGGGCGGTTAGAATCCCGTTAACTCATTTGTTTTGGTTGTTTTGCATGTTTACCCGGAGGTAAAATGCAGAAAATATTTTTCTTTTAATTTGGATCCCAAGACACTGCAGTTTATTTTTAGATGAGAGCAAACAGGAGGACGTTGGGCAAACAAATGTCCAGCTGGAGTGACGATAAAAGGGGTCAATGGCTGCTATGTTTGCTAAAAATAATGAGATTTACTGACTGTTTGTGCACATTTGATAATATTAATGCATGTTTTTCACAGGTTAAAGTAATACAAAGTGTCTCTCAGGTAATGATAGTGAACAACATTTTTTGTGTATTCATGTTTTCGACAGGAGGCTCAGTTTGATGAAACATTTTGTGACCAATCAACCCCTACTAAGAGAAGTATTCATCTTCAGGGATCCCTCGCTTTTAATCCAGGATCAATGAAATCCATCCATCTTTACTTTTTTACAATATTTATGGATGTTTTAAGGTTTTAAAACTCCTCACTAAACACTTTATCTTCATTCATCAGACAAACAGGAACATTTTCACACTTTTCTCTCGTTTAAACTCTCAAAGTTCAAACCTTTGTGAAAAAAAAGTCCAGAATTATGTAAAAAAAAAAAAACAAAGATCTGTTTACAAGTAAAGATGTATGTAGATTTGGCAAACATTGTGTACAAGAGACACGACACTGAGGAGACTGAAGGACAATGGCCTGACAGTGGTTTCCTTTCGCGGTCTTGCTATTTTACAGATTTTTTTTCAGTGCAATTTTGCATGCCTTTTCTTTATAACAGCACAGCATTAAAACATCAATAATACCACTTTGCGGATTTCACTTATTGCAGGTCAGTTTTAGAATGTAACCCTTGTGATAAATGAGAGAACGCTGTATCACTGCTATGCTGATGACAGTTGATTCTATCTGAAATAGCCACAACCAGTTTACACAGCTAAAACAATGCTCACTTGAAATAATCCTGGCCAACCCTCCTTCTATAGTTTGACCTTAAGGATGACCATCATTCCTTCTTGTAGTATATTGCCTCTCTGGAGGTTTGTACTTTTCACAAACGGGAAAAATGCGAGGCTAGTCATCCCTTTACAGCTGTGGGTTCAGGGCTCCTCGTCTGGCGTCCTGGTGGCTGGCTTCCAGTTTCCAACTTGGGATTGGTCAGGATCTGAGCTCATTCTTCAAGAACATCAGTCTCGCGTTGTTCTTTGACACATTAACTCCATCTGCCCCTCTAGCACTTGAGGCGTTATCCGATTATGTTTGTGTTGCTGTTTGTTTGAGATTTTTGAGTCTCTGTCGCTGTTTTAACACAGGACAATTCCCACGACTTCCCTTCTAAATCTAATATCACTAACCCAACCAACCTCTGTGACTCAACCAAATTACTTCACTTTATCTTTTTCTTTCAGTCTTTTACACTGTTTGGAGGTGTTACTCTGCCCCAATTCTGTAATTTCTGAGAAAAATCCTCTGCTGAAAACAACACGAGTTTCAAAATGCTTGTTTTGCTCTAAAAAAGTAACCTTTCTTGTCCTAGACAGCAAATCTCCAGCTGTCAGCGCTGTAATTCCTAAAATAAATACTTGGTCACTTGGCCAGCGGGAATAATAACGAGCTGCTTTGTTTCATGATTAAACGCGAAAATGATTTCCTTTACAACGAGGACTCGTCTGATTGCAGTGCAGAGACAGGATGCTTAATCGTTGCTCTTAAAGAGGGTCTGATTTTCCCGAGTTGCCTTCAGCGTCGCTGTCACTGCAAGGCTGCGTGGCTCGGCGCCCTTCTGCACCTCACAATTTCCCAACAAATAAATCACTCCTAAACGTGGGCGCCGCTTTACCTGCTAATACAAGACTGTAAGGGTCTGTTTTACTGGGCCCCTTTACTGCCCCGTAATCTTAACGGCCTCTCGGCGGGTGTTAAACAAAAGGGAAAATCCTGTTTTGGACGTCAACAGCTGCCCTGCGAGCCTTTAAAAATAAAGTCCTGTTCAGTTCAGACATCTACATTAACCTTTCAGGCCCACAAGGAGACAAGCTGCTGGCCTTTTCAGTCGGGCCACAAAACAACATTGTCAAGGACAAGTGCGGCAGAAGGATTATACGCCGGCTTTATTAAGGGACGGCGTTTGCCCAGACTCATTCATACATTCAGTCATTCATTTTCCAATCCGCTTTATCCCTTTTGGGGTCACGGGGTTGCCGGAGCCTTACCCGGCTACTCATGGGCGAAGGCAGGGGACACCCCTGGACTGGTCGCCAGTCTGTCGCAGGGGCCACAATCACACACCCACACACACTCACATTCACACCTACGGACAGTTTAGAGTAACCAATTAACCTATGAAGCATGTTTTTGGACGGTGGGAGGAAGCCGGTGTACCCGGAGAAAACCCACGCATGCACGGGGAGAACATGCAAACTCCACACAGAAAGGTCCCCCAGCCAGGACTTGAACCGGGAACATTCTTTCTGTGAGGCAGGAGCGCTAACCACTGCACCACCGTGCAGCCCTTGCCCAGACTCACCTAATGAATTGGATTTCTTTCTTTTTAAATTATTTGAGGATATCAAGTAATGAGTTTGTAAGAGACCAACCGGCGCTCACATTAAATATGAACTCAAAAGTACATTTTCTATGACTGACTGACTCCCTTTCTAATCAATAGCAGTATCACCTTTACTTATTTAAGATGTTGGCTCATTATGTACAGCACTTGAGGCATAATAAGAACTTGAGGTGAAAATGTAATTAAAAAGATAACATCGTCTTTTACTCAAGTCATCCATCGAATACTTACAAGGGTCTAAAGCCCGACTGGTCTGCATTAAATATGAGGTTGGCATCATATTTTACTGTGGCAGATAGTTCCCCTCGTGTCAACGTGGTCTACCAGTTTGAAATCAATACGATTGTCTCCATTTATTTATGATTTGAGATTAAAAGGTTCGCTTCATGTGTCTAGGAGGATTGGTTTTCATAGTCCAAACCTGTTGAATTTATTCAAGCAGCCACGATGCCTTCTCCACATATTACACTTTTTTGGTGTTAATTAGGACTTTTATGAAAACGTCTATGTTCAAGTTATTCATGTGGTTAAAATTACATGACATTTGGACTTATCAAAGCTCACCTCAGAATAAGAACAAGCTCTCAACATCATGAAAGTCTAAGAAGAGTTGAATAAATCTTTCAATATCTGAGATTTATTTTTTTGATGGGTTTGCAGGTACAAACGCTCCTACATGTCACTTTCAATCACTTCATTGAATTTAGCAGTTCTTCTTCATGTTTAGATTGGAGGTGTCCATAGATTGCAGTACATCTAATGGGTTTATGTCTGGATTTTTGCTGTTTTGTTGATTTGATAGTTTTCCAGGGATTGACCATCCATTTTCTGAACTTGCTTAATCCCTTTTGGGGTCACAGGGTTGCCGGAGCCTATCCCAGCCACTGTTGGGTGAAGACATTCTACACATTAGAGAGGTTGCCTGTCCATCACAGGGATCATAGGATTATTATTGTTAAATATTTAATGAAAGGTTCAGTCAGAGAGCTTTCACACTATATTTACCTGTTGGACTTGATGTACGCGTAGGTAATGTGAGATAAAAACAATTTGTTTTTCTAGTTTTTTCTAACTCTTGGTGTGAGTCGTCTTATCCGACAGAGCAATAGGGCCACTATAAAAATGAATACATGCATAGATAAACCTACAAGAATAAAGTCTAAATGACCAGAAAACATAATTTTTGTTGAATAAAATTGTAAATGTATAAGGAAAAAAATCATAATTGTACCAGAATAAACTTGTACATTTATGAGAAGAAACCCATTAAATTACAAGAAAAGCAATGTAACTTTACAAGAAAAGCCCTTCTTTTTTGAAAATATAGACTAGTTGGTTCTACGTTATATGCTGACTATATCCATCAATGCAGCCATTTATGGTGATGCCATAAGTCTTTAGTATAACACGGGAATCAATGTGTTGTAATGCGTTTGGACTTTTACAGTTCTACGGCGGACAGCATAAACAGCCGGACGTTTGTGAAACCACAGAAAGCTGAAGTAAGTGCTTAAAATGTTCTCTACGTCTCTCATACTGAAAGATACAAGATACGTTTCAATCTTTTGTTGTTGTTTATGTTTTTCTTAGTAAACAGCCTTTTGCCTCATGTATTTATTACTTTAAGCTTGTATATTCTCAATTTATAACTTATTAAATTATAACTGTATTATGTGTAAAAATAGGCTTTTTTACACATAATTGTATTATTTTATACTTGTAAAAAGTGTGACTTTTTTCCTCATTGTACAACTTTTTCTCTTGAAATTATAACTTTTATCTCATGATTTTACAAACTGTTTTACAATTTTTTAAAAACTATTTTTCTCAAATATTATGACTTTATTCTCAAATTGTTTTTTTTCATGGTGGCCCTAGTACAGCTCTTAGCTCTTCGGTTTATTCGCTTATTATAATTATTGCTGTAGATTATTTGATGTCACACTTCTGTTAAACAATATTAGGGTCGTAGGGATAAAACTAAAAAGAGAGTGATAAGAAATCCTGATTTTATTATCAGAATTCTGACTTGAATTTAAATTTTTTTTTTGTGTTCAACATTTTTTGCTGAACATACTTGTTTGAAAAACCTGCTTTTGTCTTTTCCATAAACCAAACTTCCTGACATCAAGGCTTTAACCCGAACGATACGGTTTCTTAAAGCAAAACAGACACATTTTGTTTTGGACATTAATATCTTTTCTCTTTTATTAAGACAAGAACTCTTCATTGTTTTTGTAAAAATGTCTATTTATGAACCAATACAAAATGTGTATGGGAATGTGGAACTCCTTTTTCTCCATTAATACACATTACATTTCCAAAGTACAGCAGAGAGACAAAAAGAATCAATCGGAAACAATGACCAGTGAAACAATCCAAGATTTTTGGGAATCAAAAGGCGGTGGAGCTTTCAAAGTGACAGAAGTACAACCCACAACATCATCCTGCTTCATTCCAAGAAACATTGAACTCTTTTATGATATGACAACAGAAAAGCAATACTAAACACATTTTTACAATGCACCAAATATTAAGAAAAATACGTAAAACGCGTACAACATATATGCAGGTTTTGAATCTAAAAGAACGTGTTGCACTTGACTTGATGGAGGGGCTCCTTTCACAACAGGTGGGGCCTAAACTTTGCATTCTACCTGAGATGCAGTCACGTCGATCATGAACCTGAGACAGGACATTGTCAAAAGAATTTCACGTGGAACCTCAGTTTAAGTGCAAAGTCTTGCTCTAATTCATTCAATAATTTCAATACGTTGTCAAATTTTTGAACAATGACATAATTATTTTGATTTCTTTTAAAAAATCTAAAGGGGTGGGGCAAATTGATAAAAAAAATTTGAATTTCAATTCATAAAAATGGGTATATCTACAAAATGAGTATGAAAGCATCATCCTTAAGGGAGAAGACAATATTCAGTTCTATGCCTTTTTTAACAAGTAGATTTTTTTGAAGTCAGACTTAAATGGAAGCTGCCACATGTCACTGAAGCAAAACAGTGTTCACTGTTCAATACAAGTCACACATTCTTGTAAAAACTGATGAAGTGACAACCGCTTTGTATTTCATAAAGCAATTATGTTTTTCTTTATTATTATTTTTTTAACCGGACTTCAGATGATGAAACATCAAACCTCACCTGTACCCCCACTTAGGCTCCGCCCATCAATCAACACAAATACAGAACAGTGTCATCAGCATACAGTGTCAACTTTGTGGTGATTCTTCAGTGACCATATAAAATAAATCAAGTTTTAACAGATTGGAGAATGCTGGACAGCGTTGTGCGTCTGCAGCATTTTTCCGATTAAATCCCTACAAACTGCCACATTTAATGACAAAGCTAAAATCATACGCATGGCTACACGCAGCCTAGCTGGTGCCGTCTAAAATAGCAAAGAACACTTCATATGCACGGATAAGTTATGATCAGGTGAAACGATTCCCTCCAACAATCCCAGAATCCTCAATACGGAAGGACTGAACACTGTCTTCATGCATGACAATGGTTATTAAAGCTATCACACTCGTGATGTGTTGAAAGTCTGAGTTGCGGACTGAGAAAAACCAAACGCTTTAACATTTACACTGAAGAATTGTTGGCATGATGGTTCACACAGCGAGCAACAGCAAAGAAGTGGTCCGTCCGCATGCAGGAAGTGGACCGTCTTTATCAAGTGATTTTAGCTGGAAACATCTGTGGATTTGATCAACTCCAGGAACGGCAAGTGCACCCCTATGCACGTTTCGGACTTCCATTCAAACTCTTGCATTCATGTGTCGCTACGCAAATTTTAGTTTGTGTTTGAGGTCTATGTACAAAATGCGTGAGTGTTGAATCAGGTTGAACTTTGACCATTCAGGGACGAATGGGTAACATCCTTTTCAACATGGAAGTACCAACTGTCTGAAAATCGATCATGATTTAATAATTGCGGTTTGTGCCCGGCCAGAATTCTATGACAACCAGTCTTTCAAAATTGGAACACTTGAAGAACTGTAAATGAAAAAGCCTGAGGCAAGATTCATGAGATTTACACCCCTATGACATGTCACAACAAGCCTCTTCCAACTGTGATTAATGCCTGAGTGTCAAGTAGTAATAGTCCAGTGAGAACACCATATGGGAAAAGAATGCTCATTTTACATGTTCTTGAACGTGCATCACACGCCTGGTGTGCACGTAGCATTAAGGTTAGATTTGTCCACATCATTTTGAACTTTTACTCTTTTAGGTGGTCCAAAAGTCCTGATGCGGAAGTTTCAAGATTAACTTGTCAAATACTTGGATTGAAAATTGTGTTATTTTAACTGTTTTAGATGTGGGAAAGATGGCTGGTTCCTCCAAATCAATTCTTCCACAGACGCCACAGAAAGGACGTTGCTCGCTGTGTGAACGCTTCAGCTCCATCGGCACACTCACTGCTTACGTTGAGAAGCTAATGCAGGTCAGGGGTCAACAACAAGGAGCACAAAATGTGGATCAAGTCACATGACGAGCAATGAATGACTTTTGGCATCCTTAGCACGCACCAGCTGGCACAACAAAACCGCCCCGGGGTCAGTTTTGGTGAGTGATATATAAAGCAAAACAGAGAGCAGCACACACATGCAGAACCTATGAAATATTTAAGTATTCAAAAGCCGCTGCGGAAATGCAAACGATGATGAAAAACTGTCTCCTTTATTCTCTGACACATTTGCCTGTTTCACAAGTTTGATCAAACTTACAATGAGCGTGATACAATAAACCCACAAAGGTACTCGACTGTACTTCCAATAAAGCGTAAAAAATAGGTCTAAGTAAAGATTAGTGTACATTACAGCAGTGATTTCGCCGGCTTATGCTTGGCATTACACAAGCCTGCTAAAGTGGGAACAAAAACTTCCTCGGATGTTTTTGGAATTATGTACAACATTTTTGATCACCTGTAAAGACCCACTCCGATGAAAATCATGGTTTTGCAGGATTTTTCTGATGATGGAGGACATATATTAAGAAAATCGAGTTTGAAATTGTATTTCTGGGTATCATTTTATTTATATTATTGGGAATCAGAAACAGACGAAAACATGTCGTTTGAAAAAGATCATATTGTCGCTGGGCAGGCCACACGCTCTATGCTCCGCCCCATTCCGATGCATGCACTTGTAGACGACTAGATCCATGTACGTCTAGCATCTGGCCCAAAACTGTAAGGCTGAGAGGCGCTGATACAACTCACCATTTTAGGGGGACGAAAGCCAATGAAAAAGCCTGTAAACAGAGGGCTCTCATTGCAAATAATGTAATCCTAATGAAGTAAAAAAAAAAAAAAAAAGATGTTTTAAGAAAAATTGTGTTATTTTCTGTCTTGCAAGAAAAAATATCAAGTTTTTCAAAAGCAAAATAAACTTTGATTGAGAATTTGTTTCTTAAAATAAGAATTTTTGGTTTTTGCGCATTTCAAGAAAATCTGTCAACGGGATATGAATTTTTGACTTATTTCTAACAACTCAGAGGTGAACCCCTGCCGCTCTGCAGAAACTATGTCTTAAAAAACAGTTTTTTTAAAATTTTGGCTAAAAACAGCCCAGTCATAATTTAAACACTTTTAGGACACTTTGAAAGTAGATCTAAAGATGATCGGAGTGGGACTTTAAGGATTTTTTCAGCTGCTTTTGCCACTACGGCTTCTGAACCAGGAATGTGCCAAAAGGATTATAAGGAATTTTTTGTTTGAAAGAGAATGTTTTCGGCTGGGAGGAGATGGAGATCACTTTAAACTCATCGCAGTAATTCAATAAAATCAAGCAGGAAAACAGGCTGTCGGGTTGGATAAAATGGAATGGAGGCAAAATAAGAGGAAAAATTCGGTGACACTTCTCTTTATCAAGAAAAGTAATCGATTTAGAGAGCGAACTAACATAGTTTATCTGCCCTGAAGAGCAAACTAAGGTTGCTAAAATTGAATTTAGATCTGCACCTTCTTGATAGAATTGGAATTTCCCTCTATATTAGGCATTGCTGCCTCCCTTTTTTTATTTATTGTGAGTGATGGTGGGTATTCCAGTACGACAAACTTTTGCCTCGTTTAAATCCTTTGTACATTGATATGTAAAGCATTCCATGCATTTTTTTTCCCTTGGAGCTGTCAAAACTTAAGGGAAAATGAGGACTAAGTAATGGCTTGAGACAAATCACAGTATACTGGAAAGTTTTTGTGATGCAGGAGAGGACTTGGGCGCGCAGACACTTACAGAAATGAATCGAGGGCGGTTTGAGCCGATAGCACACCGGTAAAGACAAGCGCTGGGGTGGATGGAGCGCGGGAAAGGGAAAGTGATGTCAACACAGATGCAATGTGTGGATAAAACAAAGAAAATTCCGAACAAGGCACAGAAGTTTCTGCAAAACCAAATAAAATCAGCAGTAGGGAAGGTGTTGAATGGTGAAGCTCTCTACAGTGATTTCTGGCAACGTCTGGCAAACCCTCCCACCCCCCCAACCCGGCCCCTTCTCAGTTTACTGAAAACCCCACCTTTTTTTAAATTTTTAAATATTTTTTTAAACCTTTTTTTTCTTTTTTTTAAACACACAAAACATTCCATCTACGTCTGCAGACTAGACTAAACAACGGCTTGAAACCAGGCTGCTCTTTAAAACCTCTCTACTTTCCGGCCCTCTCTGAAAGCGGTCCAGCTCAGAAGCCCTTCTTCAGTCCCCCTCCCTGCCCAATACACTCACCCCCCCAAAAAAATACTGCTCCGTGTCCCGAGGGGGACTCTGAAAGCGAAGGGGGGGTCCAGTTTAGATCAGATGTAGTACTCCTTCTTCTCATCCGAGTTGGTGTGGCCGCCCTCGGCGTTGATGATGGCCGTGTCGGCGTCCGCGGCGTCGTCCGCTCCTTTGGCTTCATGCGTGAAGTAGGTCCCTGAAAAAGGGGGGCGGAGGGGGGGACGGAAACAAAGTCAAAGCTCTGATTAAAACCTGCTGCTTCGGTAGAAAAGAATCAAAGGCGACCTCTTTGGCTTCAACACCTATTTAACCTCCAGCTGATCTGCAATATTCACATCATACCACATTTCCCTCCTTTTCCTGCAGAATTACGGCATGAAAACCAACGATCGAGAGGTGGATCACACCTTCAAATTAACCTCCTCATCTTCAGCACAAGAAAAGACCACTTTAAACCCCATTTGCAAGACGCTTTCCCATCCTGCGGCAGAGTGGTGACGACACGGTGCAGGGAAATGACTCAAAACGTGGGGAAACACTGTTTGACATCCTGTAAAGGAAAACTTATCAATGTGGACAAAAATCTGAAATCTGTAAATGAGAGTTGGACTGAGTAACCTGTAGAGGTGTGTCCCGTTTCTACCCCTTAGAACAGTTGTGATTCAGGCTTAAGGCAGAGAAAATAATCCAGAAGAAAGTCCAGCTCACAGATCTCAGCTGTACACTGTGCTTTAATGTGTTGGTAAACCTTCCAGCTCATTTGAAGAACTGGCGAGTTCCCCCGAGTTATTCATCCTCCACCGTGCAGCAGTTTGAAAATGCTGGTCTTGTTCATTCCTCATCACTTGATATTCTTTGCACATGTCTGTTGGCCCTCACAGATCTTTCCATTACACTCACAGGTTGGTTTGGAAGAAGTTGCGATCAAAAGTGATGATAAAAAAAAAAGGTCACTGCATGATCAACAGACTGATGAAGCCATTAATATTACATATTTAGTGTGAGAAAAGGGCACTTGTTTGACGTATGCACGGCTAAATTTAATCAGCAGGCCCTGGCAGTTGTTGACACGCAGCTGTGAAGCTAACGGAGTCAGTGTTAGGTGTCTGAAAAGGTCAGGCTGGCTGCACATAATGAAGCGCGTGGGTCAGAAGGACGCTGTACCGCTCCTTTAAACTGCCGGGGAAGCCATGAACCTCACGGATGCTCGCTGTTTTTTTCTTCAAGTTCAGCAGGCGAACATGTAAACTTGCAAACAGAAATCAGAGGACACTCTCCAGAAGCATCATGAAATAAGAAAGAAATATTTTTTTCTGCTCATCTAATCCTCCACATTTACAGCGCTGCCTCCTCTAAAGTGGGTAATGTTCCTAATTCCATTTCCTCCTGTATGAGCAACACCAAAGTGTGAAATCTGCTATAGATTGTAATTATTCTGCTGCTATGAGGCCGGCTCACTACATTTGTCATCGTATGCATCAGGGATGCATGAACAATGTAATTTTACTCATCATCAGTAACCCATGGACGTGTCTCTATCCTTTAGATACCATTCAATTATACAATCAAACATTCTTCAAAGAATGAAGTGAACAGGCCATACAGGTTATGGAATGTCTTTTACTTATTTTCTGGAGGACTTTAACAATTAAATGAATGTAAACATGTGAGAGAAAGGTATGATGGGAAATCAGGGCAAGCCAACACCTGATTCTCACTGGTAAATACACCAGTAAATACAACAATAATGCGTAAATACAAAAATAAAAACTTCCTTTGTACTTTCAAAATAAAACTATAAAATGGTATTTTGTATTTGAGCCCCCGTGACTACGCACATCAACACCGCGGATAACAGGACACACCTCCTTAAGATGCAGCCGCTCCTCTCTACAACCGTCCACGGGCCCGGAGAACCAAAAACCTCCAGCACCCGTACGGGTCAATGGGTGCACGTGACTAAGGTTTAAGCTGCTGATGAGTGACAGATTTCTTTTTTTTTTATTTTAGTTAAAGATTTCCCCATTTTGACTTACTTATACTTTAGTTTGTTCTCCAAACACACACATGTATTGATCTCCTTTCATCCGCTTTCGCACCTTTGTGTCTCGCAAAGTAGCGACCTAAGACGATGAGTAGGCAGAGCATGGCGAAGACGACCACGGCCACCACTCCCCCGATGACTGCATGGTCCACCGTTCTCGGCGCTCCCTCTCCAGCTCGAGAATCTAAAAGCAGAGGAAGAAGAAAATCAATGTGGGGAACAGAGGCGTTCAAACCGGCTGCTACAAAGCGGGAACAGCAATCAGCCACCAAAACCCCTGCAGGGATGTCTGACAGCGAAATGTGATAGAGATGTAGATTACACTTAATGCTGGAAGCTTGCCGAGCCCGAAATCTGCTGCTTAACAACAGTGGAGCATGATTGTGTTGGTCGCCTGTTGCTGGGAGTCGAGCCCACAGAGCTGAGTAAATTTAGAGCTGCTTGTCAGCTAGCATGAATGTTGTTCTGGTGCCTCAGACGAGAATAGGTCAAACCTTCTTGACTTTTATTTTTAAAGGAAGAAGCCCAAGGAAAAGAAAGGATGAATCCATCATAAACTTACAAACATCACACACCTTTACATCTTATGAACAAAATAAAAAGAAACAATAGCTTCTAAGATTGTGCTTTCAAAAATGTTATGGGAATATCAAGGAAAAATGTAGGAAGGAAGCCATGCAGGAGTTCAGTTCAAATATACATATTCCACAAAAATATGCTAGAAATGAAGACAGGGTGATGGACTACATCAGAATGTTGGAATAAGGACATTAGAGAGAAAATGTTGAACCTTAAAAAGGAAGCTTAAGGGTTTTGAGTTATCTGACTTGATGTGGTTTAAGTGCTTGTCCAAAGTTCATTCTTGCTCTTTTAACACTAAGCATCAGCTCATTTGATATAAGACTGTCCTTTGTTTGTCCCATTCTAAAGCTCTTTCTCTGTTTGGTGACAGATGTAAGGCATCAGAGGGTACGCTGTCTCTTATTTTCTGGTTCTGCTCTGCTCTAACTGGATATTGGTCTAAAATATTTGGTTTTTGAAGGACTACAAAAACGCTCCATCCTGAAGCAGGACTTTGGCTGCTCAGACAATCCCTGAGAGCAACAATGCAGCGACCACTGGGAATGGTCGTAGCCAATGCTACGAGAATGGACATCTCCTGTTGCTCTTTCTTTCCAACAATGGTGATACACTTTCAATTTTACAAATGGAAAATCTCTGATCCTTTTAGAACCTGGAAACCATTTCTCTCTCATCTGTTAACAGTCAGACTGGAATGAAGTCGAAAGGATTTTAAAAAAAACTCCTGAATGATTTTTTCTTGCCTCTCTTATGCATTTATTGTCTGTTTTAATGGAAATGGCACAATGCTTTGTACACATCTGCGCCTGTTTGTTTGTGCGTTGTTTATAAATGAAAAATACATGTACAATTAATAATTAAAAATAAGAAAAAAGGAAGTTGAAAACCTCAAAACACAAACATTTCCCATTTGGTTTTCTTCAAATAAAATGATTGTTTACTTGATGTGGACATTATTCTTGCCAAGTTTGTGTTTCTAAAATGGTACTTCCAAAGGGCACTTCTAAAAGGGTAAGAGAAAATATCTCCAACAAAAATTGTGTTTTTGGAGTTTCCTGTGCCTTTTTTTTAAAGGAAAGAAATGGTGTTTGAGCATTTCTTCATTGGAAGCGTTGTGAATCAGGAGCAGATGAAAAAATGCCATCTGAAGAAGATTGCACTTGTGATGCAGAGAGCATGCTGGGTGAGTCACAAGCTCCATGCTCCGCTCAAACAGAGAGCTCTCAGTAATGGTTACAGAAACGGGGGTGGAGTTGCTACACGCCAACGGTCCCTCCCACAACTTAGCGGTGAATCTCTAATGAACTCCTGCTGCTCCGCATTAAGTACATTCTGGAAATGACACGAGTTTTTGGCTAAAATCGTAATTAAAAGACCAGTGGGAACGCTTTGAAAACAGATGATCGGTGTGGGTTTATTTCAAACATGTTTATTGATTTAGCCTCTTTGATTTGTAGTTGCTACAGAGTGGTTTGCTTATTTTGGGGGTTAAACATTCAAAACAGGTCAAAAACAGGAACTGTACTCCAAGAACTGAAACAAAAACCCAAGCAGCAGGCGGTTTTTCAGCAGTCGACTGGTGTGTCTGAGAGCTGGAGCATCCATTAGCTGGAGTGAGTCACTAAAAGCAGATCTCCATCCACAGACAACACAAGGATCAACACTTGATGAACAAATAACAGAAACATCCTCATCCGGCCCACCACAACGGCCCTACCGGACCCACAGGACTGCAGGAAAGTGCGGGGAGGGCAGAGCACCCCCACCTGTCAAACTCAACAAAACATTACCTGAGAGATCTAATTGCTTATTTTGAATTCAGATTTTCCTTTTTTGTGCTTGGCAGATTCAATTAAAGCGAGCAGGAATCCTTCTGACATCCAATTCGCTCTTGTCAAGCTGCGAGACTTGTGCTTTAACACACTTTCTTATTACAATGTTAATGTGGACTTTGGCTTCTGGGGTGGCGGCAGAGCCGCTGGTCAAGTTGGTGGACGCTTGCACAGGATCATCCTTGATGGCTCTAATTCAACTTTCCAATTCAAATTAATTCCAGGAGGAAGGAAATATAAAATCGTTTAGGTGCGCCAAACAAACAAGCTTTTTTTGCGTTTCATGTTACCTCGTGCAATAATAGGCTCTGCCGCGTGAATTCCAACAAGGCGGCAATCCGATTGTTGTGGCCTCTTGGTGTCGCTAGAAAGGAGGTTCTGTTCTGTCAGAATCCATGAACTGAGAAGGAGTGGCGCATTCCCTGGCCTTATCGCTTCCAACAAAAAAAAAAAAAAATGTCATAAAGCCAGACGATTTCCATTTGAAAAACACCTGAAAAGCATCCAAACACTTTCTGTGGATTCTACTTTAATGAGCGGGAACAGGCTGAACGCACTGAACACTCCATCCGAGCAGAAAAAGCAATTAGCATGTCACACCAGAAAGTATCACTTATGTGCAATTAGTTTTTCTGAGTGATATGCAGGCTGAGTGTTATTATCTCACATAGGGAAGTCAGACTTTTAACTGCACGGGTCATTGTTTTAGGAATAATGGCTTCCTTGAAAGTCACGTTTGAGACTTTCTGCTGGATGAGAAAGAAGAAACAGCCACATCACAGCAGCTCTCATGGCCGTTTCCTTTGAGATGCTGCGTTTTTGACCCAGATTAAATAATCCGAAATTCAAAATCCATGTTTTCTCACTCTTGACATGCAGTCTGACCCTTAAATGTATTTATTTGATAGATTACGCATAATTTATTTTATAATATATATTTCTTTTGTTTTATTTCGGATGCTCTGTCTTTGATTTGAAATGTCAGGTTTTTCACATTAAAAGCTCAATGGAAATGAAACTAAAAGATTAATGAAAGATTCTGGATCTATATCAAAAAATGTTTTAAAGCTGAAGTGCTTAAAAGTAATGGAATAAATTGTGTAAATGTACATCAGCACCTCTCCAAAATGCTTTTTGTCAATTTAACTAAATATAAACATTTATTGTAACATTTTTTAATCTAATCCAGATGCAGTTTGCTCCAATCCAGGCCAAATTATTTCATGTCTATTTCCACTATTTTACTATTCTGTACCACACATTAACGAGGAGTAAAGAGGAGCAAAAATCTATCAAGAAAACATTGTAAAATTAAATTTATTCTAAACAGAAACATAGATCAAATTTGAGATGCATTCACAAAAAAAAACTGACTTGCAACAAATTGGAAAAAAATGTACATACAATGAAACTAAAAGAAAGCAACGGGCGCTGCTGCAGACCCCTCCCACGATTAATGACGGTTAACCTGGAACAGTACACGTTTCTGGAGGATCATTTCAAGGATCATTTCTGGAGTTGAATAAAATAAACAGATTTTTTTCAGATGCTCATGAATGTGAAGGGAAATTGGAGCATCTTTTTCCAGTTTCCATGTGGTGAGTTGGGAAGCAGAAAGGGTAATTAAATCACTTAATGTAGCTTCACTTAGTTTCTGCAGTTCATTTAAAAAACTAATCTTAGAATGGAATTGCTAGCAGGATGGGTTATTTATTAGGAGTGAGTTATTTTTCAACATTAGTAAAAAAAAAAAAAAAAGAAGTGCAAAGTATTTTTTAATTAACTAACCAACAGCTTCTTTTGTTTTTCAACACAAGTATTGTAATAATTTAAGGATAAAAATGAAGTACTTTAAAGAACTTCTGATTAAAACCAAATCTGGATTGTAATGGAAGAGCGATCGCCTGCTTTTGTCTTCTGATATGAACTTTCTGCAGAGACTGCCTCTGTGTTTGAGAAAATAAGAGTTGTTTGCTTTTGTGTTACATCATTGTTGCTCGGGCTTACCTCGGAGCCGACACACAGCTCAGTCTTACTTTAAAATGTGCTTGAAGTATAAATGATTAATCAAGAGCGGGCTTCAAACAAGGTGTCCACGGGGCTAAACAAAGCATGCAGCAGTCAATCACGAGTGGTCATTTTGGCGAGGAGAGGAAAGAACATGGAGGCGTCTTGTATCTCAAAGGACATATTGACAGAGGCGTGATTTGAGACGGAGGAGATCTGCTAATTGGATCTACTAATCTGCTAATTAAGCATTAGTTATTTCACTGGTGTGCCTGTGGATAGAGCGCCAATCAGGAGCAGGGCAGCGGCGTGCTGGTGGGCTGTCATAAGAGCACATTGGCTTGTCAAGATTCACCTTCGTTGCCAACAACACTGGCGGTTAAAGGAGTGAATGTAATTAAAGTCCCCATGAACCTGTTCATTGAGCCCATTTTAAAAATGTCTGTTAAATCTTGTGCCTCTCGGGTAGCGGGCTACGCGCCTTACATACAGAGCACCTTGGCCGAGGGTTCAATGAGACTTTTTCAAAATGTCAAACTGTTTTTTTTCTGAAAGGCTGGCAGAACATTAAAACCACTCAGCAAACAAGAAAGCTCTGCGAATAGGTCAAATAAAGCAGAAGAGGGGAGTTTTGAATATAAAGCCGGCTGACAGGCTGTGGAAGGATTTAGTCATTTTCAAGGCCCCAACGTTTGAAAATGTGTTCACCAAAAGCCCTGCTTGGAGCTGAAGCAGATGTATTGTGATATTCAAGAACACTGCAGCAACTACTGCTCTATAAAAACACTGTTAGACAGGCGTCAGAGAGGAATTAATGCAGCAGTAGAAGAGAAATCTACACTATCATAAGAAGGACCTAAAATACTACAGTACATGCCGGAAGGTGGGAAATGATAATGGCCTAGGCTGCAAGGACAACTTTGTTTTTGTAAACCTTGTTTCTTACTCTTCCTCCACAACAAACTCAACTCACTAAAGTTTACCTCCGAAAAGGAATTTTGGGCAAAGTAAACGACACCCCATTCATCCAGGTGACGCTGTCCTGAAGCTGAGTCAAAAGAATTGAAATCCTGTTGCTACAATTCAAAGAGAAAGTGGCAATGGTTAACAAAAAACCTTGTTGCCAAGGAAATCCAAAAAATTCACTTTTCCCAATTCTTCTAAAAATTACATAGACTTGTTTGTCAACCCCAGGAGATAATAAAAATAAAATGGTTTCTATGGACATTAAACCAACAGAAAGCCGCTGTTTTGAAAAAAGAAGAAGCTTTTTTCATGAATTTGTCACGTGTAGCTCTGACCAGGCGAGCAGGGGCAGAAGGGGAGTGTATCAGCCAGTGATGGGGGGGTCAAACGGGGGGCAGCGAGGGTGGGGTTCATGAATGTTGAAGCAATTGAAATACTTCAGATTGAAGTATGTTAAAAAAAACAAACATAAGCGCCAAGTCGGTGCATTAAGTGACCACGAGAAGATTTTTGCAAATATAAAGCAGTTACAATTTATTTCAATGACAAATAACAAAGCATGACTAAAGTCTGTTTTCTTGGCAACTAAGAATCAGTTTATGAAAACTATTTTTTTTACATTTCTCCATGAATCTCCAGACAGACAAACTGACTGAAGACCGTCAAATTCTCAGTTTTATTTCAGATTTAAAGCTTTATTTATTAGCCCATGTTATGAGTCAAGCTATTCATACATTTTTACAGCATTTGTAAGGGAGTTTCCTTAATTATTCATCTAAATTTCTGTCACTCTCAGTATGATATTGTTGACATTTAAGATTGGAAAAAAAAGGCAGAGTTTTTGTGCTCCAACTCTTCAAAATGTTGTTACAGGAAATCAGGTGTAGGAAGAAAAAGCCAGACTACCTTGCAAACTGCAAACTGCAAATAAACAATGTTGGACAACCAACAAAGCAGTCTCTTTAGGAGTGTGTGTCAGGTCGATGTTATAAAAAAGCAGTAATTCCATCAGATCCCTCAGCTTTGACTGCAGCTGAAAAACAGAATGCTTTTTGATTGGGAATTTAGAAGTCACATTTACAGGTTTTCTATTTTTCCTACAGAACAACAAAAGTTTAAGAGAGTTAATCTCTGGAGCTCACTTTAAATTGACTCCATGAACAAAAGAGGCTGCAAAAAATCAAGTCACAAAATTGCTTTAAACAAAAGGTGAATCTCTTAAAATAGTCATAGATTTGCTAAAAAGATCTGAAGCTGCGCAGTTTATTCTCTGCTGGAAACGTTGGGAAAAACCTTTTTAGGGTTTGGAAAAACTTGATCTACCGGTTTCCAAAGTTGTTGCTTATTTTGCATTGCTACAGCTCAAAAAGATTTTAACTTTACTTTAATGACATTAAATAATCCTCTTGAAAGCCATTTGGGGCACTCAAACTGTGCGTGAAAAAGTAAAGAACTTTGCTTGCAGATTAGCTGTGCTTTACCAAAACATTTACAGGGCAAAAATACAAAGTCGGTGCGAGTAGCATGAACAGATATGTATCAGGTTATACGATCAATGGTATTTTGAGTTAAAAAACTGGAAAATGTAGACTTTGGTCTCCTGGATTAACCTCCAAGTGTTTTCTTTATTTTAATTTGAACCAAATCAAAGAGAAAAAGGTGAATTTGAGATCCAGGAGCCTGCAGTCTTTGCCTGGAAACATCCAGTTTTTTGCACCCACTGCTGTTGTCTTTAATACGATGGAGCATGTCAAGCCTTATGTGAATTTTTATGGAAAAATGACATGTTATGTTAAAACTGCAACTGTAGGAGGACTTCTCCACAGGGGTGACAGTGGAGGAGTCTTACTCGGGTGAGGTAAAATATGACATTTCAGCTGTTACTGTGGTGCATTAAGGCTTTCCAGAAGAAGATGCCAATCATTTTTGCAAATAACTACTCTGCAGGAAGCCTTAGACATGTGGAAAAGTGCTGTTTTCAGCTGCTTCCACCCCTGCTGCTGAGCTTCAGACAACTGTGCACTGGTGTGATGCAGGCATGAACGGTGGCAGAAAGACACAAATCTGCAAGGACACTGCATTTCTGACACCTGAGTATCACCATTCACAGTATAGACAGCCTCACTTTCAATAAGATTCTACCTAAACAAGTGTAACAGGAATTACTCTGCATGGAATAAAACTATAAGGAACACATACTGTTTTGAAAAGTATTTGCCCCCTTTCTGATTTTATTTTTTATATAAATATATATGTGCAGCATTGATACAAAGAAATTCAGTGGGCAAAAAAACAACACTAGTGAATGACAATTAAATATTAAATATTAAAGTTCTAAAGCTGCTCCACGTCTTCACTCTCTCCGTCTGCACCTTGGTCAAAGCTAAGCACATTCATGAAAAATACTGATGACAACTTGTTTGTTGGTTTTATCTCCATAGCAACTGTTTTATGTTTTGGTTGCCTGGGAGTGATGATCAGATCTATGTCATTTTTAAAAGAATCTGCAAAAGCCAAATTTTGAATTTGAGTTTTTAAATATTCACGCCCACATTACTAACATTTTTTTTATTGTTTGTTATATCATTATTTTCAAAAACACCCTGTATGAACGTCAGGTACAACACTTTGGATCCGTTGTTTCGCTCTGAGAGTGGAGCCTAATCAGACTGAGGACACTCAGAGGAAACAAACAGGAAGTACCCAGCTATTTTGGGAAATAACCTGTTTTTACTCATCGTCATTATAACCATTCTTGCTCTGCTACTTTTTTTAAACATATTCTTGATAATCCTCATTTTTTTCTTTATATTTTTTTGGTGGTGCAAATTATTCAAGTTATAAACTGACTAATCAGATGCCTCAAAAAATAAGTGGTGCCTCCTGGGTCCCATGTCCACCATTTAAAAAGGATTTTGTGTAACCCAATTTTAAATGGTAGGGCTGTGGACCTCTAACAAGCTCACTACTGATTGGTGGTTGCCATAGAAACTGAGTCCGACTTGGGCCAATCACTGCTTACTTATGATGTCTGGCTCCAACATGGCGGCGTTCGTATTGCAAAAAAATGGCAACTGGATTGAGTTCATTTGGTGGGAGATGGAAGTCAACTATTTTGTGACACCACAGTCACTCGCTCCAGTTCTTAGATACAGTCAATGGTTCTATATATAATATTTAAAAAGCTGTGAACCACCGGGTACTTTCTTGCTAAACTGGTTTGCCACCAGTATTTTTAATTTATAGATCAAACAGCAAGTCAGCCTTTTTTCTAGCCCCCACATTTCACCTCAAGATTTAAAAGCATGCAGTTGCTAAACTGAGGTTGTGATGGGTCCATGCACATAGCGCAGAATGACCTTGACCGGAGAAGCTGTCTTTTTACTGCTTCTATGTAAATGCAGTAATTGTCTTGGCTTCCCTTACAGGTTAAGCTCCTCATTTCTGCAGCACAGTTCCTTCACTCAGGTCTGCTTCACACACAAATCTACACAAAGCCCCTGATGTCACTTCACTGATCCTGCTCCGGCACAACACCAGGAAACACGGAGGCTCTGTTATTACCTGCAGACAGTTCCAAACAGAGCTTCATCTTCCCTTTCTGCACTTTGTCTCTGTGTTTGTCACTTTGACTTTGTGATTAGGAAAGATTTTTTCTGTCAACCAACAACAGTGGTTTTTATCGATTTTAGAAAAAGCTCAGAGAGAGGTCAGTTATTCAACCTTAGGTGTGCCAGATTTTAGTTTCTAATTCTCAGAAATGCTCACAATCAAGGACAGTTTTTCAACTACAGGCACAAACCCTCCAGGATTTTTTGTGATGACTGTAGGCAGCTCATTGACAGCGGAGGGGGTGGGTTGGATAATCATGCATGACAGAAGAAAGGGTAAACTGCAGGATGGAGAGAAGTTCCACTGGGCTGCTTTTTTTCCCTTTTTTGTCAGCCAGTGTCCCCATTATCAGGATGGATGTGCATCTCTGCAACAAGCTGCAAACTCATTCGGCCTTGGGAGCTATTGAGAGTCCTCATTGTGTTAGGATAAGGCACTCCCGAGACCACTAAAAGCCATTATTAGAGGGTGTTTATTGAGCTAGCCATGGCCCAGATACAGCTTAATATCCTGAGAACAGTTATAGCCCATAATTATATTACATTTTGGATGAGAACTTGCCATGATTAGATAAATGATGAATAGCTCGACTGGATAAAAAAAGAAAAAAGGTGCAAGGTTTCCGAGGTGATGATGGGCTGTTGGCTTACTTTGGTGGGAAGGTTTGCTTTCCATCTTGTGACTGTTGGTTGACACTTGTATGCAGATTCTTACATTACAGGAAATAGGCATCTCACCTGATGTAGTGTCTTAGTGAGAGCTCTTTTTCTGCCACATTTGAACTTTTGCTTCCAAACACCAAGACGTTTGTCCAAGAATATGAGCTTGTTTAATCAAATCAAATCAAATCAAATGAAGAAAAACATTGAAAAACATTTATAAATAAAAGTAAGGTCTTATGTTTATGTTTTTGCTTTTATGTAGATAATAAATGAAGGCAAGTTTGAAGCAGAAGTGGTTTCATGCATGTTTGCATCAACAGCTGTCAAGGGGTTGGGCACTTTTCACACAACAGTAACCTAAAGTGCTTTACAGACTGAAAACAATTGTTAACTAAATCAAAAGTTCACAGAATGCTCTCAACCCTTCTGACCCCCCCCCCCAGAGCCAACAAAATGAAACATAAAATGATAAAGGAATAAAACTCCAAATGACAATAGAAGTAGAAACCGAAGTGGAAACCTGGCTTGATGTTGATGTTTTGAAATGATATTTTGACGCACCCGTGACCCCGAAAGGGATAAAGCGGCTTGGAAAGTGAATGAATGAATGAATTTTGACGCACCTGCCCATTCTAGTGACCAACCACTGATCAAATCATTGACTGTATACAAGAACTGAATGGAGTGAGTGTGACGACATTCATATAAAATGATTTAATTCCAACTTCAACCAAATGAAGTCAGTGTTTCCTCCGCCACGTTGGACACAGATGTCGTCAATAAGCAGTGATTGATTCAAGTCAGTCTGACTCATTGTTTCCACGGCAACCACTCTCGTTAATCAGGGTGAGGTTGTTGGAAGACCACACCAAATTTGTCAAACATTTTGAACATAAGACCACCTACTTTTATTGAGGCATCTGATTGGTCAGTTTATAACTTAAAGACCTTAATGTAAATCAGCCTAAAACTTTCCAGGTCAAGTCAATATGTTCATATTAAAAATTCCATAAACTTTTATTACCTCGTGGTTTAGGTGGCAGTAACAACTACTCTGGAGGTTTTTTCCCCTGTAAAACTCAATATTTTATTTAAAATCTCTTAATTGAGCACACGCTTTTTAACTTCTGAGTTCTCAGCTATAAATGGGCTCTTCCTGGGTCCATTCCTGAAGCGTTCCTCCAAATATTTGCCTATTTTGGGAACCCTCGGGATCTATGCAATCTAAAGGATTCGACTTGCATGGTTAAATTCAATGCTCACGTTGTCATCAGGATCCCCAAACGCCTGCTTTGTGTTGCTGTTGTGGCAGTTGTTGACATTTCGTGGTACCGTTTCCGAGAGGCGTATCTACAGCGTGCGCACACAGACACACACACCGCTGTGGAAATGAAATCCTTTAGCGAGAAAGAGTGAAGTGTTTGGTGTCGGCCTTAAATCCAGACCTGACCTCAAAGCAAATTCAGAACAGCTTATGGGTACGTATGCTGTCAGGGAAAAAAGGAAAATCTGCTGCGCTGCGTTTGACACACAGCTCACATCAGAGCCACACAGTGTAGGGGTGTAGCTAAAGGTAAGGGAAGTCCGTCTTGGGGCTGGTGTCGTTTACACAAAAAAGGTTTCATCGAAACACAAATCCCAAATCTATCAAACCTAAAAAGTGATCAGACTAAAGCTTTTAAAAGACTGGAGCTGAAATAAGTAAAAGACAGGGGGTGTGCCTACTTTCCAAGATATTAATAATCAATTTCAATTTCCTCTCAGATCTCATTTTTACTTTGACAAAGCTAAATTACATTTATTAATTTGAGGTGTGACTTCCATTTCATGCCACAAAGTGAGGGCCAGGGTTTTCCCTTCAGAAGCTCATTTCTCTGAGTCAAACTAACCCAGTCCGCTTCAAAGTTGGAACAATTTTGCAGTTGTCATGGCAACACAAGGCCAATTAAACATGCAAATTGCAACAAAGGCATTCATAAACCAGGAACATGCAGGTCAAATGCTTTGGGGGATAACATATTTCAAGTTCACACATTGTTTTCTCTGCATATTAGAGGCTTAGAGCAATAATTAAATAACTACAATGAGTCAGGACAATTTAATTTTCTTTCCCTATAAGTAATGGGAAATACCACTTAAATAAAGGGCACAGTGTTTGAAGCCAAACTTTATTAATAAATAGGTGGATAATTGAGATAAAAACGAGTGTGAAATCAGGTGGAGCTTATCTGAAATGAGGAAACTTTGAAGCGACACGTAAAGTCACATTTCCCCTCCGTGCTCGGTGATAGTGACAGATGGCAGACTTTCTGCAAGGACAGAGCCAGAAACTGAATTCATCATTCAGGGACCGCATACATCCCAGCGCCCCGCGGGGACACCTGGCTGGAAGGGCCCGTCAGCAGTTGGTACCAGCACGTCCTCCGTATTTTAATTTGTTGTTTGGATAATGAGATCTGAGCGCGAGCTTTAGCATTTACAACTGGGATTAATATGCATCTGTGGTATTTGAAATGTGTCTGCAGTGAGAACAGATCCGTGTTTGCTCAGGCAGACAAAGAATCCAGAAAGACTCGTCAGCAAACACTCGGCCTTCTCAGGTACGTGGACGAGACGCTAGGAGGTGAAAGTGCTCGTCTGACTGCATAAACGCACAGCAGTTCCTACCACCGTCCTGAAGTTAGATCCATTAGATCAGATGTCAAAAAGTTTTTAAAGGAATCATCATTTTAAAGAAACCTGTTGGTTTTAATGCAGCTTTCCAGGCTGAAGTGCGTTTGTGCTACATTGCACTTTTTTCCATTTTCAGTGAACATGCTAAAGACGTGTTTCCAAAGGATGGTCTATTTTTAAAGGCGCATACGTCTGATGGAAAAGCTCCACATTTACCAACCAGCTCAGAGCAACAATTTGAAAGAAAAAAAATCTGCTTATTCATTAAACACGAGTGTTATTGGCATTCATTTCGATCCAAACTGTTATTTCATGATAATTGGAAATGTTTAATTATACAAGTTCCGCACTTTGCGGAAAAAAGCTTGACTGAAGACCAGCTCTTTGGGACCTGCAAGGGTGTGTCAAATCCAGACTGGGCTGGATCTCACTTTTACAAGACGGACTCCGATAAAAATGCTGTTTTGAACATGTTCTTGTAGGGTTTTTCTGATGATGGACGGCATATATTAAGAAAATTCACCTTAAGGTCGCATTTTTGAGTACTTCTTTATTCAAATTGTTGTGAATGTGACCACAAGCTCTCTTCTTGGCTCCATTCTGATATAAATCCACTTGTACACAACTAGATTCACTAAGGTCTTGGTTTTCCTCGTCTGAGCAGGAATTTGGCTCCAAACTGTGCGGCTGGATACTTCCAATACTGTTCGCCATTGTTGTTGCCCCGGTAACGTTAAGTTAGGGGTGTGAGGGGCTGTAAGCTAGGAGAGTGTGTAAACAGAGACCTCTCAGTTATAGGTGACGGGAAGAGAAAGGCAGGGTTTTTCCTGTGCCAACAGTCCAGCCCACAATTTAGAGGTGAATTTTTAATAAACTCTGCACAAACTATGTCCATGAAAAACAACAGTTTTTTTTTTTTATTTGGGATGAAAACGGTGTAATCCTATTGAAAGTAACACGTAACGCTTTGACAATAGATCAAAAGAGGGTCAAAAGAGGGCAATCACGGTTGAATCAAAGCAGGACAGTCGCAAAGGAAGGCTGTCACCTACCATTAAAAAAACTCAGTGAGGATTTGCTCAGTCAAAAAGTCGGATTAATATTCTAACTGAAGAAGAACATCAAAATGAGAGATGTTTATTCTTGTAATAAAATATACAGTTGACTAAAGAAATGATAAAGGATAAGCTAAAGTTTGCAATGAGCCTCTAGTGGTTACTTAATGAACTGCACCAGACTCCACAGTTACTCTTTGTTAATCCCTTTTTGCAGAACTGACAGCACACTGCTAAAGTCTCTAAACTGTATGCATCTCCTCTGCTTTAAAGTTTCAGCTCCGGCAACGGCTGCCTGATTAAAAACATTACATCTTTGTCACAGGTGAGACAAAAATCAACACTGATTACACTTAATCTGTTTCAGCACTTCCCTGTTTATTTAATCATGAAAAAGCAGACGGCACCTTCGAGGTTCACTTGACTTTCAGCAGGAGGCGAGTAATGAGAGGAGAAAAGAAGTTTCAGCGGAGGGTTGGGGGACCTCTCTTTGTCACCTGTCATACTCAGTTGTGAGTCTGAAACTAATTAGAGCAGCATATGTGCCTATTTGACAGAGCCCCTAAAGGCTGGTGGAAGCCATTGTGTGCCAGCCTGTAATGCAAACACGTTTAAAGACGGTAAATGAGCACACGTGCATCCCGGATAAAAGAGCCCCGCTGCGCCACTGATGGATGCTACATAATGGTCTTATCTCTCTTTACCATCAAGCCTTCAATACTTTTTAATGCGTCGCAGAATTTCCTGAATGAAATTAAACTCGCCATCGCTTAGAAACACCAGAAACGATATGAAAAAAGATCGCATCCCAACTGGAAACCAACAAAATGTCTATCTCCTCAAAAAAACGCATACATCTCCCAGGAAACTGGTCACTTTTTAAATCAAATTCAACACTTCCTTCGCCTTGAACGGGATGTACTTTTCATTTACCTGTTTTCTTACAGCTTGAAATAATAAAAGAGGCTTTTTCAAGGTGGTCTGAGAGTTCTCAGCCCTTTCCATGCTGCAGATCTTCTTTCTGACAGATCTGGCAGACCCCCCTTTCGACCGATCACTAACTTCTGCCGCTCACACAGGGACCCCACAGGGCAGTAATCAAAGCCCGGAGTCGCATCACTATCAGACTTTTCCAGTTTATTGTATCCTAGTCCTCTAATGAAATATCTTAATGACATCCAAATATAACGGCTCAGTCAGTGGAATAAAGGAAAAAGTTCTGCGCTTCACTGGAATCCTACTGCGAAGAAAGTGGCCATTACACCTCTGCATTCCTCTTCACCATTAGATCTCAAAGTGCGGCTCAATTATCCTATGACTTTCATGAGCTTGCTGACAGCCGCGTTGGCAGGTCTATCTTTTCCAGACGTGCTCACCTCTCTGGATGGGAAATTAGTTGATGCTCCCAGCCATCAGCTAAAACAACCGGCATCTTCCCCCAAGATGCCCTTTCATTAAGGCTGAGGAGATAGGCGTGAGATGAGGGGACCGAACCATGCCCCAACACCAACTGAGGGTCCCTATGGAGCTTTTTTCTAAAAAGAAAGTGACAATTCGCACGTAATTTTTAAAATACGTGCCAGTGCCAGTGCTGAACTTTTTTCTTGGCCGCACGGACCTGGAGGAAGAGTTAGGATTACCTTAGGGTTACGGTTAATGCACCAAATGGTTCCTGAGCGTGGCTTTGTCTGCAGCTCTCCGCTCCCGCGGGGGACGGGTCAGCTGCTGAGAACAAAATTCATGCACCGCGGTGCTTGACAGCCAATGGAACTTTAACTTTGACTTTTAAATACGTGCGACCAACAACAACATTTAGCTTTGAACACATTTAATATGTTACACAACAAATAGATGAAATACATTATAAACAAAATAAATAAAAATATAAAAAAGGACACATTTTTCAGTCAGAGTGGGGCCTCTGTATTTTTGTGGATCTTTGTGTGTGTCTCAGGTGTGAAAAGGGTGTGGCCTCCATTGGACCCAAGCTGATGGACGCAGCCTTTAAAAGCAGTGTGTGGACCTCCAGCGGGCGAGAAGGAAGCCGTGCTGCAACAGGCTCCACTGCAGCTTGGAGCTCGTCTCCGGGCGTAACACTTCACAACGGGCTCGGAAACGCACGGTCAAGCGTCCATTTCCAATCAAAAGTCTATGTAAACGCGCCTACATGTGCGATTCGGGTTTCCAGATTTAAAACTCTCACGTTCATGTGTTGCTTTTAGCGTACAAATCGCATATCGATTAGAACATTCTTTGAAGTTAGACCATTTGAACTTTGACCAATCAGGGACTCGGATTTGATAGTGATGTATGTGCACATGTATGGCATCCTTTTTAATTCACGGAAGTGCCAACTGTTTGAAAAGTAATCATGAAGAAGAAATAAATAATTGCAGTTTGTGCCCAGCTGGAGTTTTATGACACAGTCTTTCATTTATCGGATGCTATGCTAACAGTGCGTCCAAGAATGTCAGTTTAGCGCCTTCTTGAACACAAGAACCATTAGCACACTCAAGTTTATCTATTTGCCAAACAAAATCAATCAATTTGAGGGACTTTTTCTGGGCGTCTCACTCATTTCAGCATCAAAGCTAAACCTTAATATGTAAAGTAAAAGCATTCCAACACCCACATCTTCGATCCACTGGGCACTCATCCCAGAACCTCGTCTTCTCTCTGCTGCATTTTTAATTTGTTCTCTCCTGCCCTCCACGCCTCTTCTCTTGTACCAAGCCCATTTTGGAGGGAAATGGACAATCTCAAGAAGAGCCTTCAAGCTCAATAGAGTCTCAGCATTCTCTCTCTTAAAACCTTGAAAAGCGGGGCATCACCATGGCAACAGCATCTGAGAGGATGTAGAGATCCAGGCGGTCAGTGCTGATGCTCTCTTACAAGCATGGACTCTGTGTGACACTGGACCTGGACATTAAAGGTAATTTGACATTATCTGTCAATATTTGAATTTGGTATTATTTTCTTTAAATAAGTTTAGATTTTCTGAAACAGTTAAAAATGTTGGGACAGAAGATCCAATAAACTGTGTAAATTGAAATGTTTTGAAGCTGAAATAGTCTTTTTTTTTGTATATTTATGAATATTTGTTGATCATCAATGTGTGATTATGGCCTTTAAATGACAAATTCTGTCACAAATTCTTAAAGCCTTAGTTCAAACTACCACTTGTACGAGTGCATGTGACTGAAGTTAAGTCCACATCGCCTTGGCGTTCAAGCAGCCACTTCCAATGAAAGGTCAATGTAAACGCAGATAAATGTGCATTCATGTGTAGTAATGCAAGTTTTTACAACTGTTTTTACATAGAAAATATGTAGCTGTTTTCAGCCACACCAGGTTGAAGTTTAACCGGTCTGGGAGTCTAATTCAGTAATGACGTATGGAGCAGACGGTGAGACTCGCCAAACTCTGGTTTATCTGGCGAACCCAGATGTAATGATGAGCCTGACGACGTCTGTGTTTGTTTTTCAAATCCAAAGCCACACTCCAGACACGATGGTGATCCATTTCTGCCATTCCACGGAAGCTAGCAATGAACCGGAATGCTCATGCCCAATTTGTGTGATTTGTACCGCTTCACACCAAGCCTCTTCCAACCGTAGGCAGCAGACATGGGCCAGTATACAA
This sequence comes from Adrianichthys oophorus, assembly GCA_036245035.1. Taxonomy (NCBI): domain Eukaryota; kingdom Metazoa; phylum Chordata; class Actinopteri; order Beloniformes; family Adrianichthyidae; genus Adrianichthys; species Adrianichthys oophorus. The sequence goes on along the minus strand of BSAI01000201.1, from coordinate 23,406,169 downwards.
GAAGAAGCCCCTCTCTGCTTGTCCAGTGTGAACACCAGGGACTAAACATGCATTTTTGAATGTGTTAACCAGGATGTGAAAACAATCTCAACAACAAGACTTTGCTCATTTTTGTAATCAATCAATTGCTTAATTTTTTAAAATCCTTTTGATGTAAACCTTTTAAATGTGTGGCTAAAACCAGCCCCAGCTGAGATGAATAATAGCCGTTACATTTCTAAAAAAAGCACTTTACAACTTGCTTCTCATTCATCAAGCTACACATGCACTCAGTCATTCTGTCAAAGCTGGTCGTGTGTTATTGGAAGGAGTGAATAATAATACACAGAACAGTGAAGGCAACATACGAATGCTGCCTCAAAAAAGCTCATTAACTAGTGATTTATGAGTGCTAATTATGAGTGATGGAAAACTCCTTCATCCTATGTAGAAAAATGAATGTTTGCATGCATGAATGTGGTAAAGCACCTGGAGAGGTCAAAAAGACAATGTCCCATCTGATGCAGAGACATGTGAAAGATCCCCACCTTTTTGGTTTCTTGTTGGGGTTTTGGACTCTTGTTGTTTTTTTAATTAAATGTTGGAAGCAAATAACAGACCACAGACCGCAGAGAATCAAAGCCCCATTACAAAGCTAGTGTAAAGAGACATCTTAGGCTTTGACCAACTGACTGTTGGGCAGGTTTTGCAACTTAGTGAGCTTCAGCTATTATGGAAATCAAACAATAAGGACTTGTTAGGAAGACTGAAAAATATACATAAAAAAACAGCTAAAACACTACCTTTAAGTGAAAAATTGAAAGACTATCTGGTATCTCCAACCCAACTGATGATCTAATCCATTTTTCTTTTATTTTGGAATTCTTTTCTATTAACGTTGTTTCCTTGTTTTATTTAAAATACATGAAATGAAGGACTTTACAAATACCTTAAGAATCTGATTCTAACCAAGTTGGAGTGTTCTGATCCGATCACGTAATTGGAAATCGGGCCCGATCACATAGTTGTACACTTTATCAGAATCGGATGGTTCCTTCCACTCAGGGATCCTTTTTTTTTTTTTTTTTATTCTCATTATCATGATCAATGCTGTATATTTCTAGTTTCCTACCATAGATAAATACTCTACTAGAAGTGTGCACATCATGAGCGGATCATGACATTTTTTTCCTTAGAATGCCGCAAAATACGGAACTAGTTTGAGCAGGAGGCACACAAAAACAGTTTGGCAAAGTTAACCAGATATTCCCAAATTCTCACCCAGTATTTTAGTCTGGTTTCTAGTTTAAAGAACTTATATTCTACTAAATATAAGACATATTTGAAGTAACTTTTCAGCAAAACGAAACTACATTTAGTACAAGTTACTTGATCTTAAAAACATCTCATCTGAAGTTGTATCGCTAATGAAAACACTTTTTTTACTTTAAATAATATTTTTAAGCAAAAGATTAAGCTGTGATGGTGAGTGGTCATGTTTAAAGATAAACTTGCTTGATTTAGGGAAGCTGCTAAGTTTCACTTGACTTTTAACACTTGCATTTAATTTTTAAGACAAATTTATCTTAAAATGCGGAATTCTAGTCTTAGTTTAGACAATTAGGGTTTAGAAAAAAGGATAGTTGGACTATTGTAGCTCTTGAAATACAATGTATTTGATGAAAAGGCACACATACCAATGAAAGAAAAACTCTTTTATTCATCAACATATGCCTAATTCATTCATTCATTTTCCAATCTGCTTTTTCCCTTTCGGGGTCACGGGGTTGCCGGAGCCTAACCCGGCTACTCGTGGGCGACACCCCTGGACTGGTTGCCAGTCTGCCGCAGGGGCAAGCCTAATTAAGACAAAATATTTCAAATTACCAGAGTAGTTGTACCTAAATATGAGTGTTTATAGCTCATGGTAAATCAAGATTCACTTTTTTCTTAAAAAGGCAGAACATTCCAACCTATTTTCTGAAATCCTACCAAACAAATTCTGGCAGATTTTTTTTCATCAATAAGAAAAACATGTAACGTTCTAACATTTTTTGACTCTTTTTGAGTACATTTTTTCCACTGTGGAAGTTAGTGATATTTAAAATGGAAGGAGAAAACAAAAAGGTATTTTACCGGCATAAAATGAGAAACGTCGTACAAAATCTAAAATAAGATGCATTTTCGTTCTATTAGTTACATTTTATTTTACAGAGGGACCTCCTATGCTTTTATAATAAAGGTGGTGCAGTGAGTAACTTGATTGTTTTGTTGATTTATTGTGGTGCTCCTTGACTTGTAGCTAATTAGAATGTATATTATTGAAGGTAAACTGAAGATAACAGAAGTTTTAGATTAATGGTGTAACACACAGCTTTTCTTTTTTTTTAAGAAAATGATTATTAATCAGTCAAATAGTCATGCAAATCACACGATCTATAATATTTGAATAAGTATAATTTATTTCACATTTAAATTTGACCAACAAATGATGATAAAATCCTACTTTGTTTAATGTATGAGTATTTTCTAGCATCCAGATATCATTTATTCAGTATAAATTTTGCAAATCTAATCAGAAATGATGGAAATGAGCTGAATGAAAAGTCTGGCTGAGAGTCTGGCTGTTTTAAACTTTCCCTCCTTGGTTGATTGCTGGGAGAAAAAAACAGCAGCGTTTCACAGTTTATGCTCATCACCTGCTGCAAACAAGCATTTATTTCAACTGAAAACTACCTTTCGCATCTGCACAGAATAGAATGAATAATAGAGTGTCAGCTAACTAACAGCTGAATCCACCGCTAACCTCTGTTAGCTTTGTGTGAATATTAATGCCATCCCATCTTCATCTGGTTCCAGCTCGTGTTCTTCTGCCTTTTTCCTCCTATTCTGGGATAATCAAATCATTTCCCTCATTGATATACCCAGACATAGTTATTAGCCTCACTTGACATTTAAACAGGCAGTGGGCTGAAACACGAAGAATCTAATCACTTCCAAACAAAAGATGCACACGTCAAACAAACAGGTGACAGGCTGCGAGAACCACTACCATTCTTCAATTATAAAAAAAAATATACTATTATTTATTTATTTATTTTTTGCAGAAACTAAAAAAAGCAAATTTTCATTTGGAACAATGACTTGAGATCCTGCTTTATTGGCTGCTTCAGAAGGAAAACCCACTGCAAAAAAAAAATTTTTTTCTAGAAACCAAGATCCGTTTTCTTAAAGGGGCTATATATATATATAGCTTATATATATATAGCTATATATATATATAAGATATATATATATATATATATATATATAAGCTATATATATATAAGCTATATCGCTGGGTTGGCAGACTGCAACTGCAAAAGAAAGCTATATATTTATATATATATATATATATAGCTTTCTTTTGCAGTTGCAGTTGCAGTCTGCCGACCCAGCGATGCATTCTTGTGATATTGTAACAACAGGCCGCACCATGTAAGAAATAATCCGCTTTTTTGTAAAAAAAAAAAAAATGGCTTGCATTGCGGGCTCTTTTGCTTCACCTCCATAGGCTCTGTGACAGGCTGGCGTCCTGTCCAGGGTGTATCCCGTCTTCACCCGACAGTAACCGGACAGTCTCCAGCAACCCCGCGGCGCCAGAGGGTTAAGAAAATGGATTGAAGATCAGGACAAAAATCCTCGCATCACGTGGCCACATTGAATTCATTTTTCCACTCTTTGATCTAGTCACTGAAAACGGTACGTGCCCAAAGCTGAGTCCCTGATTGGTTCTCTGTGCCGCACCTCATGCCAAAATCGCACCACGCCGCCTCAAATTGACTACTAAATTGATTACATTGACTTAAAATTAAAACTGATCGCCTCCACCGCGCGAATCCCATTCGGTTTGAAACTCCCCTCTAGGACTTCCATATCATCACAGATCCCTTAGTGGTTTGTAAGAATATCTGTCAGTGATTGTGCTGCTTGTTTGACAAAGGAGCGCCACCGCTTTAGTTTGATAAGTTGTGTTCATATAGTCTTTGAACACAGAGCCTCCATGCAGCATGTTTTCGGATTCTTGCTGCCACCACCATGCAGCCCAAAAAGACAGGCGAGCCGAGTGGACTAAGTGTAAGTGGGTCGAGTCTGTCTGGTGATCATTAGTTCCATTATTTTGTGTTCCTTGTTGACCTGTGTATGGCCTTAAGTGATTTATACTCCTAAATGAAATCATGCAGCTAAATGACCCCAAACAGGAGCTGATTAGGCGCCAGTGGCTCATTTCGGCTCCTAATTCAGTCTTTATAAGTGAGGGAAGTGGGTTTAAAAATTTCAGATGCAGCACTTTGATTAACAGAAAGCTTGTGGACATAAATTCGCTCGCACAACTGCGGCCAAAAACCGTAATGGAAAAGGGATGCAGATGAGGCAGAATTAGAAAACGATGTGTATCCTCTTCAGGCAATTATATAAAAGCAAGAAAATGATGTCTATTTCTGCTTCCACACAAACACATCTCACACTGTTGATATAATCAGTCCCGTCTTCAGTGTTGGTTTTTGCTTTTCTGGCACCTTCAGGCAAACACTGTCATTAGTCAGTTGGTGAAATGTTTCAGAGGATCGTATGAACAGACCGCCGTGTGCAGACGTTAGAAACTCCACTTTCAGCCATGAGCTTTCAGTCAAGCCTATGAAAAAAGGTTAAATACCCACTCCGATAAAAGTCATGTTTTTGGTGTTTTTAACATGTTCTTGAGGCATTCTTCAGATGATGATGATATATTAGGAAAACTAAGCTCAAAATTGCATTTCTGAGTATTTATTGATTCAAACTGTTCTGAATCAGAACCAGAAGAAAAATGTTGGAAAAAGCTTTTGTGGGGGTAGAAAATACACTGGACGAGCTCCCTGCTCCGCTCCATTCCGATGGATCTACCTGTAGACGACTAGATTCATGTACATCTTAGTTTTCCTCATCTGAGCTGGAATCTGGCTCCAAATTGTATGGCTCAATTGCTCCGATATTGCTCACTCTTTCTTGTTGTACTGGTAATGTTACCTGTAAGCTAGCGGGAGAGCGTGTAAACAGAGAGCTCTCAGCAACTAGAAAGGGGGTGGGATTGCGCCGCCCACAAAACAGAGGTGAATTTCTAATGAACCACTGCTGCTCTGCAGAAACATTTTTTTTAACATTTTGACGAAAACTAAAATATTCGTTATTAAAATACCACTGGGATTGCTTGGAAAATTCTAATTTATTGCATTTATCTTTTTATTCAGCAAAAAACTGCGATGCTTAAATGTAATACAAAGAAGCACCGCAAAACCATCAGTGGATGGTTATTAAAGGGGTTGTACAGAAAATCTGTGAGTTTCATGAGTTTAGACATTTCAATAATGAAAGAAGAGGACCAACAAGCTCAGGAAATCCATAGAAAAGTATACATTTTTAAGCTTTTTTTCTTCAATCTTAATGAAGAAAGATTGAAACTTTGACAAAAAGACTTTTGTAACTTTTTCCTTTAAGCCAAATAAGATCAATGCAAATCTGTTTGATATTAAAATAAAGTTAAACTTTCTGGAAAAAAATTCAGCATCTGAGCTATTCATGTGCAAGCATGGCAGTGGAGGGGGTGACGATTATGACTTTTTTTTTCCTGTTGCATTATTTTTTCCACTTTGGAGAATGTCTTCTTTGACAACTTTAAGCTATTACCTGGAGAAACGGCTTCTGACTCACAGCAAATTGAAAAGTATAAGATTTATGCACAGTTGAGATGTGGAGCATCAGTAAAATGAACTGTAAAACTGTGGAAATGATTTAGCCAAGAGTTCAGGGATGATGCTTCAAACAGGAAAGGACCTTTTTTCAGAAACTACTGTGAAAAGTTAGTATTTCATGCAGGTATTTATTGTGGCACACATTTCTTTTTTTTTTTTCTTCTCCTTTGATTTGTAAGTAATGAATATGATGTTAATATTCATTTTAATTATAGCAATTTTTGTTGAATATGATTATTATAATTTTTTTCTTAGATGTAACTGGTATGTTAATTGCCCGAGGTTAATTTTACTGTTAAATGAAACAGAAAGATTATAAATGAAGGTATTGCTTTGACACATTTTGTAATAAAAAGAAATAATGGAAACATAATTTGAAGTGTTTGCATAAAAAAAGAAACACAATCTGAAGATGCAACGAGAACTGAGCTAAACCCCTTTAGCAAAACGCAGAAGCGAGGACATGCTGTCAGCATAAAGGCACAAATATAAACATCAAAAAGCCACAGAAAGAGGAAAATAGAGATACCAACCATGAGCTGCAGGTTCAGTGCTGGGCGCAGTGTCTGTGCACACAGGGAGAAGACATGGCAGTTGTGGAAGGAGGTGTGGAACAGGAGGAACAGCATGCAAATAAAGAAGAAATTAGGAGGAGGCAGGGAGGGAGCGGAGAAAACAAATGACACCCATAAGCGAGCATTCAGAAGACGACAAAAAGACATAAGACTAAAGGGAAATCAAAGGGAACAAAGGCAGTGCAGAGGTAAACACAGGCTGGCACACAAATGCACTTTCTCAAGCCACACTGGGAGCTCCATGATCCGGGGAATGTGGCGACTGTGATCTGGAAGAAACTGTTATGGGCTGCAGGAGGCTTTGATTTGAAGAAAGACAAAATGTTACGAGGGTGTGTGAGTGTGTCACTGTCCCAACGTAAAAGAGTTTCTGACTTGAAGAGACTTTATGTTTACTGCACAGCCAAGTAAAGATGGCTGCATGAATGAAAATATTTTAATTAAACGATTCTTTACATTTGAAATTCAAATGCCATTGACTTGGGATGATAAAATAAATGAATTTTACTTATTTTTCAAGAAATCTTACTCTTAATCCAAAGGTAAAAGTCTTCAGAGATATCGCTGAGACCTTAAAAACTACAATGCTGAGCAGCCCAGTGTGGTTTCAAATCCAAAAGACTCAGAACGGACATTCTACCACATGGCCAAGGAGTTGTGTTTTAATTCTGTTTGAAGGTTTTTTTTTCTACAAGAAAAGTGTTATTATAGGATTCTATATATTATTGTTTGGTCAACACTTTATAATAAGTATTTGTTAAAGCTAGTAATAAGAGCTTACGGTTTGATCAATGTTCGATCAACTTGATTAAATAAATTAAAAAAATACATTATTATTATTGGCCTTCTTAGGCATTGCATATCCTCCAATTCTAAAAAAAAAAATCTATAAAATGTGGAAAGGTTTTAGGAGTTTTATACTTTTATTTATGCTCAAAATTGAAGTGATTTGCACCCCATCAATCCCATTTGTGGCATCAATTAAATGCTGAATAAAAAGCAGTGTCAGCATCAATCAGATGACCTTTGAACTTCAACGGATTTCTGAAGAAAGTCAAATGGTGTCCTGGAGTTTTTTGCTTTCTGACTTTAACCACATGGATCTCTTCAACTCTCCATTTGTTCTTGTAATCAGTTGGGCCTTCTCTAAAATGTGTAGCCTGAAGCTTGTTTGCAAAACAGAGTCTTTTTCACTCCCTTTAACGCTTTTCTTTTATGTTTTTTATTAGAGGTAATAATCATTCCAAGATGTTCCCTGAAAAAAGTCGTTTACATAAAGGTGCTTCATTCTAACATAATAAAAGCATTAAAAGCACATTTAGGGAGACAATTATAGGATACCATAAACAGCGCTTAGCACGCAGACGCTTTTCTTCTCCCAGATTTCTGCTGCCCTCACTGAGTCAGGCACAGGCTGTCCTTGTTTACATTTCTACTGTGTTTTTGCCAGAAGATGCAAACTGAAATTGCACAGAAGGATGTGTGAGGTCTTTTCCGGTTATTTGTCGAAACAACTCGACAGTGTTTTATTTTTTCAGTTGTGAGCAGTTATTTGCACACAAACAGCTCAGAGCTGCCCTGTCTTCACCTTAAAATGTCACTTTTACAGTTTGGGTGAAAACACTCTCCTTCTCTTTGCCCGTTCAACACGCCAGAGCCAAAAAAAGCAGGACAGGACATGAGACTAGAGCTTAGCGTTAAAGAACTGCTTTGATGAAAATGGTGTTTCGAACACGTTCTTGTCGAGGATTTCTCATAGTGGAAATTGCATTTCTGAGTATTTCTTCACTCCAATTATTGTGAATCAGGAGCAGTCTAAAACATGCTGTTTGAAAAAGAACGTTTTTGTTACGTAGAAAATATGCTGGACGGAAACATTTCACCAGAGTTATGGATGTAACTTGCATGTCGTCAACAGTTCTGCCCTCAGAGTTTCTTTCATGTCAATATTTTACATTGTCTGACTGTAAACATGAGGGAAAAGCGGCGGGACAGTAAAACATCGGGTGGAGGAAGCACTCAGTGGATTCACTGGCATGTTAATGAATCTAAGAAACATAGCTTTGATGAGATGGAGACGCTCCTCTCCTGGAAACATATGACCTAATAAAAGCCCATCTGAAGGAATAACGCGGTCCATTTGGAGTATGAGAAAAAAAAAGAGAACAAAATCCAATAATGCTGCAACAGGAACGTGCCTGTAAGGCATCCAGACATGAGGTTTGAGATCAGAACTAACATGCAAGGATCACAAGGCCAACGCTGAGATGTTTGGGGGACAAATATGTGTATTTTATAGCAACAGTCTTGACAGGATAGTCTTAAGTAACAGTAAAAGGTGTCAAACATCAACCAACCTTCTTCTTTGAGCAGGCCGGCTTTTTAAAAACATCATCACCCAAGCCTTCAAACATCCATCAAAAGATGCTTCAATGTTCCATTTGAGTTGTATAAAAAATGGCGGTGGTCTGAAGCGCTATAATTGAAGATTCTCATGAGACACAAATTAACTTTAAAGGTCAGCTAAAATCCAATCTCCGCCTGGAAAAAAAGAAAAGAGTCAAAAGGCTGAAGGAAAATAGAAATGGAAAATATCTCAGGACAATAAAATCAATTGTAGAAACAAAAGCCTATTCTGCTTTTTACTGGCTGCCTTTTCGAGCATTGCTTGATGTCTCTAAAAGCATATGGATTGGGTAATTTTACTGCATGAAGCCATTTGTAAGTGGCCACAGATCTATAAAGGAGAAAGAGGAGTGACAGCAAAGCTCTGGTAAAATTTCTGCATAAAAGTTTGCTAAAGATAAAAAGAAATCATCGACTAAAGTGCGACACAGATTTGACTTCTTACTAAAGTGGAACACAGGTTAAAAATGTTCTTTTGAGCTTTTACCTGCACCCATAGGTGGGGTATTCACAGGTGGTCAGTAAGGGGCCAGAGTGTGGTATTAGGACATGGTACGGCAGCATCACTCGTGGGTCATAAGTGCGTGCAACTTTCATTAACCCTACAAATACTTCCCGATACACTTCCCACCTGCGCTCTCCTTGACCCTTTAACACCGGGGCTGTCGCCAGCAACACTTAAATAACAGATGCTCTTTGACTTCATGTCATTTATTGCATAACTGACGTAAGTTTTGTGCTGTTGGTCAGTGAAGTGTTATATGACAGTGTAAAACCATTTTCCTCCACATCCGAATCAGCTGATTTATGTTGTTAACACAAAACTATTGTAAAGTCTTCCATATCAGCGCAAAGCTGCTTTTCTCCGATTCAGAATCTGCTGGAATTACGTTGTTTCCGTCAACGGTTGAAGAAATATGGTAGACAACCCAAAAACGTGCAGCACCTGCATAGGTGCATGTGTCTACGGTTTAAATTTTGATGCCACCGCACTAACCTGCTCTTTGCTGAAGCCAGAATATTCAATTATTACCTGTCCTTGTTGTTTCTAAACATGTTGAGCATTGTAACTGCAGACGTTTGGATGTAAATGAATCTAAATGTAAATAAGGCCTGTGCAGCGTCTTCAGTGAATAAAATAATCAAGAAGCAGCTTAGCAGGATTATAACTGACTGTTGATATTTGCGTGACATTTAAACTTTCACGCTAATTAAGCGGACATTCTGCAGGTTACAACACGGTCCTGACCGGTTCTGCTTTACCTTCACACTGCACGCTGAAAGGAATCAGCGGCAGCTCTCTCTTTACCAAATGTCCACATCACACCTGCTATCATCACCGTAATGCGGGTTTTAAAGAGCTGTTGCAAATGTTACCCCACTCACAAACCGCTCCCTTCAGCTTCCATGGAAACTCAAAGTCCTAAAAAAGCCTCATCATTTCTAACCAAAGCACTCTGCCGGCCGTGGATGCTCGCTTCTGCTTAAGAGGCTCTGAAATGAAATTATAGCTTTAAAATTGCTGACATTTCTGAGTTCAGTGGGAGCCTAAGCACAGTCGGATCTGGCCTCACACTAAAGGTTACATTTATGAATATAATGACTTTTTTTTGTGCTACACGAACACACGTGTTGGTCTAAAGTGACTTGTGACTCAGAAAACACAATTCTGTCCCATCTGGAGGAGCCTATTTTGAAAAGATGTCAGTCGGCAAGATAAAAACCACAACTCTCCATCCAAGAGGTAAAGCAGCGGCAATGTAAAGGAAACTGTGAACTGAGGAGGAACGTTTTTGGTACTTTGAAAGATTTTCTGCTGGTTTTTTTAATCAGAACATTGTGAAAGGTATTAGTTGAATCTTTGACTGAAGCTGAACAAAACCATATATCATACAGTATGAACGTAATAGAAATGTGGGTGTGGTCAAATAACCTTTTGTTTCCCAGGAGTTTACTTTTGCTGATTCTTCTAAAAATGACAAAGACCTGTTCATCACCCCCAGTCGACCCAAACATAAAACCTTAAACGTTCAAAATGTTTGACTGGCAGATTTTCCCAAGCTTGTTTTCTGTGGAAGGGGTGTGGCTTTCCAACAAACTCACTCCTGATTAGCGAGAGTGATTGCCATAGATATGATGACTTACTAACCTTGTCCGGTTCCATCGTGGCGACGTCCGCATCGCAGGAATATGGCAACAGAATTGACTTCATTTTGTTGGAACCAGTGTTAAAGCATTTTCTATGGGTGACGTTAAAGCTGCTTTGTCCATCTCTGTATACTGTCAATGCGCCTGCACCTGCAGGACATGCACCGCTTCAATATTTTTGAGAAGTTTTTCTGCAGTTTTTTTTGTTTTTCTCTAAAATATACAGTCTCTGCACAGAACTGTCAGCTTATGGAGCCACTTTGCCAGCTTCCACTTGAAGAAGCGTACCTAGGTCTTAATTATCTGCATTAATTAGCCTCTAAACTAAAAATCAGCCACCCTCAGACAACAGAAGGGTGGGTGGACCTCTAACCCCCTCTGCAGTTGGATGGAAGCCATGCGGGGGGCACAGAAGAATGATTCCCAGGTCAACTGAAGCATCTGCAGTGTCCTCGCTGACATTCAGCAGCACAATGGAACACGGCTCCAGGAATGGTTGCTATGCCTCCCACAGGCTCTTCTGTGACTTAAAGCGACACGCGAGCCGACTCCAGCATGCACAGATCGCTACATACCCATCAGCTGCTCGGACACTTCAATACTCATGCTGTCACATGACTTCTGGGAGCACTGATCCGCCTGATCTTTCTCGCTTTAGCTCGCACTTTCTTCCAAATTTTAGACTTGAAATGATCCGTATTTAACAAAGCCTGAATGTATTCCAAAAAAGAAGATGCTCTTTTTCATGAATAAACTCAATTTGTTTATGTTTTCATTATAAGCTAAAAAAAACACATTTTAAGTTAGTGGTTGAGGATTGGGAGCCGTTATAGGAAGAGAACCACATCCACTCACAATTTCTCTCTGAAATTGCATTAGAAGCTTTGTGTGGATCAAGTGGTGAGTTAAAGTGATCCACCTGAACTCCAAGCAGAGGAAACCAAACACGTTCCTGCCTTTAACTCTATCCAGGTTGAAAGTTTTCAGGGTATCTATTTTTTTAATGATGAGTCACCATAGCCACAAGTAGCTTGTTATCATGAGTGAGAGCCTTTTTTTTTCATTGTATCTGCAGAAATATACGGAAGTCCTACAGAGATTAAATGGAGGAGTCATAAATGTCAAGCAGGAGCAGGAATAAAAAGAAAAAAGAAAGACTTTGCTAAATCTTGGCCCTTTGATAAACACAGGTGATGGTAACAAGAAAGAAGTTCTATTCTGGGGACAAGTCTGAATCCTTTTCAGGTGAGTGATGGAGGTTAAATCACATAAGGTGGCGCAGACATTACTTTAGTTCTACTGCAACCTCTTAAATCAGCCGAATTTCTCTTGACATAGTACTGTAGTACTAATTCAAACGAATCTGATTGATTTCAGTTGTAAGGTTTTGCTTTGGAATACATTTAACTGCTGCAGTGTGATTGGCTGTGTAAATATTAGCTTTTAAAAAGATAAAACTAAACCCTACAACTGATTTTTACAACTTTAAGGCCGATAGTTACTACTTACTACTTACTAACTACTAAAAAACTATATGGTGTGGGACTATCTAGTGCCCAGGATTTTAAAAGCAGTTTGAACACAATGCTCACTATTACAGTTAAAATATTTTTTTATTGTTGCAAAAATGCATTAAATGCAATAATTGTGGTCTATATTCTCAAATCTAGTTTGCATAACAGTTTTTGCGATTTGGTTTGAAAACGGCATGACCATAATTAAAAAATTACTGGGAACGCTTTGAAAACAGATAAAAAGATGAGAGGAACCAGTTAAAATGACTCAACTTCTCCTGGGTAAATGAAAACCTTCAACAGGACAAGAGGAGGCAGAAAGACAAAGAAACGTCTTGTTTTTTTGCATTATGTAATTAAAATGCTCCTGCAGATTTTTCTGGATCTTTTACTTTGTATTTACTAAACAAATAATCAATAAATATTGACATAAAATAGCTGTTTTGCAGTTTTCATTTGCAGTTTTCTTTATACCATGACAGAAAACTTTGCGTTGTTCTTTTATATTTCAAACACTTTTTGTTCCCGCTTTTGCCTCTTTTTAGTCACTACGAGTCCCTGCTTAGCTGTTTTGAAATGTTGGACCAAAACTGAGGAAAGTGGGAAAAGTCCCAGCCTCAAAATAAAATGCACAAAGACAGAGAAACATTTTAAACTCAGAAAATTCTCAAATCACTTCAACAGATGGCGTTTGTATAATTGAAGACGCTGACAAAAGCAATGAATATTTGCTTCTCTTTTCTTCCCTGGGCTGAGCCGCCCTGTTTTTTTTATTGTGGGTTTAATTAATTGGTTGTCAGCACCGTTTATGGTCTTTCATCAATTAAAAGTAATGCTAGCCGGCTGCCTTATTATTTTTCCCTACATGCACATTCATTTTCCATTTTTTTCAATCACGGATTAAATACAATAGTCCCCTCGGCCCCATGGAGAATTCCGGATGGATACGTCCACCTTGTTTGGATGGACTTAATGTTGAAATAATGTTGAATAACTAAAAGTGTTGAAAAAATAGGTATAAATGTAGTGTTTTTAAAAATTACTTGTCCTTAAAATTGACAAAGATAAATTATAAGCCACAAGATGATGTCGATGGCAAACCAACCATGAAAAAGACAAGTAATTTATGAACACATGCTTCCAAAAAGGATCAGAGAAATGAAAATGTTCATTTTAATTACAGGGCTTGTGCATACATTTCTTTTTTGGTATTAAACTGTTTTTTTTTTAATTTTATTTTGTCAATTCCTGACAAGTCAAGAGAATAAACTGAAGAAACAAAATACTAATTTACTGCTTTCCCATCAGGCTAATTGTTTGGCAAATCTCAGGAAATTAGAATATTGTTCAAAATTCAATATTTTCTTCAGTGATTTATAAAAGGGGAAATTCATATTTTATTCAGAATCACGACAAATAAATTGATTTATTTTGAGCCTCTATTTCTTGTATTTTTGATGCTTTTGGCCTATGGATGCGACGTGTGAGACGAAGACGCAGAGGAGGGCGGATCCATTTGCAGCAGCAGGAAGATTTGATCAGGCAAAAACTGAACAGAAAAGGGCAGAGGCAAAAACAGAGTCCAAGAACCAGGCAGGAGTCGAAGGCACGGAGCGAGACTGCAGGCGATAATACATGCACGGGTCAAAACCAGGAGTAGACAACAAGGAAGGTAAGCGCTCAGAATTGAATGCAGGGCAAAACAAAACTTCGCACAAAGCAGAATCCAAGTGGGGTTAATATGATTGGAGTTGATGACTGATGAGAAACAGCTGAGGAGACGTGAGGGAGAGCGAGGAGTGACTCAGGAGAGAGCTCCCTCTGATGATCGAAGGTGGAGCTGGGCGGTTGGATCCTGACAATAGACAATGACAACCTAACATCTGGTTTTTCGGAAAATGAAAATATCACATCAGACCTATCAAAAAGGATGTTTTTCAGCACAAATGTATGGAAAACTGTTCATTTTTATGTGATCAATACTTTGTTGTATCTCATTTTGCATGGATTACGTGGCGTGACGTGGCATGGAGGCCATCGGCCTGTGGCCCTGCCTTCTGCATTGTTGGCTATGGTGTCCTTCAGTTTCCTCTGGACAACAGTCCATCGAGTTGTCTATCGGGTTCAGGTCAGGTGGGTTTGCCGTCCAATCAAGCACAGGAACATCATGATTGCTGAACTAGCTTTTGGTACCTTAGGCATTTGGGGAGTTCCCAAGTCCTGCTGGAAAATACATTCAGGATCTTGAAACAGATTTTACGCCAAGGTGAGCATGAAGCTCTCCACAATTACCAGGTGGGTGACTTCATTGAATGTGGGCTTCAAAAAACATCTTAGACCAACCTCATTGGCTGTGGAAATCTCATGCTGGACTTCAAACAACATGGATTCTGTTTCTACAAACTTCATTTTCCCAAATGAAATGTAAAGTTGACTTTTATCTAGAAAGAGGAGTTCAAAACGTTCCACTTTTTCTTTTTCGTCCTCGTAAGAAGTTTCAGACACAAAGAATGAGTCATTTATAGCTCACATCATTTATTCATATGGGAGTGGAGGATATTGGTTCACTGATTTCAGCCTCAGTCCACTCCTTGTGATGCCCCCCCCCCCCCATTCTTGAATGGACTTTACTCAACAATCTTCTCAAAACTTCTATTTTCCTTGCTGCTGATGGACCTTCACCCACCATTTTCTGTTCATACGCTTTGGTACAGCCCTCTTCAATGATCTTTTGTGGCCTGCTCTTCTTCTGAAGGGCGTCAATGGCTGTCTTATGGACATCCGCCATGTCGGCAGTCAGAATTACCAGGATATATTGACCTGTGGGCTGCAAGCAAAAGCCAGCAAACTCAAACACCCAAATTAGCAATAAATCCACAGAAAATGGCCACAGAAATAAGTTAGAACAAAGAACCTGTCCATCACACCACTACTCAAACTCCCATTGGTGTTCCTTCAATGAAAACTTATCAATGAAATACAATCTAGCCTGAGAAGAAGAGAAAGAGTCAACTCTTAAAGATTCATTTGGGTGTTTCTGTCATCTGTGAAGCTCATTGTGGGTGAATGAAATCAATTGGAAGAGCCATAAGAGACTACTGCCTTCAATCAATACACACAGTAATAATGGAATGCCCCTGATAGCTGAAAGCAAAGACAGAGCATCTGGCAGAAACTGTACGTGGGTGGTTTCAACCTGAAAATATTGGCACTGCAGACGGGGAGTTGGCTTCATCAGGTGAAGACCACACATCTCCACAGAAGTCCAGCTCCAGGGAGGCCCAGATGGCAAGCCAACATAATGATTTTAGACGTGAGCAGAGATCGTCAATGAAAATAATTCCTCCAGTACGCACCTCAGAGGATGATTTGAAGATGAAAAATCCCACAGCGGGATGGCAGAAATGTTTCCATTCTTGGACGAGACCCGGTTGATCCTCTCAAGCTGCATTTCAAACCGAACGCGATTTGCGTTGCCAATGTGTCCTGCCCCTCCTTCACTGAGTGGAAAATGTATTGCTTGCTGCTTTGTCAAAAATGTGTCCCCTAAATTCGCCGCCTCGGCCGCGTGTGGGAGGAGCTACCAGCTAATGTTTTTAGCCTGATTGCTACATGGAACGGCGTCTGTTTATCTCTTTTTAATGCATTGGAGATACAGATGATGTTTAGAGATCAGGTTTTTTATTTTGAAGAGCTCTACAAGAACATCAGTGATCATGTCTCCATGTTTGGGTTCATGAAAACATTTAGTCTCCCTTTAGCTCCAGTGAGTTTCTCTCCTGCTGCTGCGTCTGATTGACAGCCGCTTATGCTGCGTTTCCGTCTCTCTCTGACCGACTTCAAATGCTTTCTGTCGCGCATGAACATGAGAGGCATTGGTTGAGGAGACGCAATCACCTCCCCAGAGTTCACATTTTTTTTTACTCTGGCCGTTCAATTCGCACCACGCTCCTAAATTTGTGTCTAAACCATTGACTTTACATTGAAATTGGTCGCCTCTGCCGTGTGAATTGCGTTCGGTGTGTAAGCACCTTAAGTTTGTCAGTGGGCTTTGAAGAAGAATCAGTTTTTACTGTTTTAGTGTGAGCTTCATCCTCCACGCCTGTGTTCCAAAAAAAAAAATAAATAAAAAAAAGCGAAATACGCAGAGAAACTTCATGTGGAAGATCACACTGGAACGTGAACTTCCTCTTAGATAAACAGCGATGAGTGGATGGGAACAAACGATGAGAGGATTTCTTGTAAAAATAAAAAAGCTCCTCTACTGCTATTGTGATAAGAAAAAGCCCAAATTAAAGCTTGGTTGAAGGTGAGGACAAAAGGAGGACTCTTACAGAGTTTTCCTTTTATTTTTATTCATTCCCTAAAGTGTCTTACTTTAAACACAATCCCAAATAACGTGAAGGAGTAAAGAAACTGCACAAAACAGATCTATAATTAGTGCTTTTTACCCTAAAAAAGAACTCCATTATTCTCTGCAATACATAAATGACGTTGGTATGATAATTAGAACCATCGTGACTCATTTCAGACCGATGGAGATCCAATGCTCCGGATCCGAGGCAAAGGAGCTATCAATCAGCCTCCACAGACAGGTATTCTTTTTAATCCAATCAGATGGCATAATCAAGCACAATACCTGTGATTTTTGCCAGCCTTGTGTAGTTTGTTCCAATTGAGCAGTCTGTCAGAGAGTCTTTGATTGGAGCTCGAGCTGATTTCTGAGTCGAGGCATAGAGCGATGTTTTCTATCTGCGCCCTTTGGAGATTCAGACTAACAATAGCCCCAAGTTCTGTTTCTGAGAGAGCGAGATAAACATTTGTTTATTTTCAAAAGGGGCCTAATTTTTCAAGGGGTTTGTGTTCATTTATTGTTCAGCCTCAATGCTCCCTTTTTTTTTGTCCAAATCCCACTTTGATCCATAATTGACGATGTGAATGACAGATGTATTTCAAATGGAAGGCAGATCCGCTGTCTGCAGAGGGTTGCTCAAACTCCTACTGTCAATCACAACAAATCCTGTCCATAATCCTTCTCAATATCTCAATATTCTGATTTAGCAGGAGGAACATTTACAGAAAAAAAAACGGAAGGAATGCTTCTGGACTTATTTAGATGCTAATATTTTCAAAACAGACGAAGCGATGACCACCAAGTTCCTCTGAAATGAGGCTCAACCCGGCTGACACCTTGACCTAATATTTGTTCTCTCAATTCCTGGCGTCAGTTTCACACACACACATTTGCAAAGTAGAAAACATGTGGGGGCATGCATCACTCTCTGCCTTGGAGCGCTGTAATTACTCATAATTCATGACTGTGAAACATAATGTCAAAATTCCAGCAAAGCCTATTTTTATCCATCACGTTTCCATGATAACAACTCGTATTTGGAGCGTGCACACACGTTGATGCCACAAAAACCTGCCATTTACGATGCTAAATTAAGTAGATAAAGAAATATTACACCCATGCTTAAATTAAAGGAGTCCACAAATAGATGAGACAGATTATTTTATCATCTTTCTGACAAAAAATACCTTTAGAAGCTCACATTTGACTCTTTCCACATACAGTATTTATGCACCTGGCACTATCTTGAAAATGAACTTGTGTTTGTTTGACACATTGTCGTCAGGACTATAACCGTTTAAGACAGTGAGTTTCCTAAAATATAACAACTTTGAAACGTTTTCAATTCTCAAAAGTCGTTTTTTTTTCTATTCAAAACTACACAAATCTGAAGTCTAACCAGGAAGTGTCCCTCCACATTTGAAGCACTACTCTAATTCATGGTTTCATCTCTACAATGTAAAGCCAAACCAGCCCAGACAGTAAAATGAAATGGCTTTTCTGTTCTTTATATACAACAAAAGACAATACACAACAGAAAGTGTCCCTTTTTGGACTTAAAAAAATAAAACTTTTGAAAAATAACATAGAATTAAAAAAAAATGAAAGAGAACAGATAATACAGAGATCAAATATTTCTGAGAAGTTTCCAAACATCAATATGAAGCTGAAGATACCAGCTGCAAAAAGACGACGTGTGATAGTGGGTTGTTGTACATCAAAATTCCAGCGTACACCAATGAGATAAAACAGCAAGATGTTGATACAAGAAACTTTTATAATTGTGTTTTGTTGATGTATGTGGTTAGTCATGTATCAGTGGAACCAAATGTTCCAATTAGTTTGAATTTTAGAGTTGGAGGGATGTTTTCAAACAGATAGTGGGCACATTTAAAAAAAACTAGTTTGTCAGATTTACAGAGTTAAATAAATATGGAAGAAAATAATCAAAGAAACCCCAGCAACTTTTGAAATATTTGAACTTTTGCAATTTGGGCAGATAAACGTGTGCAGACGTAGATAAACATATAGAATGCTGTTTGTTTCAGTAGGTATTACAGGAAAATTACAACTTTTGTTCATGATTATTTTTTCAGCATGCTAGCTACTTTTGAAATGACCAGCTCCAATAGATGTACCTATATATACTTAAATGTTATGTTATAAAATCAAAATAAGATACAAACTTGTTAATTGGACCTGTGTGTTGGTAGTTGTCATGCAAACAGTACCATAGCCCACGGTTTGCAGACAACAAAAACATCCTGTTTGTGTTTCTTTCAAGGTTCTTTTTGAGTGACGGCAGAGAAAAAATGGGGAACATTAGCCGCTACGTCCATGATTTCATGATTCTGAGGCTGATCGATCACAACTTTGTGAAGTTTAGGAGGAATTAAAACTCCAGATCTGATAGCGGAGTGTAGTGCTAAGAACATGCATGTGCAATGATGTATGCATCAGGTAATGGTTGATTGTTCTTTCTGCATGTCAATCAAGTGACTAGCTTTTTATTTTTTTGGTTTATTTTGTTTTGATGGCCTGCAATCTACCCACACTTCCTGTCTGATGACCTAAACCATCTTTACAATCTGCAAAATAATTAGATAAAAGTTTAGATAATTTTTTTTTTAATATAATAATACCAAATCAATTGAGACGGAATAAAGGTAAACAAAGATAGGGTGAAATTATTTTATAAATAGATTAATAGAAATTGCATTTTTTAATCTATTATTTGAATATAGTTTCCAGTTATAGTTAGGTTATTATTATTACTGAGGATTTTTGAATTTTATGTTGGTTGTTGATGTTCTGTTTCTAAGAATTTGTGCTCTGTATTTGTCTCAATATACCAGCCTGTTATGCCTGTGAATGAAAAACCTTTCTAAACGGTGTAAGCGCCACACACCTGCACATGAAGAGAGTGATAGTTATCTGTTCAGCTCCCACAGACGGTTGTGGCTTCATGTGAGGAAGAATTTGTGAAAAAGCTTCTGCTTCCTGAGTCCGAACTGTCCACAAACAGCAGCTGCAGCCTCTGGTGTCACTCTGACTGAAGTCAATAAATAACCTTATTTAGTTTGCATTTTTTTTTATTTTAACATGAAAAAAAAAAGCCAAACAAACTCCTGAGACGTCATCTTTGACCTGGAGTTCAGCCACTCATTTCTTTAACCTTTAAAAGAGGGACGGAGATATTTGAAGAATTGCTGAAGCTTGTTAAAATTTGGCAGATGACTGCAAACAGACGACCTTTACCCGCGGGTAAAAATAAGCGCAGATGAGCCCAACTGACACTGTGCAGTGGATATGAAAACATATGGAAGGCTAGGAAGCACAAAAAAAAGTCACAAAAATAAATAGGTTGTGTTGGGGTGAGACTGTACCTTGATTGGCTCTGGGACTTGAGGTGGAGGTGGTGGTGATGGAGGTGGTGGTGATGATAGCTGTGGTGGGGGAAGGAGTGGTGGTGGGAGCATCTGGATGAGAGGACAAACATGTCAAACAAAAGTGGGAGGGGACAAATGAACATTAAAGCCACAAAAGCTGAGTGACGACATGCGAGTCACTGCGGAAATCTCTCTTTAGCGTGTTTTTGTCGTCATGACTACCACTGCTCCGCAAGCAAATGGGAACACTAAAGAAACGGACAGAAAAAAAATGATATAAAGACACAAAAAGAAAAGGTGGGATATAAATTATTCAACACAAAACAAATGAGGAGCATTAGGCAGGGCTGCTGGTTCTGACTGGAGACAATTTCCCTCACAGCTTTTCTCTTTTTTACTTCATTAGCTGGGTTAGTCTCCCCACTCTGTCAGTGACCAGTGGGAGGTATCAAAGTGACATTTTCCCTGTTGAAATGGCCCGGCTGCATTGATATGAAGCCGGCGCCGGCGGCTCTGCGTGGTCACAGACCTCCCGTGTTGTTCTGATTGCCTGCGAATGAATTGGAAAAACCTGTTGGGTTTGTTAAGAGGTGCTGGGAAAAAATTAACTCATTTGTGGTGGGTGGCGAGGAGAATGGATTGTCCACACCTTAATAAAATCGGGTGTTAGAAGTACTCTGGGGGGAGAAAAACGTAGGGAAACAGGAGGAGGCAGCTTCAGGAGAATGAGTATTATGCAGGAAAGGCCAACAAGTATAGCTGTGCAAATATATATATATCTATATATAAATATATATCTATATATGTATTGGGTGGGCTGAAAATGACTGTTAAAAAGCTCTACTATTGAAGATTGACATAACATTGCAGTGTAGGAACTCATTCTACCTAAAGGTGGCACAAATCTGCTCATTTATATTCCTCATAAATTTCAAATATACTTCAATTAAAAACTAGGAGACTAGTTTTTGATTCTTGTTTTTTTACTATTAAGGTAACATTAAACACATACTGTGTTTTATTTGCGGAGTAATTAATATGTACAAAAATTCTCTGTTTCCGGGTCTACCGGGAACACAAGCTTTGGTTTCTTGATCACAGTTGTGGTTTTGCAACATGCTGTTGCATCCATGAGTGTAAATAATTTTTGTTGGCGCTTGTTTTTACTATGGCTGCAGCTGAATTAACAATAAATAGAGTTCAAATTCTAAAAAAGATATATTGAAATTGTTTTTATTTCATTAAAATTACTACTTACTTGGTTATCTACACCCTGGGGTACACAAACCCACTCTAGGAGCTAATTCAGATATGAATAATCATAACTATTAATAATATATTAAAAACTATGTCATTTTTTAAACTAAAAACAACAACAGAAGAAAAAACTGTAATGCATCATGTAAACAGAGAAAATAAGAAGACATTAAATCCAGTCTGAGAGGGATCAAATGTGTTTATGAAACCAGAGTGAGAACAAATGCGGAACTTTGCTGTATCTCCACTAGTGGGGTTCAGATGTGAAAACATGAAAAATGATCAAACCATAAAAGTATTCAAAGCAAGTATAAAGGGTAACATAATAGGTTCATATATGTACTTTTCTCTCAAAACTTGTCATAATAATTAATTGTTTTCAGTGTTTATTACTTGTAATTCTGTAAAAATTCTTGTAAAAATTAAAATTGGACTTGGTATGATTTCTTCATTAAAACATTTTTTTTTAAACCTTGAATATTGCATTTAATGTTGTACTTCTGTCTATAATATTTATTTTTTGTTTTAAAACTTCTAACAAAAATAGAGAAAGAAAGACTTTTGCTAATAGTTGTTGGATGATAATAGAACAAATAATAAAGTAAATTATATCATATGATGTTAATAAAATTGACTGAATCAATTACTGCTTGTTTCAGTGGTGGAAACAAATACAAATATTGCAGAAATGTTTAAGAAAATATCCACTAATTTTAGTTTTTTCATTTCTGCAGTCACTAATAGTCTTTTTTTGTCCCCTGAAACAGATGTTCCAGTGTTTGTCTTTGTCAGAGTCTAGTTTTGCTGCAGGACTTTGCATTGTTCTTTTAGACCTGTTTTCCTCTCCAAAGTCACCCTTTCTTTGCTTGGTCAGTCTGGATAATTACCCTGAAAAATCCTGGATGAAATCTTTTGGTCACTTCTACGGGCTAAAAATAAATTAATTAAAGATTCTCTGGAATTTTTGGAAAGAGCTGAACCAACGTTGAAGCTTTCACATGTTAACTTTAAAGAAATGTCTGTTTCTGCTGCACAAAAAAGAAAGAAAAACATTTCTAAACGCGTGTTTGGAGGATTATAAATCGTACCTGGTTGTTTTTTATGTCTTTCCTGGGCGCACAGAGGTGTGTTTATGTTGTAACAGCAGTCTTATTTTTGGAGGGGGGGCTTAAATCCTCCAAAATAGCTGCCAAATTCATATCCAGTTTTTTAAATAAAAATAACTTTTTTTTTTTTTTTTTACTTTTGGTGAAATGCATGCAGGCTTGGCCGTGCAGCTGCGTAGATCTTTGCCTGAAGCAAATTTGAAATTGCAAAAGTGCCTGAAGGTAATCTGAATCAGCATTCAAGCTGTGCTGAAGTAGGGCATGTTTTTAATCCATCAACAACGTCAGAATTCAAAGACAACTTCCACAATTCAAGAGGCCAAGTCGGACAGAAGTGACGGGTTGGGCGGTTCACTGGCAGAAACATTTTGAAGCTATAGCTTGTGCTTGGGAGGCAGAATAATCCCGCTCTGGGATGCTTCCATGAGGAGTGAGGGCGCAGCAGACACCCGCGGTCATCACTTTCTAAACATGAAAAGAGGATTCAAAGTGAACTTTTCCGTTACGTACGTTTTCCTTTATGGTGGCTTGCTGATGCAGTATATCAAAGAGCGCGGCAGCTTATTGACTTTCAAATGTGTCAGGCAGAATGTGCTTTTCCTCCCGCTGAGTCATCGGGCCTTGTTTACTGATGAGACTTATGAATCAGGGTTTCTGCCCCAAACAGGCGGAGCAGGACGACAGGAAGCTCCCAGACACAAACTGACAGGAACCTTTTCATCTGGAGAACAACTCCAAGTGAGCGCCACATGAAAGCGTCACCGCACAAATGCAGAGGGTTTGTAATTATGCCTAACAAGATAAAGCAAAAGGAAGACTCAGCAACTGACAAACCACAACAAGTTCTAATTTTATTATAAATAAAAACAAAATGTAAACACCCACTACCACAAAAACTGTACTTCTGTTGTTTTTAACATGTTCCTGTGACTATTTTCTCATGATGGAGGACAGATAAAGAGCATTAAGTTTAAAACTGCATATCTGGGAATTTCTTTATCCAAATTGTTGTGAATTAGGAACAGACAAAAAAAAAAATCCAATTTAAAAGCAGTTCTATTTGTGACAAAGGAAGCTCTCTCTCTGAGCTCTAAGCAATAGGGAGGGGGCGGGGCTACTCTGCCCCAACAATCCCGCTCACAACTGAAAAGACAAATTCAAAGAAACTACCCTGCAGAAACTAAATTGCAAAGATTTAAAACTATGTTTTTAGACATTCAAACTATTTAACCAGTTTTGAGGTTGCTTTAGCTTATCTCTACATCTTTCCAAGATTTTCTCTAAATCTGCACTTTTTTGTCTCATACAGAGCTAGAATCTAGAAATAAGATAATTATTATTAAAATGAGTCAAAAATCTAGTTAAAAACCTAGATTTAAGACCCGGAAAAATCTCAAATATCTCTGTAACTTTTGTTCAGTTGTCAGGATGGTATTTTAAAGTTCAATAAAGTAAGGCTGGCATTCCTTGTCAGTATTTTAGAAACAAATATGAAGATTTATGGTCAAAGAATAAGTACTAGTTTTTGATTTTATTAGGATTTATTAGGATGGGCCCACTTAAATTAAGATTTCTATTTTGTTCACATTTGAAAAAAAAAGTGTCATTTTCACCACTTACGCTAGTTTTTTGTCACTATAATCAAACCGAACTACAATTTGGTATATTAAACTCAAAAATCACAAATGGTTCGCTTAGAATGAAAAAAAAAAGACATTTTTGGACTGTCTAACATTTAATTTGATACCCTTTTTCATTTGATACACTTTTTGAATGCTTTGGTGGAACTTTGTGTCCAGATTTCAATATCTTATTGTAAGATTTCTAGTTAAGTAAAAATTACTTGCTACCTAAACAGGTAATTTGACTACTTTCTAGTAATTTTCTTCTTAAGATTAAAGCTCTATTCCTAAGTATAGGCTACCCCCTTTTGCCTAGAAAACAACACCGGTTTTTGATTTTGGCTTAAACGGTATGAACACGATTAAGAGACCTCTGGGAATGCTTTGAAAAAGATCAAAAAGATGATTGGAGTGGGTGTTTCAACTGAATAAATGAATGAAAGTGTTCGTGTTTGCAGTGGTCCTGTATGGTCTATTATAGAAAGAAAAAACAGAAAAATGACACAAAGCAGTAGTTGCGTTTCCACTACTACACACATGCACAAATCTTTATCGAAACTCTAGATATGTAAAAAAAAAAAAATACAGCAAAAAATGGCACTGTTTCCATCAAATCAAAATGATGTGAATAAACACAAACCAGCTCACGTGATAAGTCAATCTAAGACATGGAGACGGATGCGAACAGCGCTTTTATTTACAGCAGATACATTTAGATTTCTGTCAGGGCACTAGCGCTCATCATCTATCATAAGAGACATCGGCGTCTTATTCAGGTCATGGAGCGGCGAGCTCCTTACACGTGGGAGCGGCTACGGATGAAATGATTTTGAGGAGTCGTGATTTTACAGAGGAGCTGTGGATCCAACAATTCATGACAACTTTTGACGAGTGACTGCACCGTTGTGTGGTGCAGTCACTGTTGCTCACGTGACTCAATTAATTTCAAAAAGTGTTTCCATTGCAGTTTTGCAAAATATGTCAATCCACCTCCTCCAAGCACAAAAACTTTTTTCGATAAATGCGAGTTTTTTCAAAATTGTCATTTCCATTAAGCAAATTTATTATCAGAAATCCACTTTTGCGCAATTTCATATTCAACAGAAACTATCTATTTATTATTAGAACCTATCTAAGCATCTATTGGCCAAGTCCAAATAAATAGATAAAAGTAGTATGTGCCTGAGCTGCAAAAAATGTATAAGAAACTGTGAAATTTCATCTGCAGCTTTCCGAAGCACCTAAAGGTGTTGTCTGCAGCTCCGTAACAGCTGTCACATATAACACAGATTACACCTCCTGGTAGAAACTAAAGACGGACCCGAATCCGCTCCTTCACGGTGACCTATTCTGTAACACGTTTGGCAACTAGACTGTGATCCTTCATCATTTACTGTTTAAGTACTTCAAAGTATCCATTCCTGTGTGCTTTCACTGCCGGATCTCCTCAGTCACCTTCTCCTGTTCATCCAGGTGGAGGATGATCTCCAACAAGACTCAATTTCACAAAAATTGATCATTTTCATAAAAGGGAAGAGTGATTGTGAATATGTGATCTGCTCAACCTCTCCTTATTTTTACTGGTCTGTCTGTGACAGTTTGTGGTGAAGCTTCCATGTTTTTGAGTTACAGCAGTGGTGCCTCATTCTCATGTTACTTCAATGTCCAGTTATGCCCCAGAAACAGGTTTAGCTCAAAAGAATCACGGACCGGTTGCAGGAGTCAGAACCTGTCTGGAACGGTGGTGGATTCTGACCTCAGCCATTGCTCATAAAATTGAGAATATGGTCGACCTGGCATGAGGAAAAGTGGGATTTAAATCTGGAACATTTTAGTTGGCTGGGATGTTGGGCAACATTCATGCAGAAGTTTTAATTCCAAATGAAACTTGTTACTACTTAAATTGTTTTGTGTTTTGTGTTTCTAGTCGGCTAGAAGACAAGTGAGCTTTAGACCCAACCATTGACTGTATACATAGAACTGGACTGGACAGGAGTAACTTCCAGGTGGATGGTGAGCAGACGCCCTGACTAAAAAAACGACTTCTTCCCATCAGTTTGAGTTTTATTCCACAGAGGCAGGTCAACCAGGCTGTTTTTGGAAAACTGCAACAGTCACACTGGATAAATCATGAGGGGATAACAGGGATTTCTGGAGAAACTGCAGTGAACTTTCATGGAGAAGAAGTGTTTTTGTAGGAGTGAGGAGGACTGAAAGCAAAAGGGACACCAAACATCAGCTGTTGTGCAATAAAATCCAGAGGTGGAGGAGAAGAAAACTCAGTTATTGTAAACAACTTAAACCTTCAGGATGGGTTTCAGTGGAGTGTGAAGAAAGAGGGAGGCGCTGAGAGTTCGGAGCAGAACAAACTAAACTCCTCTCACCGCTAACATGGTTAGTGTCAGCCAGACCCGGCTGCTCTCCATCACTTAGGGTCACAATCGTCTGGAATCAAATGCTGCTGAAGATATGAGGGCCCTGGGTGCATTTGTTCTGGCTGTCAAGCTGGAGGTCCAATAAAGACTAATGTCTAAAGTTTTGTTCAAAGTACCGGATCATTTTTAATCTTTCTGGGTCAAACTGACCCATACAAAACAACATAAAATATGATATTGGAGACACAATTGTAGCATCATAAAGTTAGTAAATGTTTAAAAAAAAAAAAAAAAAGATTTTTCAGTGTGAGGTTATCTGGTTTTATTTTATCATCATACTAGTCTTGTTTCACAAAACAAGACTTTATATTTGTGACTGAGATTATTATTGAAAGCAATTCTGTTTGTAATTCTTCTTGATAAATTGTAAAATATTATGCTAGCACATAACCTGGAAGGTACAGTATTAAGCAAAAGCCAGTAGAATGGTGATGCATGATTTGTTTATTATAAGCAATTTCAGGACTAAACACAAAGGAAAAAAACATAAAAAATACTAGACATATCAAATCTGTTTCAGATATTAATTTATAGATTGATTTGAAAATAAATAAAGAAAATTATTATATTTTCTTGACATATTTACTCAAAAATACATGTTTGTACTTATACATAATTACTGTTATTACTGTTAGTATTATTGCTAATTACTATTAGTATTAATAATTTATACACAAAAATGCCACATTGAATCCATAAAATATAATGATTCATATAACGACTGTTTTGTAGGGATATAAAGAATATTAGCTGCGTATTGAAAAATTAATCTACGAAGAATATCATGTTGGTAAAAAGAAATAAAATCAATCCGAAAGTAAATAATGGAGTACCAATAAACTTTATAGTTTCTTTTTTTCTGTTATGCTCTCGAGTGACACTGCATCCAAATTCTCTGCCTACGATATAAATATAGAGTGCAGGACTTTCTACTGCCCTTGATTTTACAATGACTATCAGTGAATCCACTGCGTTCTGATGATGAAAACGTTGATGGATATGTGTTTTCTTAGCACCATTGTTGTTGGTTTTCTTTCTTCTCAGTTTGTTTCGATTGAATTGGTTAAACTGGCTTGGACTGAAATGACAATTTCTGAGAATCAGACTTTTTCTGTGCTTGATTTGTGCTTCTTTTGCTCTTTCTGGGAAACACCTTGGAGCGACCTTGGTTGTTTATTGATGGCTGACATTTTTTTTCTGTTAACTGCGCAGAAAGCAAAAAAATTGCAGTT
This sequence comes from Adrianichthys oophorus, assembly GCA_036245035.1. Classification (NCBI taxonomy): domain Eukaryota; kingdom Metazoa; phylum Chordata; class Actinopteri; order Beloniformes; family Adrianichthyidae; genus Adrianichthys; species Adrianichthys oophorus. The sequence goes on along the minus strand of BSAI01000201.1, from coordinate 23,378,384 downwards.
GGAAAACTTTGGCTTTATCTGAGACCCTTTTTTGAATCAACCAAAAAAAAAAAGGTTTTATGAAGTTGAGTGAAGCTGCGTATGGTCACAGTTTGAAGTTGAAGGTCTGTGTGAACGTATGCGAGCCGTCCTTACAGATTGTGGATGTAAATTGTTGACTGCAGGGGTTTTTTCCACCGTGGTGAGGGTATTGGAGCAGCGGTTGGTGCATTCCTGTGTGTGCGATGTTGGAAAATCAGATTCCCACAGCTCTGCCACAACATCCTGTCTTCCTATTAGCGAAGCAAATGCTTAGCACAATTTGCTACAGAATTACAGCAGACATTAGTGTTGCGGAGTCTACAGACACATCAAAGTCATCAAAAGAGAAGCTCTGAAGGGATGAAGGCCTGCGGTTTACTGGTGACTGTTTTCTTTTTTATTCTGCGCGAGGCTTTTATTTGCCCACATGTTGCATTCTATGTGTGTCTTTGTGTTTCTCTTACCGGGGGGTGGGAGTGGCTGGATGAGATGCTGCCCTCACCATGGGGTTGTGTTGTTTGGAATAAGAGAGTCAGACAAAATGCCTCCAAGTTTTTATAAAATTTAAAGCTGATGCAAGCAGAGCAACAGAATGACATTTGAGGACGACTGTTTCTCTGTGAGCTGCAGATACACATGCATGGAAAGCAAAGAATGAGGCTAAACTTTCTTTGTCCTTCTCCAACTACATTTTTATTGAGCGTAAAATCTTTCTCAGTGGGCTTTTGATTATGCAGTTTTTAGTTAAAATTAAAAGTCTGTGTTGCTTTTTAGGGCCTCTGAGTTCTGGGCCAGACTGTTGGTGGAGAAGTTAGCCTCAGCTCATTTCCCATAAGCCAATGTTTTTATATGCTCCCGATCCAACGTGATTTGAAGAAAGAAATACTCAGAAACGCAGTTTTAATCTTAAATTATTTCAAACATGTCCTCCATTATGAGAAAATGCTACGAGAACATGTTAAAAAACAGCATTTTCATTGGAGAGGGTCTTTAAATGTTCGGTAACGCACAGTTCAATTAAGTTATTTAAAGCCTTAGTCACATTTAGGGGTTGACCCTTAAGGGTACTGTAGGTTTTTGGGTTGTTCGGGTCCGTGAGGAGCGGCCGCATTCTAAGTTGAGTGCAGGTGTGTCTTGCAGACGTCATGAAATTGGGACGCACCATTGTCATTTGTGATGGTTTTTACTCATTATAAACTACACTAAACTGCAAATACTGAATCTCAAGGAAGTGTTTTAATTTATTGGCTTATTTTCTGTCTTTGCAAGAAACATAATCTTAATGAGGAAGTTTTTATATAGCAAAATAACCATAGCTTAAGAAACATCTCTTAGTGACTACAATTTTTTTCTAAAGTAAGAACTCTTGATAAGATCATTTTCTGGCAGATTTTTTTGGGATTATTTAAAGAAAATTTTTCAAATTTTAAGAATTTTTGAATTCCTTCTAGGGGGCCTGTTTTTGCAGGGTAGAGCCAAATCCATGTTAATCATATTCCAGGAATATGGAAAAGTCTGTGTTTGTTTCATCTTGTGTAAAAAAGAAAAAAAGCAGAAGCTTGTTTTCTGTCTCTATCATCTCACAGAAGCAGAATAATGGAGATCAGAACAATGGATGCCTTTTTGGCTGGTTTGCTCTCTGAACAACTTTTAATGGAATTAATGGGAGCTTTTTGGCATCGAGCTTCACAGTCTGTTGCTACAGTTCAACCAAACTAATGGAAGGCTTTGAGGATCCACTGTTTCACTGGTAATAATATTAAAAATAAAAAACCCGACTGTGCCAAGCTCATAGCTGAATGTGTCCTTAGGATCGTGTGAAAAGGGCTCTCGCAGTATTTAAAGCACTTAAAGACAACCTTTACATTTACCCCTGAAGATTTATAAGTTAAACAATTTTTACGCCCAAAGAAACGAAGAAAGAATTCCCGAATTTTGGAGTAAAACAGTGTTAGAAAAGGATGGAGGAGGTTCAACAGATTCAATGAAAAATAGATATTTTTTTTTCTTTTCCAGGACGTTATTCATACACCACTACCAAACCAGTCTCTGATTGGTCAAAGTTCAACTGGTTTACCTTTCAACACGCATTCAATGGACGCAAGTTTTATACGTAGAGCCTGAAAATTGTCTTAAAAATTACTCTAAAATTTTTAATAGAAGCCCAAACGTGCATTTACAAAGGCTTTTCATTGGAAGTGGTCGCTTTTCCGAGGGCGGTGTGAACGTAGCATGATATCTACATCACAAACACAACTGCCACTGCCCAATGGGGAGGCGTTGGCAGAATCTTTAAAATTTCATGCTGCAGCCTGATGGGCGGCTGTCTGACGGCCATCAGGTGTCCGTCAGGCATGCAGAATGGCCCAGTTTTTATTTACCCTGGTATATAAACCGAGCGGCTGGTGGCAGTTGATATTGGATTGCCACTGTCCAGAAATATTTGCACATCGTCCCATTTAGAGCTGCTACCAGCTGTAGATCCGGCTGTGGCCGCCCAGCTGTTGCCCAATTTTGTAATCCTGTCATCCCCACCTGTCACTGGACTGCCACAGCGCAACCGCCAAATGTGCCCGGGCGGCCATTGACTGATGTCACCTCGTGGAGAAAAATCATCAGGATTTTTCTTCAAACCTCAGCAGCCACCGTGCGGTGTGTAAAAACGCGACTGCTGCCCCCTGACTATAAGTGCTGCCGTGCAGCCATCTGCCAAATTTGCTGAAAACTTGCATTTCACAGGTCGGAGGGCTGCAGGTCACAGCACAGGGGCATTTTGGGATATGTGATCGTAGTCTTAGAAGGACTTCTCAGAAAATTAGCTAAGCTTCTCCTTATGTTTCTGCAGAGCAATTTACACAAATTTTGTGTTTTCATTTTCAATTTTTTTCTGAAAAGACGAGTATTTAGAGAAATCTTGTGTTAAAAATGCAGTTTTCATCCCAGAAGTTATGCTGAAAGATCATAGCTGATTCCAGTGCAGGACAAGTTTTGAAGTCTAAAATTTCTAAATGTAAAGAGGATTTTTTATTGTTTTTTTTTAAACCAGATAAAATCAATAAGAAACGAAGGCTTTTCACCCCACAGAGTGTCATCCAGCTGGTGAAAGAGACCTTTTTCCCGATCATGAACAATGTCCATCAGCCAGAGAACGTTCCTACCTTCCACCTCACACGGAACAGAGAAACCTTTTCACTCGGCTAATTCCACGTGACAAAAGCGTCCAAATAAATACTCTGCGGGCTCGGGGTTCACACAAGTGAGATGGGAGTCATTTTGGTCAGGGAAAATGAGCACATTAGAGTGTAATGCCCTGGTCAGGGGGAGGGCGTTTGCTATCAAAGCATGTTGAGATAATGAGATGAAAACAGAAAGAGAGGAGGAAAAATCAATATGGACGGCACAGAAATGAGGAAATGTGGAAGAAGTAGCGGAAGCAGGTTAAAGATTACACACCGCACTCACAAACACTAAAAAAAACCCAGTAAGGAGCGATCACTGCATTCTTTTTTCATATTACATCCCAGTCATGCCTTACCTGAACGTGTCACCCTGCACACATTATGAAAACATTATGCAAATGCAGAATTTGGAGGTTAATAAATAAAAGAGACTTGACTTACATTAGGGAGAAATGAAAAGTACTACATGTCCTCTGGACTCGTATATTAAAAATGAAATGCAATAACTCAGTGGAGCAGATTCAGACTCGCCTATAGACAAAAACACATTTCGCAGTGAGCTCATTCTTTTTGCTCACAGTCCTTGACAGCTAGCTTAACCCACCAAACTATTTCCATTGTGACCTGGCCAGCCTCCAGGAGACGCTGACAAAACTTTTAGAATATTACGCTCACAGCCATTTGGTTGATTAGCTATCAGAGAGGTAAAGCAGGAGGCAAAAGTTTAGGATTTTTCATATTTCTGCATTAACTGGGCCTCAAACGAGATCAGGCAGTGACACAAGCTTTACTGAACAGAAAATGCAATTAGAAGAACGAACCAGGATTTCTGTGGCCGTCTTTTGACTGCAGAAAAAAATTCTGATTAGGTTTGAATGAGAATCCTTGGAATTGGATTGATCTGATTGTAATCTCAGAGTTACATCCTTGCAATATGAAAAGTGTCAGTTTACGTTGAGCATAAAGGGAATTCAACAACATATTTCCTTCATTTTTAGAAAACATATTTCACAGGTAAAAAAAGTTATGTTGCATTGTGTTAGTTGGTTACATTTACAAAGTAAAGACGGGAACAAAAACAGTTTGACTCCACCATTCATTGAAACTGCATTTATTTGAAATATTTTGCTGAAAAATTTGGGGGAAAGTCACTGAATGTTAAAGTTACATGAATTTTCTTCTGATCAACCCTCATCCGGAGAGCAAAGAGAAGCAGGAGAGCTGGTCCTGATGCTTTCCGCATGCATTCCCAAAGACTGAAGCTAACTTTGAAGTTTGGAAACAGTGATTTTTGCTCTGAACTCCTGCAGGTCAAACACTAAATTACCAGTTTGTGCCTAAAAGGTGAAGTTTTTTCTTTCTGCTCCAGGGAGTTTTTCTAATTATTCACCTTCATTCTACTGAAATCTGCAAAAGATGAATCTGCTACTGATTTTGTTAAGTAATGTGCATCAGCTGGTCTTTTTATAATATTTTGGTAAGTACATTTTATTTTGCTTTGATGGGTTTGGCGTTTACCAACTCAAAGTTGAACTTTTTCCAGTTTGTTTGGTGGTGAATTAGCATTTCATTAGATTTGAGCTGAAACTGATTGGCTTGAGATTTAGTTCAACATCAACACTCTGGTCATCATCTAAAAATATATTTTAGTTTTCATATGGTTTTAAATGTTTATGATTAACATTTTTTATTATTCAAAACATTGAAGTATGTAAAAAAAAACAGCCCTTTATGCCGAAAACAGCCTTCTTAAATTTAAAATAAACATTTCAAGATATTAAAAATAAAACACATTTTGTATCTCCAAACTGCCGTGTCCTCCTTAAATCAGAAAAAAAGTCAATTAGAATGCCAGAGAACATAAACTCAGTGTTGATCCAGATAAATAATGCTGTTTTAGTCGTTTTAATGAAGCTGAAATAATATTTTTCAAAAAAGATCTTTTATTTTTGCTTTTTTACCCCTTTGTAGTGAAATTTAAGAGACTGAAATAACTGAGTGAGCAATGAAACAAAGAAATAAACACATTGAATGATTACATTTGTAGCTTTCTATTGGTCTCAAATCTTTTCTTAGACCACAAACTTTACCCTCAAATTTGTACCTCAAACTTGTAATTGCTGCTGCTCCGACAATAAAAGACTCTTGAATTGTTGATCAAAGCAAATCTGTCTCCCACATTTTGAAAGATTTGCATTTGCATCAATCTAGATTGTTTTAGTGATAGTTCAGCATCTTCAGGACTTTGAAAACAGAATCATCAAAAGAATTTCTGTGGTTTGTTGAAAAAAAGCCAAAAAGCTGAAATGATTGACAGAATGACTGAGGTGAAGATGGAAAAGCAGAGCGCTTTCACGTGAGCTTACCATAGACATATAGGATATAGTCATCGTACGACTCCCCCAAAGAGTTGGAGGCCACGCAGCGGTAGGTCCCGTTGTAGGACTTGTTTAGGTTCTCGATGTAAAGGTCACCATTGTGGATGACAGCATGAGAAGGTACTTCATCATCCACCTTCAGCCAGTTCACCGGGTGAGGCCTGAAATGAAAACCAAACCAGGTCTAAGAGATTTCGGAAAACATTTTTATGTGTGATTACGGAAAATGTTCAATAACATCAGGAATCACAATCTTAAGCCTCATGGGGTGAAGCGATCACAACGCTTTCAGAGCAGAAAAGGTGGTGGCATATTTAGTCCCTTCAGCAGATATGTAAAAGTATTATGAAGTCCTGGGATCACTGAGGGGACTATCAGGAGTTCAGTAATGTGACAGCCTGGGGATAGCGATTGTCTCAGAGTTTTTTGCATGTACAGGTACGCAGGTAAATCATGAAAAACAGACAAATGTGCACATCTTTCCCCCAACTTTTTAATTCATGTAGACCGATGTTCCACCTGGTTTATGCAGCTTTATCAAAATAGAGATACTTACTGAGGAGGTCTTATGATCAGACTAGTCAGAATATGAGTTAAAAAACATTTTTGGGACCCAAAACAGCCACATGTCAAGCAGAAGGACAGTGACTTATTGGAGGTTCTTCATTATTTCACTCCTTAGCTTTCCCAGGTTCTCCTTTGGTGCCTTAAACCGTAGTCACATGCACTTGTACGGGGGTTGACCCGTTGACCTGGGAGCACAGGTGTCTTTCCCCTGAGGCTCGTACGGCCACCTCAAGGGACGTCATGACAATGGAACATAGGATTTTCATGGAAGTCCAACGTGAAAAGTCTGTAAGTTGTTGGCACTTATGATGTAAAAGCGATGATGTTGTTCGATGCACATCAAAGAAATTCTTGTCTAAACCAGGGTTGTGCAAATCCAGGCCTCCAGAGCCGACCTCCTCCTGGTTTTCCAGAAATCCTGCCTTGTTTGATGCTGATTACCTGGATCAGGTGTGTTTAGCCAATAAGGAGCTTCAATAGCAGGTTGGTTGGAAAGCATGTAGAACACTGGCCCTTGAGGCCTGGATTGGATACCTCTTGTCTAAACATTTTATTGCTTACATGTTTTGGTTAGCTTGATGCTTAAACAAGCTGTTGCTCAAAGATAACCTTTTCACCTGCCCAACAACAGCGTTTGTTGTGTGTGTGTTTTTTTTTTAATGACACTCTGTCTATGGCAGATAGGAAAGTGTCTTAGAAAAGATACTAAGTGCCTGTAGGGCGCCCACACAGACTATGTTCTGATCGTGTAATTTTTCTTAAATTCTAATGGTTTACATGTATGGCTGCATGTAAGGAGCCCACACTTATCACATAAACAGCTGTAACGGGCTCCTTCTGCAGACTGCAAGATTTGGGGGGTTTAAAATAGGAAAAATGCATACGATATGCTTGCGTCTTATCAACTTCACCCATACGTCACTACGACTTATCACTTGCAGTGCGCCCATTTTAAAAAAAACGAGCATGAACGTTTTCGCTTAATGGGCTCACCGAGCGGCCTACGATCTTAATATTTCGTACGGGCCACTTGCGTGCCCAGTACAGATTTCCTGCCTGTGTTTAGGACAGTTGTGACCAAGGCTTTCAAGCCATTTTAAATCATTCTGTCTCCATCTAACTTCTTCTTTGAAGCCAGCTCCCAATTTCAGATAAGCAGACTCGCGTCCTCAGAGAAAAAGCTTCAAACTTTCCTTTTTGATGACGTTTGTGGTTCATCCTCACTCAGGTGGCTCAGACTATAGCAGAGTCTCAGGTTGATGGATATCCTGTCATGATGCGCTGAGCCCCTCCACTCCCCCATGATTTACTCACTGCATTGAAGTGGCTGCTGCATGTCATGAGCTTTTCTGCTGCTCCTCTTCCTCTTGGTTGGCTGACTGTGAGCATAGAGGTGCTCACAGCTTCATGTTTCTGATCTTTAGCTGCTGCAGTTTCTTTCTTTCTGTCTCTCCAGGTTTACCTCTAACCTCCTCCAGTCTGACTCTGACAGCTTTCCCTCTGTCTAAAGGTCTATCTCCCCATGATGCCAAGTGCCTACCACAAAAGGACTCATTAAACTTATTTAGAGACTCATAAAAAAGTCCTCCTAATCAACATTCATGGGTAACAGCTCTGTTTTCACCAACCCCAACAGGTCTACTTTCATTTTCTTGGTTAGTCACCAGGATTTTGAAAGGTCAATGCAGATGTTTTATTTCATAAATAATATTTTTTAAGGTCAAACTAAATATTTCAGAAACTGACCACATTTTAAAGAGAAGATGTATTATTTTTCATTTTTTTTCATACATATTCATTCTCCAACTAAATATTAATGATAATTTAGCTTTCTTGTATGGAGTTCAGGAAGACAACTGAACAAACTATAGTTTTCAAAATATTTTTTCTTATAAAGACTGCTGTTTTCTGGTGTCTAACTGTATAACATTATTCCAATGGATTCTGAAAGCGGCTTTGTGCCAATGTGCTCCATTTTAAGTTAGTAAAGTCTCTAAAACTTTACATTAGTCAAGTGTTGAAAGACAGCGTAAAGTCGCATTTCTTTGCATTGGAATCTGTTGGTTTATGTTAAATGCATAAACCAATGGATTGTGACATAGAGAAATGCAGCTTTGAGCTAACTTTACTAACTTTATGTTAGTAAAGTCTCTAAAATATACAATGGAGCAAACGTGGATTTTTCTGATGGACTGTGTTGATTTCCGTTAATTGTATAAACTGACAGATTCTAACATAGAGAAATACTGTTCTGTGCCGGTACACAACATTTTACGTTGATAAAGTCTCTAAAACTTTACATTGTTAAAGACTAAAAATTTGCACAAGTGAAGTGTCTAAATCGTAGTTTAGCAAAGTGTTGCGTAGCGGTGGAAACCTGCATTTCTCTGCGTCAAAATCCGTTGATTTACATTAATTGCTTAAAGTGGTTTTGCACCAATATGCAACCCTTTACATGAGTAAAGTCTGTAAAACTTTACATCAGTAAAGTGTTGCATAACAGTGCAAACCTGCATTTCTCTGCATCAGAATCTGTTGGTTTAGGTTAATTGCATGCAAAAACAGACATGGCATGGAGGAAAGTGGTTTTGTGCTAATAAACAACACTGCACGTTGGAAAAGTCTCTAAACCTTGACGCTAAATAAAGGGTTGCATAACAGCACAAAGCCGCATTTCACAGGGTTAGAATTTGTTGGTTTATACTATTAATTAGGACTGTCAAAGTTAACGCGTTAACGCACGCAGTTCATTTAAAAAAATGACTGCGTTAATATGTAATTAATGTTAATTAATTACACTACATGAAGCAACTAATCTCTGCCGGTTCAGGATTCTGCAGCATGCGTCAAATTCTGAATGCACACTTCATCTCGCACAATCCCGCATATAACTTGGTCCCTTACAAAAGAAATAAATATTCAATCCATTTTTACTACTTTATTCTTGTTATTTTTTGGTTTAGATCAATTTTTCACAAAAGGCGGACAATTTGATATGTAATACGGCCCGTTGTCACGGTAACAAGACAATATGGCGACCTTGGATTGCAGCGACAAAGGAATATAACTTTGTGCTGATCGTCACGACAGGTTAAAAAGCATCAGTTCAGAGAGAAAGTTCACCTCTTAACACTTGTTTTTGACCAGATCATGAAGAAAAAGTTTGTTTAAAGCAGCCTGAACATAAAGAACATTGTGAAGGGAACTTCTTTTTTGGGCGTGCATCTACACCCAGAAGCCAATCAGATTTGAGTATTCACCCAGACCATTTAAAGTGCAGAAACACAATGTTAGTTTCTTATGGCTGTATAGGAGCATCTTTGTTTTCTTGGAGTAATACTGTAGACAATAAAGTCTTTAGAGTTTTGCTTATCTTACTGTTAATGTGTGTTGTCTACACAAATTAAACTTCTGAGTTAACACTTTACAAGTCAAAACATTTCAGACGATAAAAATGAAGGAAAAATGTTTGCTCTGGCCTGCTTTTATTCAAAAGCTGCATTTTGTTGTGTAAAATATAATGCGTGAAACATTGTGATTAATAGTGACTAATCACAACCCGCAAGTGTGATTAATCTGAATATTTTTTTTAATTGATTAACAGAACTACTATTAATAAAAACTAATGGATTCTATGGACTTGTTGGCTCGCATAATTGCATAAACCATCATATTCTGAAACGCAGAAAGCATCTTTGCGCCAACAAGCCACACTTTATGTCAGTAAAGTCTCTAAAACGTTATTTTTGGTAAAGTCTGTAACAGAGCAATTTGTGTTAAGGCTTTACTGTGAAGTTTTGCATATCAGTGCAAAGTTGCTTCTTTAAGCTTCAGATTCTGTCAGAAATGCATTTATGGCATAAACAGTGGAAGAATTACGATTGTTGACAGAGTGTCAACGCTGGAGCTAAACCTCCGGTGTTAAAGGGTGACTACAGCTGCATAATGAGTGAAAGTTTTCATTTCTATGAGAATGAGACCAGGTGGCCACAGTCATAGAAGCTAACATGAAGACAAAAAAAGCATCATTCAGTATCGGCAGCTAAACGGTCGTTGCCAGTGATTATATCTGTCAGTTCATGTTTATGGACTAACCTATTGAATTTGGTTGAAGATTGAGTTGCTTTCCTTTTAGGAAACCCAAAACAGGAAACAAAAGTGAAGCTGAGAAAGTAAAACAACTTCTCAACTACCTAAAAATGGGCTTAATGGACAGATAAGGAGGTACTTTCCAAATAGAAGCGAAAAGCTGACAAAAAAATATATAAATACTTTCCCAAGCTCCAGAAGAGTGGAAAAATAAAATTCTATAGGTGGGTTTGCTGTTGTGAGAATTGAAAAATAAATCCAGAGTGGAGAGATAGGCAGAGATAGACCAAAGAGGTGAGATTGGGCTGCCAGGAGAGAGGAAGGGCAGGCGTCTAGAATACAAATGGCCCCTGCAGCCTGGGCTCTTTCTGCAATCAGCTGGTAATGACTGCACAACTCTCTGCAGCTCTAATGAAAATGACTTCCAATTCCCGGCTCACTGTATTGATTGTGTTTTCATCTTTATAAAATGAATATATGGAGCGAGCTTGTCTATATGCCAAGTATGAAAACTGTGGGGATCTGGGGGGAGGGGCCCCGCAGAAAGCATGCGGTGTTGCAATCAAGTGTGCGAGCGTTGGTGTTCTTCTACCCTTCAGAGAATCATACAGAGTTTAAGAACAAAATGAAAATGCCAAATGCTAAAAGAGACAGACAGATTGGGATTGGTTTTGATTTATGGTTAAGATTAGATTTGGAATTAAATTGGAATCCAGAGCTCCATCTGATTCCAAGCGAAGGCCTGTTCCACCTGAAGATGCAGGGTCAGAGCTGCAGTTTGCTTTGCCTGGAAAAAGTACAAAAGACGAAAACTGACAATATTAGCATTTTGCAGGCTCAGGCGTTGAGGCAGACCGTCCAAAAAGTAGGGTTTTGTGAAGAGTTTGATCCCCGGCCCCGGCCCAGCCCTGCAGGAGCATCCTGGGGGAAGCAGCTTGGCTTTTGAAGTGAAACTTCATCAGCTCTGCATGACTTTGCCTGGGGTTTATCATCTAGAAAATCTTAAGAAGGGGATGAGTGTTGAGAGTAGTGCAAATGAGGATTTTCTTAGTGTAGGATAAAAATACAAAGGCGAAATTTTAATAACTTTCCTGTGCTTTACATCTTTGAGATGATCAGATCACAGCGGTGCTCTTCAAACATCAGAACAAGTTGGGCCATATATGCATGTTAAAGTTGGAAGAAATACTTTTTTTTCTAACTTGCAACAGCAGGAAATGCTGATGGTTAAGATTAAAAGTTACAGCTTCTGCCTTTTGGGTTTTATGGTTTAGTAACTGTAATTTACCACTTTAATTAAATCAATTAAAATCTGACACAAAAAATGGGCGAACCAGGTCCAACGGGGCTTAGAGGCCCGGTTAGGTTAAAAGCCGGGGAAGCAATTTGCCGTGGACTGTTGATCAAACTTAATAAGATCCACTGTTGTTGTGAAAGAAAAAGACATTCACAAAGTTGGACTTTCTTTTGCAACTAAATAAACTAAAACTTGACATTTTAAAAGTATTACTTCATAATGTTGGAAAGGTTATTGTCTGAGATATTGATGCTGTCGACGCTGGTTTAAAAATTACAGTTATATACAAGTCAACAAGTTTCACAATAATTTAGATGCACGTGTCAAAGGTCACATCTTCATCTTGACGACCTGAGGAATCCATGACGAGTTTAAGTACGGCAGCACAGACGGGTCAAACCTTTTTCATGGGAGGAGAAACTTCAGAATGAGCAGTTCCATGAAAATATTTCAAGTTTAGACTCAACCTGAATAGTATGCCTCAAAGATTTAGAAAATTGAACTAAATCCGGGAATATTTGTTCGTCATTACTTTGCTGTAGGGCACACTGTCGATGAATAGTCTATTTGCAAACCTGTCAAATGGAAGGCGCAGAGAGAAGTCCGTCAGTCAGTCAGATCTGAAGTAAGAGGAAATAGTCTCTCGCGGTTTTTTACTGTTTTTAGCGGTTTAACGTACATGCCTCTGCTGTGACCTACAATTGATTAATGAGGACATCTATTTTGAGATAAATAGTTTTTGTTTTTTAAGAAACATTTTCAGTTGTGGCTACTCTACATCACAGCTCTTATCCAGTATTTAGTTTTTTCTAACCACATGATCTCATTTGTGGCTTTTAACTTTAAACTTCTAACGGAATAACATTTTACATTTCTGTATCAAACAAGCACATTGTAATTTTAAAAAATGTGCAAGGGTCTTCATCCTTAACAGATCTTCATAAAAGTTTGTGTGCTGCCATCTAGTGTTTAGGGGTAAAAGTGCAGGCTGACACAGAGAGAACCACCGTACGCAAAAAAAAAGTATGACCTGAACTCTGAATTTAAAAAAGCTGTTATTGGACAATTTTTTTCTTCAAATGCAATCCCTATCAGACTACACCAGATGTTAAATTAGTTAGTGTGACGACACCTATTTAAAATGGCAAAAGTTGCCACACTGGAGCCAGATGTTGTCAGTAAGGAGTCAATAAGACCACAAAAGTTGCTGCAGTAGCCGGGGGCATCTCCTAGGAGTAAAATGCCCTCAGTTCTCATCTTTCTGGATGCCAACATATAAAAAAAAAAAAGTGTTACATTTAGGCGCCATACTTTTATTTTTTAAATGAAATTCAGTTGGGAAATACTCTGTACATGAAACACTACTAGAAGTAGGTGCTAATCTTTTTTTTTTTCAAGAATAACTAGTTTTATAATCTTGGACAAAAAAATGTACGAATTACCGGAGCTAATCCAATTAAAATTGTTTCACTGTCGCAATGTTGGTGAGGAGAGGAAGTGCAGGAAGTTAGCAAGAACAAGTTAAAAAAAGGGATCAGAGCAAGAATGGTTATTCTGAGCAATAGAATGACTGAGTAATAGCTGTTTCTTATACAGAAGTCTACAGGGTTTTAGCTTCTTGAAGCCAGTGGGTACCTCCTGTTTGGAACATTAAGAGGGAGGGGTCCAGTTCTCATATACAGTCATTGTTTATACCTCACAAGTCAACTGTTTCCATTTTTCACCTTTTCTCTGTCATGCGTTTCAATTTTTCACGATCATTTATGCTGTTTGTTGTTTAACACTAACTGGCATTAGTAAGGAAAAAGGAGACACGCTGGATTTTTTTGTTTGTTTTTGTTTGAAGTTCGATGTAGTTGTTTGAAAATTCTCCACAGACGCCGTTTGTTTTAAACCACAGTGTATCATCATCATTATCGTCATTGTGTCCATTATAAATGGAAGCTTATCATCTATCCTTCTTTACAGAAACGCTTCAGAGCCACTTTTCATGCCTGTTCAATCAAAACACCTTACTTGTTGTATTAGGAGCTTTTCTCGTTGAGGTTGTCATTTGTCACCACAGCACAGTATTTACTCACATAATAGAAGAAAATAAACACCTCGGAGTTGAGCGCATGTAATGTGATTTTCAGAACTCCGGCTCCATCCAATGATTGCTTTGTTCTCTTCAAATCTGAATTACCTTGTCAACAAACTATTATGATTCATTCAAACAGCGGTAACTATATTGATGTTTGGTTAGTTCCTTTACTCAACCCTGTTGACTCTAATGGCTTCATTTGCACTCCATTACATCTCATACAGCAAAGTCCTGTGATCCTGCCAAATCAACACCTGTTTACATGGATGATACATGGAGAGGAGAGCGGCCTAATCAGAGACTTTTTTCAGATGACGGCGTCAGGTTTTTCAAAGGCTCCAGCAGCTCTTATACATACCTTGAAGGTTTAAACACCGCAGGGAAAAGTAAGTCTTTCACACATTGCCATACTCACTTCTGTGGTAAAATTCACCAACAAAAGCAACCAAAGGAAACATCAAATTCCTCAAACTTTTCTTCTTGTTCATTTAGACACATTTCTTTGTCTTTTGCGTTGTGGTCTTTAGCGTTATGTTTTATTCTATGCTATTATCCATCATCTGAATTTAACAAGAAGGCTATGGTTCAAAAGCTATCAATATTATGTAAAGCCTACTCCACGAAAGAATGACGACAAATTACATTTTTAGTGAATTAAGATGTTTTTTTATTTGCTTTTTTAAAATTTCACAATGTTGTCCTATTTGGAGAAAACTCTAGCCGTGGAACTATAAATATACTGGTCCAAAACAAGCAAAAAGGTGATTGACACATTTACAACTGAACTAAAAAGGCAAAAAGAAGACTCTGCTAAACTCAAATATTGAAAAAAACAAAGATATTTTTCTATGCAGATTCCAACGTGTAAGATAGTTTTTTGATAAAATTAATCAACTGGTTTAAAGAAGTTGGCCCAAAATAAGACAAAAATTCCCAGCTTTTGAAGGAAAATCACTGTATCAACAGATTTCCATTGGGGAATGCAGGAAGGCTGCTGATGCTGAAGCACTGACCCAGCCAGAAAAACTGCAAACTTCACCGCACCAAACCAAGAGTTGAAATCTTTATCCACTTTAAGAAACACCAACAGGGCAACAGATGCTAACTTTGGGTCAGTTTCAGTACTGGTTGGCTGCTTCACAAGAATCAACGCAGCCACTGTAAACATCCACAGGTTCAGACAGATATGATGGGCATCTGGAACTCCTACATGACATTACCCCCGTGCCGGGGGCTGTTCTGTTTTGACGTCACAAGATTTCTTGTCATTGCAGAATAGGAAGGTGAACTGGGTGTCCAAGTTTCACGTCATCTTTGTCTTGGGGGAGGTGGCATCCTCCTGGACTTTCTGCTTGCCATTGGCTTACTGTGAAATGCTTTTTGTTGACGAATGACCAAGGTGCGCTTTCAGTTTAGTTAAGATTTTCCTTTAAACGCTGACCAAATACCCCAAAAATTGCAATATAATTTTTCGTTCATGATGAACCCACTCTCCTCTGTGTCAGAACCTGTTGGAATTACATTTATCGGATTCATTGGAATTGATTGCATAAAACGGCTAAAGAGTTACGATAACTCAAAAACACTGGCCTTAAAGCTCTGGTGTTAAAGGGTTAAAGTAGAACAAACAAATGAAAAACAAAAATACCTATGTTTTTTTAGGTTTTCTGGAACAATAGATTTGACTTGTTCAGGAATTCCATCCATGTTGCTTTAAAACATTTGAATCACAGATGTTCACAGATGAACAGTGGAGACAACTACTTTGCATTATAACTTTCTCTCTCATTCAACACATCTAACTTTGTTTAGATCAAGGACCAGTTAATGTCAGACGATATTTCGTGGTCTGGTCACTACGAGGCTAAGGTGTATGCCTGATTTTCTTTTTTCTTTAAAGCTTTAAGTCTCCCTTAACTTTCCAAAATATTTCCTTTTTATTTTGTTTCATTTCTTTTGGAATTGTATTTTGTTTATTTATTTGTCTTGTTTTTTTAATTGCAGTTGTGCTCTTTTTATATGTTTTTACAATGAAGGGTTTGTTGCTGTGATTTGAACTTCAGGGCCACTGTACTTTTCTGCCAAGATGTTTTCCAAATACGTTTGCTTTTTGTTCACTTTGCTAGCTTAGCAGTCAGCTTTAAGAAAGTAGCGGATGGATGTTCGACACGTGACCAAACGACTTGACGTGTGTCAAGATCGACTCCCATGTGGTGAAAATAAAACTTCCTTTAGAATCCGGTTATGAATAAAAAGGCAGAACATTTAGGTCAGGTTTTTTTTCTATGTGGCCCAGCACCCACTGTTCGGTACCAGCCGGTGGCACAGGGGTTGGGGACACCCGATATGATAGAAAAAAATAAATCCTAAAACTGTCTTAAGTACTTGTTGAATGTATTGCTCTTGCAACTGCTGGAATATTCTGAATTTTACCACATTTAAGATGGTTTTGACTTCTCTTTGCCTGCAGCTGTCCTGAGAATCCCTTCATGGCAGAGTCTCTTTTTAAAGAAATAGATTTTCGTGGATGAAACTGAAATGTTAGAATACATGAAGTCACTGTTTCTAAAACAACTAAACCAAAGGTTTCTTTGAGTTTCTCTCCTGAAATAAAATAAAACATGTAAACAATTGTGAGGATTTTCATGATTTTTCTGAGTGTAGCAAGTGTTTTACATCTTCTTTTAATCCTTATTTCTAAAACCAACAGAGATTCAGTAATGCAGAGTTAAAATTCAGGGCTTATTTCTGTGGACAGCCAAATCACATCAGTGAAAGCCTTGGATCTAAACACATCTGCAATGCGATGAAGGAACGCTGTCTGGATAAACATAAGTGTGCATCTGTTAGCAGGTGGGGATGCTATTGACTCCCTGCGGTGTGATTTAATTGGCTAAAAAGAGTGCAAGCGTCTCTTACTTTGGTTTGCCTTTGGCTTGACATGTCAGCTCCAGGTTCTCTCCTTCCCTTGTCAAACCCTGAGGAAACTCCACCACGATCTTCACCTCCGGTTTGTCTGAAACGGGTGAAGAAATGCAAGATGCAAGATTTAAACTTTTGCAGAAAAAAACAGAAATAGAAAACTCATGTTTTGGTGAAACGCACCTTCATTTCACACATAAAAACTGTGTTTAAATATGGATGTCTTTATGTCTTCATGCAGCAAACCTGCACTTTGATGTTTGTTCATAGAAACCTGCAAACGCGATCAAGTCTGATATGACTTTTTGGATCAGAGTTGGGACTTTCTGATTCTATCTTAGTAAAATGAGATTCCTTTTTTTTTTTTCAGGATGAAACATCAGTTGACCAATCAGCTAATCTTCACCTCTGATTGTTCACTAGGTGTACAGAGTCCCTCAGTTTATCGCAGAGTTACGTTCCATTAATAACACACAATAAGTGAAATCCTCAATGTAGGACTGAAGATCTACATGCGACTCTAGCTTTGGCATGCTAAACACATTCCGAACAGGAGAAACGGCACCGAGTAGATTGATTGATAATGGTCTACAGCCAATCAGAATGCAGTAAAGAAAAAACAAGCATGAAAAATAGCACCAACATTTTTTTTTCAAGAGCGCTAACTGAGATATAGCGAGGGACCACTGTAATGTGGATCACAGTAGGGATGAGAAAGAAAAGGGGCAATGAAAAGAGGAAATACATTTATTTTTAGAAAATAAATCAAATCTAACAGGAATGGACAAAATATATTCTTAAAGCTCCTTAAAAACATTCTGGAATACGCTAATGTACTTTAGTGCCAACATTTTCAAAACTCTGAGAAACTTTAATCGAAACGATCTTCACTGAGAAATGACTCTTATGAGTTCAGTAAATGGATTTTCAAACAAAATACTGTGAAATAGTTAACTATATTGGGACCGTGGAACGTTACTTCGAAGACAATCACATTCACAAATCATTCACAATCAAACCACAATTCGTAGTATTTCAAAAATTGTGTTTGAATAGTTTATCTGTATCTCTTTACTTGACTTATGAAAATTAAAATAACATGCATTTAACCACCAACATTTATATCTTCATTTAAAACAGGAGATCAGAATAAAAAAAATATAACAGAAAAAAACAAAGATTTTGAAATAAAGAAATGGTAATTATCACTTTAAACAATGCCACACTCGGAATTTTATCTGTCAACCCCAGCAGGAAACAAAACATAAACGTCACTGTTGTTTTGGATTATTTAACAACAAATCCTGAACATGTTCCTCACAGTTTTTCTATCCTCAAAGTTTAGTTTCCCATTACCACTTTCTATTGAAAAGAAAGTACAAAGTACTTAAGGGTGGTAAAAAAGGTCTAGATGGGGCATCTTCATGTTTTTCAAACCCTTGAGGATGAAGCAAAGTTTCCCAAAAACTGAATAAAATATTCTAAATGAATCAATTTTCATCCTTTTTGCTGTTAAAGGAAACTTAAAGCTAAAAGGGAAAAAGCTTCTCGTTGCACAAGCCACTGCTCCTTTCCTGCGTCTTTATTGCACACCATTATCCAGTGTTGGACTTTGCTTGGCATTGATGTTCAGCGAAACTACAAACAAGCCTAACAAAAACAGACAGAATCAAACTTAAGAAGCTCACCGGGTTGCTTTTGAGGTTCCTTGATGAAGATTCAAGAAGCAGAAACTTTCTCTTTGAACGAAAACTGCTTGATGACCTGATTCTGTTTGGACAAACCAGCAGGGGGACCTAAGAGACCAAAGCTTCTGCCCCATTTTAATAATTCCTGCTGCTCATGTTTTCATACATTTATTTTTGTTATCTCCAAACGTGTTAAAAAAACAGCACAATAAACACAAATGGAAAAATAACCAACATCGCCACTATAGGCTGCAAAGCTGGAATTTAAAAACGTACTCACATAAAAACATGTTTTAACTTGTTCTTGTTGCATTTTTCTGATTATGGAGGGCATATATCCAGAAAATTATACTCAACATTGTATTTCTGACTATTTCTTTATTCAAATTGTTGTGAATCATAAGAAGACAAAAGAAATTCCATTTGAAAAATGTGTGTTTGTATATATTTGTGACGTCAAACCCCGACTGCTCCCTGCTCTGAGCTCTCAGTGATGGGGAAAGGAAGGGGGGCGCTAAGCCAATGGCCCTGCCCACAACTCAGAGGTGAATTTCTAATGAATTACTGCTACTCTGCAGAAAGTATGTCCTAAAAAATGACACAGGTTTTTAACATTTTGGCTAAAAACAACATAATTTTAATTAAAAGACCACTGGGAACACTTTGACAAGTGATCAAAAGATCATCAGAGTATTAATGTTTAATAACTAGATACTTTAAAAAGAAACATTTACTTACATTTCAGGTACATCAATACGGGTTTAAATGAAACATTTTCTATTTTTGTGAAAGGAGTATAATAAAAAGTGTATACTTTAATACTGTTGAGTCCCATTTAACTTTGTAGGAACCCCCAAAAAATCAAAACAAAACTGAATATCTGCGATATTTCTTAGAAGAGTTATTACAGAAAAGTGTAATTACAGTTTTCCGATAGTGATGTAAAATGTTCTTGTTCTCTACCCAGTTTTATGGCCTAAATGTACTATTTGGGGGTTGCATTTTTAATCAGTCTGCAGACGGCAGAATCCAGCCTGAGTTACGGCTTCAAAGACAGCAGTAAAGTTGCACACTGCTGTTCGACCTTCTCTGTAATAAACAACACGTGTCTGCTCGTCCATCTGTCTAAATCACACCCTGTCAGAGGCTGGCTTTCGGTTTGGTTGATGGACAGCAGACGGGCAAAGGGCCAGGTCCTCTGCTCAGTGGGCATGCACGGATTTAGACTGCAGCCCTTCGGCTTTATTTCCATTCCAGGCACTACGTGGCATCCTGCAACTTTTTCCGTGCTTGCAACTGACCTTGTCATCTCACAGCTGTAAACGTGAAGGGCAGCAGGCATCTGTTTGTTGTCGTGATAGCCTCAAGTAGTTATGGAGAAGCTTTCTGGTTTCTGCATGACGAAAAAAAAAAGGCGCCGCACCGCCAGATTCAGATAAAAGCACTTCAGTGGAAATGAAGGAGCGTTCATCGTATACGAGATGGCCGTTATCATTATGCTAACTGAATTAGTTGCTTTATTGTGTGCCTCGCCTCAACATCATCCAACCAACCTTAAGGGGAAAACACGGAGAAACAGCCCTACTTTACATTCACACATAAAACAAATCAGAAGTTTATTCAATGACTCTTTATATAACCCCCTAAATAATGCATTTTATACCACCATGATTCATAAAGTTTATTATTTCCAAGAAAAAAAACATATTTTTTAAAAATACAGCCAATATTTTGAGAAAATATCAATGTTTTGAAACTTTAACAGGGATTATTGTTTGTGGCAACATAAATTGTTCACGTTCTTCTTCATCACAATGGAATCGGATTGATTAACGTGTCCAAATTAACTTAACTACATTTAAAAATAGATTTTTTTCACACAGTTACCCAGTTACATGCTCAGTCAGGGGAACCCAATGTAAAGTTAGTCGATGTAACCTGTTGTTTGCTTCAGTAGAGCTATAACTAGCATATATTTTGGATTTGACAAGAGTTCCGATAAGCTTTATGCTAAATTTACGTCAGGCTCGAAAAGGCGTGTTCTTGCAATCACTTCCAATGAAAAGTCTATGTAAACTAATATTTGGGACCTTTGATAATCCTATCAAAGGTCCCAACACCTGAAAAATCTCAGACATCAATGGAAATGCTGATAAAACCACAAAAAACAAAGTTCAGCTCAGGTTGTCTGAGCACTGCCTTCTCTAAGAAGGAGAGACCTCCATCCAATCGTGAGCCGACATGTTTTTTATACAGGTTATCAACATCCTGATCATGCTGCGACTCCAGGACCCCCCCCGATGTGAGGTTGTTTTTCCACCGCGACAGCTGACCCCTGCAAAAACTGCCCAGCTTCTTCTTCCATTATTGAGCACAAAATCAAAACATTCATTGGTTTTATGCCTCTGAAACTTCATATCTTTGGCCTGCGGCATGTCCTAGCATTCTAGTAAAAAATAAAATTTACTCTTTAGCTATCTGACCTTTCCCTGCGAGCGCTAGAGGAAGAGATCAGTGGATCTACAGAGGCAGCGTGACATTTTGCTGGCCTCTGATAACAGGGAGCTCACATGGACCACCGGCACTGCGCCTCACACCGCTTCACGGTGAGCCTTCAGCCATCATGCTGTAATGCACCAAACAGGCATGGAGCAAGGGGGGGAGGGCTTCAAATTCCCTGAAAGTGATATAACCTGCAAAAATCCACAATTAGTTAAAGAAAAAAAAAACACACAAAGAACAACCAAAAAGATAAATCTAATAAAAGACCAAAAAATGCAAATATTTGTAAGATATTGAAGATTAAAACTGCATTTTTGAGTATTTCGTTAGTCAAACCGTGCCGGATCAAGAGCAGATGAAGGCCCTCTCTCTGTTTTGTAATACAGCAACTGCCATGGACGAGGCAAAGTCTCTCTGCTCCGCTACAATTCTAAATCCTCCACTTGGAGAGAAGTGTTGTGAGGTTCTATTTAGCTAGCGGGAGAGAGAGTGTAAACAAAGGGATGATGGGAATTTACAGTCTCGCCCATAACCCAGATGTGAATTTCTAATGAGCTCCCTCTGTTCTGCAGAAAATCTGTCTTATAAAAACGACACAGGCTTTTGGATTTTGGCTAAAAACAGCATAAACATAATTCAAAGACTGGGAACAATTTTACGATGGAAAACATTTACTTGACTATATTAAGAGTCCACGAACGTTCACATAGATATATGTGTAGCAGGAGTTAGTGAAGTAGAATGCCCCATAATCCGACATTAACAAAATGTGCCCACATGGAGTGAGAGTGTATACACAACATTTTTACTTTGTTTTGTTTGTAAAAGTGTATGGTGTAGTGACTTAAAAGAATATGAAAAAAGGGGAAAAGAAAAAGCTTATTTTATTTATTATTTTTTTTACTAAAGTACTGAAATTGGCACAGAATAGGAGCCGAAACAAAAGAACCGCTTTGGCACCGGAACCGAATAAAACTCGATCGGCGGCCAACTCTACAAGGAAGTTCCTGCCCCTTAGACTCTGGCGTACCATCCATCAATTTTTATGAATAATCATGGGTGTTCTGCAAAATTCAAACAAGCTTGACAGATTACTGAGATGGCTGCGTGGTGGTGCAGTGGTTAGTACTACTGCCTCATAGCAAGAACGTCGCCTGGTTCAAGTCCAGGCTGGGGGACCATCAAATCCTTTAAGTTTTTTCTTGTCATCTTCATTTTCTAATCTAAACAATTGACCCCACCCCTTTAAAGCCATGCACTCCTATGCTGTCACAGCACTTACACGTGTTACACATAATGTATGCCTGGGGTTCAAACTGTTCCAAGCCTCGTCCAAGCTTTCTTTATTCTATCCAGCATCAAAGTGAAATTCCGTTTTATCTGTCACCTAAATGCTGCTCCAGAACTGATGTGGCTTTTTAAAATGTCTTTTGTTTAATCTGACATTAGAGGGGTCATGAACGGTTAGCGCCTCGTGGTGAACCCTCTGCAGGTGCTGTCATGAAGTTTTGCTTTATGTTTTGTGAGGCATTAAGCTCAACAAAAGGCCGGCTTCAAGCGGATTGAAAGCCACTTTGGTTGCATGCTGGGAGTTCAACCCTGGAATGTAAACACTGCGTTTGGAGTGACGTCCGACGCAAAAAAAGAAGAGCCCGTCTGCATCTGTCCAGCTCTTAAGATGACATTTAGGACACTAAATAGAAACCATGACAAAGGAAAATTCAATTTGAATCCTTTCAAAGTAAAAGTGAGCAGCAGTAGATCTGCTGTACGTTTTTAGCGCATTGTGCCGTACGAGGGCGCTAAGCTCCAAAAGATGTCACAACAGATCTTGCACTCGACTGGAGCAGAACTTGATGAAGTGGAAATTAAAGTCATTGGAGCTAAATTTGCCCGAGGGCTATATTTGATATCCAGGAAAAGAGCCGTCACATGGTTTTGGATCATCGAAAGATCTTTGATTTATCTTTGAAACCTGAACATTATTTTCAAATCTGAAACCAGATGTTAGCGTGCGCTGCCTTTTTCCTGTCTTGGAGCAAATGAGAAGAAAACAAGAAACAATGCGACATTTAAAAAATAAAAGTCAACATTTGTCAATGTTATTAAGTCAGCACATGAATAAATATCTCCCAAATGAATGCACATTTTTCTTGGTTCTCATTTTTGAAGGCTCTGCTTGTGTGGCGCCTAAATTCAGACAGTTTACTTTAAGTTGGCCGGACAGGCTGATGTTGGACCAGAAAACAGGCTTTCCTCTGCTACATTTATTTCCATCACAATGCCTAAAATATAGTCTTCGTCAATTCGTTCTGCTTTTTAGAGCCTTAAATTGAACATTGTGCAGTATCTACAGGTTGGAAAAAGACTCAGAAAATATTACACGGATTGTCATTGTAATAAATCTGAATTTACTGATTATTTTTACATTTTACATAAAATTCTGGGGTTTTTAAACCACAAAATTGAAATGATATCTGAACGTAATTGCATTTTGGTGGAATTTATATTACTTATAAAATGGAAAACTACAATTTAAATAAAATTTGTTGTAAACATTGCATTTAAATATATGTTTAGATAAGATCATTTCTGCCAACGTGCTAAACATTTCCTCAAACTTTAAAGACCCACTGCGATAAAAACAATGGTTTTAGCATGCTTTTGTGGAATAAAAAAAAATCAACATTTGCATCTCTGAGTATTTCTTTATTCTAATTGTTGTGAATCAGGAGCAAAAAATGCATTTTTGAAAAAGAGGGTATTGATAGAAAATCTGTTGGGCGGGCCACAAGTTCCCTGTTCCACCCCTTACCGATCCCTTTCCTCACTTGTAGATGACTAGATCCATGTACGTGTTTGCTGTCCTCGTCTGAGCTGGAATCTAGATCAGAACTGTACGGCTTGAAAGCTCCAATGCTGCTCATCATGTCTGGTTAAGGGTGGGAGGGGCTGTAAGCTAGCAGGAGAGAGCGTAAATGGATTGGTGGCGTAGGGTGTGTGTGTGTGTGTGTGGGTGGGGGGCTTGGGTTCCCTCCATTGCGATGGCTCCGCCCACAACTCAGAGGTGAATTTTAAATTACCTTTGCAGAAACTATGTCCTAGAAAACAATACAGATTTTTTTATTTTGGCTAAAAAAGGCATAATTATAATTCAAAGACCACCGGAATGTACACAGTGCTGGTCAAGAGTTTCAGAACACGCCTACATTGGGTTTTTGCACAACACTGACGACTAGAACGCTTTTTCCAATTCTGGATTATTTTGTTTAGTGCTATAATTCAATTCATTTTTGTCATTAATTGTTAAATTCATTGTTATCTGTAATACTTCAATCTAATTTACCTATTTTCAATCGCAATTATTTTTAACCTAATAATTGCTGTGAAAACCCCCCAGCTGTTCCACAGTTTCACCTGGATGAAGCCCATCTGCTACACTATTTAAACATGTAGTTGCTATTCACACATGTAGTTGTTATTCACACATGTAGTTGTTATTCACACATGTAGTTGTTATTCACACATGTAGTTGTTATTCACACATGTATTTGTTATTCACACATGTAGTTGTTATTTAAACATGTAGTTGTTATTCACACATGTAGT